>JANAVB010018599.1:8351523-8489017 GCA_029216955.1 Iris pallida
GAGTACTTTTGGTTTGGTTGTATCTATCTGACCATGGCTTGGAACAATAACTTGTCGCGGACTAGTTCGTCACATCTTGTCCTTGTTTGGTTGTAGGGTGACTTACTACTTCGATGAGAAGGTATTGAACCTTGTTGGGGTCCGGATACCATATTGGATTCATAGCATGGGAAGGTACATTACCGTGAATTAGTTTACCATCTCTGTCCTTGTTTGGTTGGGGGATGGTACGCTCGTTCAGTAGGTGCGTATTGGACCATGTTATAATTCGATTTACTTATTTATTTGAGCAATATTTATTCAGTTTAAATGGCATGATATTATGTGTCTTGTTACGTCCCTCTGAGGACCTGGTTGTCTTGCCAGGTGTGTGCTATTGTCTTTTGCAGGTGCTTTAGCTCTAGCCGTGTTCATCGCCATTTCTTCGAGGATGATTGCATTTGGATCGTCTTCGCTTCGCTCGCCATATTCATTTCTTTTTTATGTATTTTTCCTTTACTTGTTGGTAGTGGATTTGTCTCCGCCCAACATATTGTATCAAGACAAATTCTTTCTCATTATATGACATCTTTATTTCATTTATTTTGTGTGGATGAGATTAGTTATGGTTCTACTGCATTTTTACAGCTTATGTATTTATACGAGGCTTCCATATATTGGAGTATACTTCGTATGAATACAGCTGGCATGTCTACGTTACTAGTCCTACGTATTTTGGGACTGGGGCGTTACATGTTCTCACCCGATTATTCAGTCGGAGCATTGCAAGGAGTCGCTTTCGACTAGTATCGCAATCTGCCGGACAACTGCATCCACTCCTTCGTCGGCTTCAAGCGCCTGTTCTTGGAGAGATTCTACTGAAAGTAGGGCAGGACGTCACCATGTCCATCCTCATGGACGTCGTCCAAGGGGAGAAGGAGCTGACAATGGAACTACATTGAGCGGTTCTGCCAAACCGCCATGAAGCTGCCCTCCGGAAATTCGAATTTCTCCTTAATTGAAATTTGCCAAAGAGACTGCTTCCAACGATCTGTCTCTGGATGGGCGAAAGTCAATTCAAGGATTGGAAGACGTTCATCATCAGCGCCACAAGCGCCGAAGAACGGCTGAAGAAGGCTCGCCAACTGGGATTGCACATCTTGGAAGGATAAAACAAGGGCAAGCGTCCCAACAACGATAATGGGGGTGGCCCCTCCAACAATCGGGATAGCAAAGAAAAGCAGGCTATGGTGGCCGATACAGCACAAAAACCAGAGCCAAAGCCAGTAGACAAACAATGGCCGCAAATCACTTACTCCTTCGAAGACGGTCACGTCAAGCCCATCTTGGACATGCTCATACAAGGGGACAGAATTCAGCTTCCTCCACCAAGACGGGAACCGCGGCCGGCAGAGATGGAGAATCCAAAGTACTGCCATTATCATCGCTATGTCCATCATGCTACACACGATTGCTATCAGCTGAAATGGTACATCCAAAACTTATCGATTCGAACGCTCTGGCCATCAATTTCGAAGAGGTAACCGTGGCAGCCAATATGGTGTCTGTACAATTCGGCAGCTTCCCTCCGACGGAGACTCAAGACGGGGTGGTCCCCATCCCTCTAGCGACAATGGAGATTACCAATCTTCTACCTTCCCGAGATCAGGCTGCCGGTCTAGTACACCTCACCACATCACGAGGGGAGGTCATGTGGATCCATCCAGACTTGGTGTCAGAAGTGACTCGGCCCACACCATCTTCCACCGACAAGAAGAAAAGTAGAAAAGTCAGGACCTGCCACACAATCTCGGCAGACATCGAGGAAGCTACAGCCGTCGTCACGCGATCTGGAGCGCAATCCCAACCTGTGGTTGACAATCCAGCTGAGAATCATCAACCCACTACAACTGATGCTCCGGGACCAGCTCAGCCTTCGACGACCGACAAGCCTAGGCCGAGGGAGACTCGCTTCGACAAGTCCCTCCGAAAAGAGGCAGCCCAAGGGCTAGAGAGGCCCTACAACTTTGACATCTTAGCGCAATTGGCTAACACACCGGCCAAGTTGTCACTGTACGAACTCCTAAGGCTCTCCAAGGACGTTCGTATTGCATTAAGCGAAGCACTCCAAAATGCCGATGTCTATCTGGCTCAATCCAACCTCACCGGGAAGGACTCACCCGTAGATCTCTAAGACAGTGCCTGCACGGAAGCAATGCCCAAGATCATCTTCACTCTGCAGGATATGCTCATCAAAACCAACCTACACGATCGCCCGCTATACTACACGGGATACAACGGCGACGTGAAGGTGGATCGGATGCACATAGATCCTGGCTCTTCTATAAGCATCATTTCGAAGGGTCTGCTACATCATCTCCGTATCCCAATGCATCGCCTGACACCTATAAGCACTGCCATCAGCGGTTTCAATTCGGGCAGGAGCTACCCTATTGGGAAGATTCGTCTGAAGTGTCAAATTGGCGACCTCCAATCCGAAGTCACCTGCAACGTCATAGATGCAGACACTTCTTACAACATCCTCTTGGGGCGCCCATGGATACACGATTATATGATCGTGCCTTCCACGCTGCACCAGTGCTTCAAATATGTCGACAAACACGGCTTCGTAAGACGGAATTTGCTGATATCGATCCCTTCAAAGGGGTCGAATCTTACTACTCAGACTCCTGCCTATACGAAAAGTCGAAGAGGCACCTTGATGAAGGAAATGTACAAGCTAGTACCGAGACAGCCACAGGATCAGAAGAGCCTCTGACGATCTACCTCCAAGCTCGCAAACCGGGCAGGTCCGCACCCCTTACTGCCAATCTACGGAGGAACGCGATCAGCCTCTCGGCGCAGGAGGAGCAGATGATAATCCGGCTGCCAAGGTTCGGCCAAGTGCCGAGACCCACAATGGGGCCACTAACAATCAGACTGCCGAGAGTCGATCAACCCCAAACGGAGAAGCTCAATCCCTCCGATAGGCCACTGACGATACGCCTTCCCAAAAAGGGTCGTCACCCCGATGCAAGATCTGACACTTCTAGCTAACCAGCCACTCCTCGCTCCATATCAAATGCCAAACTGGGGGTCGCTAGTCTGCCAACAACTCCATGCTCTGCTCCATCAGCTGAATCTCTGACGATCAAGCTACCTAGGTCGTCCTCTCAGTCTTCATTTACACAGGGGGTAGCCGAAGAGGAACCGGAGCTAGCTAAGTATGTGGCTGCCCACACTGATGTTCCCTCTGCTGATGATGTAATCCCCCTAGAAAAGATACCTTACTTCATCAATAAAGGGTTATCTTTGAACTACACCGAGCTCAATAAGCTATATACAATGTATGCTATGGAACACGGTATAGGCACTCACCTACACACACAGGTGACAAATGTGTACACCGCGATCCAGCTTACTCCAGTAGAAGACACTTACCGAATAATCGAGGGAGGGGACCATCCAATCATCTTTGGCCGGAAGGACGACCTGCATCCCTTCACCATAGAGGAAGCCGACCTCGGGACAGATGCCGGAAGACTACCTCTATATCTTTATAGCCCCCAATCCAAATATCTCATGCAGAAACAGGGGTATGATCTGGAGTCGACGCCAGGATTGAACTATGGCACCGGACGACGATTACCTTTGAAGCCACCAGTCCCGACGGGCAAACTACGGGACTACTATAGCAAAACTCGATGCGGGTTAGGGTATGTAACGCCTACTACGACCCCTGAGAGTTCTGATGAAGAATGCGACTGGCAGTCACATTCAACCGGGTTACCAACTTCTGACTCGGATACTAGCATCGAAGACGTGTTCAGACAAGTCTTATCAGTCAATATGGCATTCGCCGACGCTTACGAAGAAGACGAAAACATCCCCGAGATCCTCGAGCTAGAGCCGTGGGCCCAGCAATTGGATGCACAATTGGCAAAATGGTTCGAACTGAGAGAAACTCCTACTGAAGATAAAGTCATACAGGTTGACCTCGGCAGCGAATCTTCTCCAAAACCAATTTTCGTCAGTAAAAGCCTAGCGGACGAAGAGCAGGAGTCGCTGCTAGAGCTTATCAGAGAATACATTGATGTGTTCGCCTGGAGCTATGAAGACATGCCAGGGTTAAATCCCGACATTGCTCTTCACAAACTCAACATTCGGCCGGATGCGAAGCCAGTCAAATAACAACAGCGACGCTTTCCGCCCAGGCATCACGGACGCGATCGAAGCTGAAGTCAACAAACTGATAGCCAGCGGCTTCATTCGTGAGGAGCAACATCCCGATTGGGCCGCCAATATAGTACCCGTCCTCAAGAAGAATAGGAAGATTCAAATATGCATCGACTATCGCAATCTGAACGAGGCATGCCCCAAAGATGAATTCCCCCTTCCTATTACAGACATCATGATCGACAATACCTGCGGCTTCGAACGTATGTCATTCATGGATGGCTTCTCGGGGTACAACCAAATCAAGATGTCTCCTGACGACGAAAAGCATACGTCATTTCGAACACCAATTGGCACGTACTGCTACACAGTCATACCTTTCGGTTTGAAGAATGCCGGTGCCACATATCAAAGAGCCATGAGCATCGTCTTTAGAGACCACCTACGCAAGACAGTGGATTGCTATATTGACGATATAGCCGTTAAGAGTCGCTGCAAGGCAGACCATCTGCAGGATCTAAGGACGGTATTCGACCTAATACGAGCGCACAATTTGAAAATGAACCCTATAAAGTCCTTTCTGGGCGTATCCAGCAGAAAGTTCTTGGGCTTCATCATCACTGCACAGGGTATCCATGTAGACCCTGAGAAGACGAAAGCAATCATGGAGATGGGTCTCCCGAGAAATCTCTGCGAACTCAGAGGCCTTCAAGGGAGGCTAGCTTACATCAGGAGGTTCATTTCCAACCTCTCCGGGCGATGTCGACCATTCACCCGTCCCATGACGAAAGGCGTCTCATTCGTATGGGATGAAGAATGCCAGCGCGCCTTCGACAGCATCAAAGAATATTTGTCGAACCCTCCAGTCCTAGTGGCCCCGGTACCTAGAAAACCATTTCTGCTCTATGTACGAGCAATGGAACACTCCCTCGGGGCTCTGTTGGCACAAAACATCGACGCAGGCCATGAGCAAGCCATATATTACCTCAGCCGAATGATGATTGGGCCAGAGCACCGATACACCGCTGTGGAGAAGGAATGCCTTACCCTGGTGTTCGCCATTCAGAAAATGCAGCACTATGTCACAGGACAAACGATACATATGATCTCACGAATCAACCCTCTCAGGGTCCTCATGACTAAACCAGGGGCACTCAGCTCTCGCCTCGCTACATGGGCAATATTGCTGTCCCCTTATCATATGATCTTCGTCCCACAAAAGGCAGTCAAAGGTCAAGCCCTGGCAGACTTCTTAGCGGTCCACCCAGGCTCGGAGTCCTCCAGAATATATGAAGAGATCCCAGATGAGGTCGTCGACTCGCATGCAACCTCTCACGATTATATATGGCGAATGTTCTTCGACGGTGCTTAGAGGACCGGACCTAAAGGCAACATCGTCGTCGGAGTCGGGGTGGTGCTGGTCTCCCCTTCCGGATTGGTGATTAACCGCGCTTATTCCCTCTCAGAACCCTGCTCTAACAATGTGGCCGAGTACAACGCTCTGGTCATTGGCCTCCGACTTGCAAGAGAGCTGGGGGTAGAATACCTTGAAGCATACGACGATTCCCAACTAATCGTCAATCAGATCCGGGGCTCATACGAGGTCCGCCGCGAAGACATGATCCCTTATCACCAAATAGCGATTGACATCATCTCGTCGTTCGAAGAATTCTTCATCGAACATGTCCCCAGACTCCGAAATATCGAAGCTGACGCCCTAGCTGGTCTTGCCGCTTCCCTAGCAGTTTCGAATTACGATCGCCAATCAGTGGATGTGATAGGCCACGAACTGGTCTGTCCCAAGAACAATGTACAATTTGTGGCGAGTTATTCTTCCCGGAAGATCGATGATGCCCCAGACTGGAGACAACCATTCATCGACTTCGTCGTCCACGACATCCTGCCCGAGAACCCAAAGGAAGCCACTTCCATCAGACGGCATTCTCTCAGATTCTTCTACGATACAGAGACGAAAATGCTGTATCGCCGCTCCTACAATGGATTACTGCTTCGGTGTCTGTCAAACGCAGAAGCCAAAGAAGCTGTACGAGAAGCCGACGATGGTGTCTGCGGGGCCCATCAGCCTGGCCCTAAATTGCAAGACCGCCTCCGCCGAATGGGCTACTACTGGCCCACAATAGTGGCAGATACGATAGGCTATGCTAGAAAATGCAAAGCCTGCCAAGTCCACGCGGACTTCATTCACCAACCATCCGAATTTCTATATCCGACAGTGGCGTCCTGGCCATTCGAAGCATGGGAAATGGATATCATTGGTCCAATCGCCCCACCTTCCTCCCGAGGACATCGCTTCATACTTGCGATCACTGATTACTTCTCTAAATGGGCGGAAGCTGTCCCACTCGCAGAAGTCAAGACTTCAAACGTGATCAGCTTCCTTAAGCATCACGTTATCTACCGCTTTGGACTGCCCCGAAGGATCATCCATGATAATGGTCCACAGTTTGCAAGCCACGCTTTCTATCGATTTTGCGATAAGCACCGTATTCAGAATGTCGCTTCGACACCATACAACCCGGCAAAGAATGGATTGGCATAAGCATTCAATAAAACAATCATCAAACTCCTCAAGAAGTTTGTCTCCTCCAACAAACGCGACTGGAACGAGAAGCTCGGCGAGTGTTTATTGGCGTACCGTACTACAGTCCGAACAGCTACCGGGAACACACCATTCTCTCTAGTATACGGGAGTGAGGCAGTTCTTTCATTAGAGACTCAAATACCCTCACTCCGCGTCGCCCTCACTTATCAATTGACGACGGATGACAATTACCGACGTCGACTACTAGAGTTGGAGGCCTTAGATGAAAAGCGCCTTCTAGCTCAGCAAAAGATCGAGCTATACCAAGCACGCATCTCAGGAGCCTTCAATAAGAAGGTCAAAATCAGAACATTCCAAGTGGGCAATCTTGTTCTGGCAGTCCGGAGGCCAATGGTCATGACTCACAAGACCGTCGGCAAGTTCCAGCCAAAATAGGAAGGTCCATTTGTCATCGAGGCCATGTTCTCCAACGGTGCTTACCGCCTCGCAAAATAAAACGGAGACTTGCTCATGTTGCCCGTCAACGGCAAGTTCCTGAAGAAATATTATGTCTAAACGACATTCTCTCCAGATCATCGAGTCATGTACCTGCTGGTACCGCTGAACTTACATCCACAACATTCCAGATTATCGAGTTATGTACCCGCTGGTGCCGCTGAACTCACACTTTCTCAATATTCTAAATTACCGAGTTATGTACCCGCTGGTGCCTTTGAACTCACATTTCGGTTACTCTTTCAGATAGTAAGTCATGTATGATTATACCTCTGAACTTTCTTCCTGGAAGAGATCCTTCCTCATGATCCACTACCCGCACTCCCAGTGCACAAAAAGGGTAATCGATCCACAAATTTCCAAAACGGCCATGTCCTCATTACCTCTGAGTCGTTTCACTTCTGCCAAAAACAAACCACACCTTTACATAGAACTTCCATGTCCTCATTACCTCTGAGTTATTCTATGTACCCTCCTTCATTGAGTCCACTTCTGCCATGTCCTCATTACCTCTGAGTGGGAAGGCTCCGTCGAAGAAACCTTCATGCTTGCCATGTCCTCATTACCTCTGAATAAGTATGATGATTCCTCTTTCAACTTATTATCTGTACCCACAACCGGAGTACGCCAAGGATAATAGGTCCACAAATATCCCTGCCGAGTCCGCTCCTGCCATGTCCTTATTACCTCTGAGTAGGAAGACTCCACGGTAAAACCTCCATACTTACCATGTCCTCATTACCTCTGAGTAAGTATGTCGGTCCTCTCTCGTCTTATTACCTATACCCTGAACCAGGATACGCCAAGGGTAATAGGCCCACAAATGTCCTCTGTTGACCACACATATCCTCCGTTGAGTCCACTCCTGCCATGTCCTCACTACCTCTGAGCAGGAAGATCTCACGGTAAAGAAATCCCCATACTTGCCATGTCCTCACTACCACTGAGTAAGTATGATGATCCTCCCTCCACTTATTATCTGTACCCACGACCTGTGTATGCCCAAAGATAATAGGTCCACAAACGTCTTCCGATGACCACAAACGTCCTCAGTCGACCACAGATGCTGTACTGGGTTTCCAGTACACACCCATCCCTTTCCCATCATGCTTGGGAGCCCAGTTGCTCCCTGGCATTCTCTCGAATACCAAGAACTTCTATAGCTGTCTTACCACGAAGTTGTTCTAGGTATTCCTCTCCAAAACTTGTTACTCGTACCTAAAACCAAGGCACGCCCGGGGTAACAGGTCCACAAATAATCCCCCAGCAGGTCCAATTCCACAAACACCGCAAGTACAAGAAAGAGAAGATGAGTTGAAACATGCTCATTCATTCAAAATTCAAAGTGCTACATCATTTAGGATCACATCCCTTACAAAATCAAAACAAAAAGACGAAAAAAATAGCAAAAGAAAAACAGAAAGCTGATCACTGCTCCGGGGCACATAACGCCCTGAGACGGTCCGTCAGCAAGGCAACCGACCGCTCAAACCTCTGTGTAGCTTGACGCTCCGCCTCATGGGTCAGCACCGCCTCGTCCTCCAGTTGAGCATGGGCTTGCCAGTTATCCTCGAATTTCATAAAGGCCCGCTCCAGGTTAACAGAAGATCGGGAAACCTTCTCGGCCTCCCGAACAATCGACTCCTGTTCCGCATCAGCAGCCTTCAGCTCTGATTCTAGGAAGGTATAAACCCCCATAATTTATGTTGATTTTTATAAATTAAATTAATTTTGTTACGTATTTTATTAGTTATGGATTTAATTACTATTAAGTTATTAGTATAATTAAAGCATGTGTGTATATATACATTATTATATGTGTGCATGTTAATATTTCTATTAAATTAGGTGTAAAATAAATTCTAGAATTTTTAGGAAATTGTTGGTAATTTTTAGGAGTTTATTGAATGCTTAGTATATATATATATTTATAGTTGAATATATATAATTAATTGTATTTGTAAAAAAAAAAAGGCAACACTGATGGTGGCCGCGACCCCCACCATCAGCAGTGGGCCCGACCCCCCTAAGAACCAAACTACTTAGCAGCAACTCCAGTTGCTATTTTAGCAAACCAAGTCAAAACTTGACACCCGACCCAACCCCATACAAACGGCATATCAGTTGGGTTGCTAAGAGATACACTCGAGCCTTAGTTCTATTCGAAATAGAAATTGGCAGTATATATATCAGCCGCTAATTCAACCGAACCCTAACCCCTCAAAAATTTACATCGTCCCATCTCCTCTCCACCCTCAACCCAAGGCCGACATCTGCACGTGCACGCCCCCGACTACTCGCCGTCGACGACGTCGGAACAGCTTGAATTCGACAGTTAACAGAGGATACTCTGTTTTCGAAAAACAGCGAGGTACCCATCTTTCGATTCAAATTTATTTGTATCCCTTCAACGAAAATTCGATCTATCGAATGTTGTGCGTAGTAGACATGACCCTCTCAAATCCCCTTCTGGTAGAATCCTGGGAACCCCAAAGGATTGCTCGAAAAATCGAGACGAAGTTGGAGAAAAACCACTTTTCTGATTTTTAAAAAAACTGTTTTGAAACGCCAACTTGTCGGCCACTTTTCTCGTTGTCCATTAAACTTTATTAAAAACTAATTGAACACATGTGACAACAACATAACCGAGATCACAATGCATCTTCTGGATCGTTGTTTCGATTAGCGTGTAGGAAATAAACTGATGTTGAAGTTGGGCGAAAAACTGTTTTCTAAAATAATAAATTTCTGAAATTTTTGTCCGATACGACGTCGCCCCGACAAACCGGGCGACGTGGTCGCGCATTATATGCATCGAAAGGCGCGTATGGACGTTGCGGCGTGTGGGAACGGACGGAACTCAGTTTCGTCGCGTGTGTGCGACGAAATCAACGTGTATCCGTCGAGATACCCCCGTATCGACGATTTGTAAACTTGTCCATAACTTTGTGTACAGTTGTCGAATCGAGACGAAACTTGTGCCAACAGGTCCGGATCAAAATTTTGGTCCTGTATACCAAGTTTGGTTCGATTCTGAGAAGGTCGAATCGGAACCCAATTTTGGCCGGCCCGTGACCCACTCAAACGGGCGATTTCGTACATGGCTCCTCGGAATCCAAAACTGGACATACCGTTGAGTTTCTCTCCTCAAACTGAAACCGTAGACATGTAGTTTGACGACTTTAGAGACCGTAGACTTCGACACATATTTCGGTGCAAAGCGGGTCCAACGACGGACATCGTTTTGACCCAAAATTATGATTTTGCCTCTGTTCCAGAATTTGACTTTTGGACAGGCGGTTCCTAGGTATATCTTCTTCACCGAGACTATTTTTGATGTTTGTTTCAGAGTTTGGAGTCATCTGTGATTTGTGAGTTTTTGGTGCGGACACTTGCTACTCTTGGACTTGCCACTTTTTACCACCAGGCAAGATACCTTGCCACCCTACTCTGTGATTATTATGTTCTTATTTTTAGTTGTTATTTTCTGCATTGTTTCGTGATATTTTAACTGTTCGTCCAAGTCACACTTGGGTGCAAGCGACTATATCGGTCGTTCTTCTCGCTTTATTTATTCTCTTGCATTGACTTAGTCTAGTGACCACCCATTGATGTTGAGGTATTGGTATATCTCATACGGCCTTGACACTTGTTGTATCACGTGATGTAAGTCACATATAGGACACGTTTCTGCGTAGTCTGCTAGCCACCGATACGTATGGAGCGTACGACGGATAGGAGTAACTGCCAATAGCATTGTATGTTAGAAGACTTGGCGGTTACTAGGGGTTCATATCAGTCATGGAGATGATAATACTAGGCATTGGGTGGGGAGAACAATACCTGACGTATGGGCTTCTTTACACTTCTATGATTACCTGTGCGCTCCACCGGAGACGCAGGCTCCAGGCGCCCTCTGACGTTTCCCAGAGCGTTATGGACGTAGCCCCTTGCACATGGTGCCCTCTGACGCTTCCCGAGCATTATGGACGTAGGCCCCTGGTACCCTCTATGGGAACTATGTCGATCCTATTTTCAGCCAGGGCTCATGCGTCGAAGGATTGTATCTCAACTGCATGTTCACAGTAGAATGGTCAGGAACCCGATGGCATGCATACTTTTTTTTTCTTTACTATATTATCACAGTTTATTATGGCATGGTGTTTTCTTGTATCTTGCTATGTCCCCTGAGGACCTGGTTATCTCTCTAGGTTTAGAGGATTTTCCACAGGAGTACGGAGCGACATTGGAGCTATCTTACATTGACGATGAGGCAGTGCCTTATGATTCCTAGTCTATTTCTTATCTTAGACAGTTGTAGACATTATTTTACATCTCTTTTCTTTCTATTTTTGTGGAGGTCGGACTCCAATCTTGTGAGACTATTTTTCATAGCTGTTTGGAGTGAGTATGTTCACCCGGCTATCTTTGATACTCTTATTTATTTATTTGGACTACATTATCTTCTGTGTTGAGCTGTGATGAGATTAGATATGTTATTCTGGCCTGTGATTATTTTTATTTACAGCTTATGTGCATATATGAGGATTCCATATATTGGAGTATTCTTCGTATATGTGCAGCTGGCATGTTCACGTAATTGGTCCTATATATTTTAGGACTGGGGCGTTACATTTTTTGTGGTGGCGCATGCAGGTCAGATTTAATATTGTTGGGTTACATGACTGTGCCCAACAAGCCTGCTTATAGGAATAGGAATATCTCATCCAGAACTACTACTTTCCCTTGACTTCCAATTTTTTTGAAACTTCCTTAATTATTCGATTTACTTTATATCTAATCTTTCTTAATATCAACTTATCTTCCTCGTGCCTACAGTATGAATCTACGAAGCGGACGCATTTCTGCCTTGGCCCTCACATCTGGTGAGGAGATTTCTTCGGAGGGACAGAATCCTCCCATGACTCCAGCGACACCTTACCAGCCAGGACTATCGCAGCCTACTACGATGCCGACGACGGAGTATCTAGAGGTCGCAGCACCCCCAGGCAGCCAGCCTGGACAGACTACTACTATGCCACCGGAAGGGAATGTACCACTGCCTCCACCACCACTATTCCCTCAGCAGTTTCCTCCACAGTCGGGACCTCAGATGCCTCCACTACCGACTGATAGGAGCCCTACTACTCAGTTTATGTATGCCATGATGCAGGCTCAGTGGCAGCAGACTGAGCTGATGAGACAGACGATGATGGCAGCTATGGCTAGACCCCCACCACCACCACCAGCACCAGTACCAGCACCGGCTCTGCATCCCTATGAAGGCTCTATCAAAGATTTCACAGATATGAACCCCAAGGCCTTTAGAGGGACGGAGAAGACATTAGAGGTGTCACAGTGGCTTATTAGTACCGAGAAGCTACTGAAGGCATCCCAGTTGCCAGCTCGAAATTGGATGACAGCAGTGGACCTACTGTTAGAAGACAAAACTCACCACTGGTGGAAGGCGGAAGAGAGAAGATTAGGCACTGGGATCACCTGGAAGCAGTTCTATGATGCATTTTATGAGAGATTCTTTCCTATTCATGTTCGAGATGGTCTCTACGACCAGTTCCTTCATCTGAAGTAAGGGAATATGACAGTTGATGAGTATGACTCGGAGTTCAATCGCCTGAGTCGATTTGGTACGGGATTGATTCCGACAGAGTTAGAGAAGGCGAGGAGATTCCACCAGGGGCTTGCACCAGAGCTCAAGTCTTATACGACTACTCAGTCTCGAGTCTCCCATTCAGCTGTCTTGGAAGAAGCTCGTGCTCAGGAGATTCTTCGCAAGGAACAGCAGCAGACATCGAGGCGTCATACCCCCGCAGCTACACCAGCCCGAGCTACTCAGAGTGGACCTATCAGGAGGACCACAGGACAGTTCTAGCAGAGGCCCTCACCTTATCAGAAGCCTGTTTGCCATTACTGCGGTAAACAAGGACATATCCAGAACGACTGCAGGACTCGCCTTGGATTATGCTTGAGATGTGGATCTAATCAGCACATGCTCAAAGATTGTCCGGAGCAACATGTAATAGTACAATAGTACAAGCTCGACAAAAACCGAGGCCCACAGCTCCAGCTCTCCCAGCACCACGGCCTATAGCAGGAGCACCTCGTCCACCATTGCCTCCCCAAGGCACACAGTACAACAAGGCCAGAGCTCAGGGCCCGGGACAGAACTATGGGCAGGCATTCTCACTTGCTGTTGAGGATATAGAGACAGAGGCAGAAGTTATAGCAGGTATGGTTCTAGTTGCATCTTTTTCTGCTATTACATTATTTGATATTGGAGCCACTCATTCATTCATAGCCACTAGTTTTGCCACTAGACACAGCATTCCTATCACACCCTTAGCTAAGAATGTTAAAATCCTCACTGGAGGAGGAGTTGTACCTGTTACTGGTGTTTGTAGACTTTGTCCTGTAGTAATAAATGGCTGAGAGATGATGGCACGACTTCTTGTATTCCCTATGCCGACATTTGATGTGGTTCTTGGAATGGACTGGTTGAGCCAGCATTTCGCTCTCGTAGACTGCCATAGGAGCAGTATCATCTTTAGACCACCGAATGCGGGAGAATTTGAATTCACCAAAGAAGACGGAGATAGTAGTGAGGCACCCACATCGGGGACTCATATGATGATGCATGACACCCCTCTGCACCCTATTATCACCGAGTTCGAGGATGTATTTCCCGAGGAGTTGCCAGGACTACCACCTGACCGAGGTATTGAGTTTTCTATGGAGCTTATTCCCGGAGCCGAGCCTATATCATCTCGAGTATATCGTCTGGCACCAAAGGAGTTGGTAGAGATGAAGACGCAGATTGATGACTTATTAGAGAAGGGATTTATTCGTGCTAGTGCGTCACCATGGGGAGCACCCGTTCTTTTTGTGCCTAAGAAAGACGGGACAGTGCGTATGTGCATTGACTACAGAGCATTGAATACGGTGACGGTGAAGAACAAATATCCCTTGCCGCGTATAGACGATTTATTCGATCAACTGAGTGGAGCAAAAGTATTCTCCAAGATTGACTTACGATCGTGCTATCACCAATTGAAGGTTCGGAAGGAAGATATTGCCAAGAAGGCCTTTCGATCGAGGTATGGACACTACGAGTTCTTGGTCATGCCATTTGGTTTGACCAATGCTCCCGCAGTTTTCATGAATTTAATGAACAAGATCTTTCACCAGTACTTGGACAAATTTGTAGTAGTCTTTATAGACGATATCTTGATTTACTCCAAGAGTCAAGAGGAGCATGAGCAGCATCTACGGATAGTTTTGGGAACATTGAGGAACGAAAGACTCTTTGCGAAGCTTAGCAAGTGTGATTTCTTTCTCAAGGAGGTATCATTCCTTGGTCATATTGTTACGGGCGATAGTATATCGGTAGACCCAGAGAAGATCACAGCAGTCAAATCATGGCCCGCTCCTACAACAGCTTCTGAAGTGAGGAGTTTCCTCGGACTTGCGGGTTACTACCGACGGTTCGTAGAAGATTTCTCACGAGTAGCGGGGCCTATGACTCGATTGACTTGCAAGGATCAGGAGTTTGTATGGACAGACGAGTGTCAAGCCGCTTTTGACGAGTTGAAGAAGCGGTTGACCACAGCACCGATCTTGACACTACCATCGGGCCCTGGAGGATTTGTGATCTACAGCGACGCATCTGGGAAGGGATTAGGATGTGTATTGATGCAGCACGGTCGGGTAGTAGCATATACATCTCAACAGTTGAGAGTGCACGAGAAGAATTATCCAACCCACGATCTAGAGCTCGCAGCGGTTAACTTTGCTTTGAAGCTATGGAGACACTACTTGTATGGCGAGAAGGTTGATATCTACACTGATCATAAGAGCCTCAAGTACGTGTTCACACAAAAGGAGTTGAATATGCGACAGCGACGTTGGTTGGAGTTGATGAAGGATTATGAGATTGAGCTACATTATCATCCGGGCAAGGCTAATGTCATGGCAGATGCATTAAGCTGCAAGCCCATGGCACACTTTTTGACCACACAGAAGGAATTGATTAGAGACTTGGAGCAGCTTGGTATTGAGGTAGTATTACCAGGAGCAGATGGCGTATTAGCCAACCTTCAAGTGCAATCATCATTGGTAGAGCGCATCAAGGCAGCATTGCCTAATGATGCTAGATTTCGACGGCTGAAGGAGAGGACTGAAGCAGAAGAGCAGACAGGATTGAGGATCCACACTGATGGGATATTGCGTTGTGGTGATCGTATTTATGTTCCCAATGGAGATCTACGACAGGAGCTGATGGCAGAGGCTCACAGTTCGACTTACTCTATTCATCCCGGAGGGACCAAAATGTATCGTGATTTACGACAGTATTATTGGTGGCACGGAATGAAGCGGGAGATAGCTCGTTTTGTTGCCAAGTGCTTGGTATGCCAACAAGTGAAGGCGGAGCACCAGAGGACGGCCGGATTATTGCAGCCGCTACCTATTCCCGAGTGGAAGTGGGAGCACATTACTATGGATTTTGTCACGAGTTTTCCTCGGAGTCCTAGAGGACGTGACGCAGTGTGGGTGATTGTTGATAGACTTACGAAGTCAGCACATTTCTTGCCTTTTAGAGTGGGCCAGTCGACAGAGGTATTGGCAGAGATGTATATGGAGCAGATTGTGAGATTGCACGGTGTACCTGTTAGTATTGTGTCGGACCGTGACTCGAGATTCACCTCGCACTTTTGGAGGAGCATACAAGAGAGTTTGGGCACCCGATTGAAGTTTAGCACATCGTATCATCCGCAGACAGACGGCCAGTTAGAGCGTACCATTCAGACACTAGAGGATATATTGAGAGCGTGTATGCTTGATTTTGGCGGTTCGTGGGAGGACCATCTTCATCTTGTAGAGTTTTCCTACAACAATAGCTATCAAGCGAGCATTCAAATGGCTCCGTTTGAAGCATTGTATAGTAGGAAGTGTCGGTCTCCTGTTTGTTAGGGTAACATAGGGGAGCGACAATTATTGGGACCCGAGTTGGTCTTGAGCACAGTGGAGACAGTGAAGAAGATTCAGAACCACCTGCGAGCAGCGCAGGATCGTCAGAAGCAGTGGGCAGATAATCGTCGTCGACCCTTGGAGTTCAAATAGGGTGACCATGTGTTCTTGAAGATATCCCCCACTAGAGGCACGATTCGATTCGGAGGACGTGGCAAGTTGAGTCCAAGGTACATCGGCCCTTTCGATGTCTTGGAACGTGTTGGAGAGGTTGCCTACAGATTAGCATTACCACCGTCACTAGAGGGAGTACATGACGTATTCCACGTATCTCAGCTGAGGAGGTACGTGGCGGACAGGAATCATGTGCTTGATCACTCCGAGATCACAGTTGGACCGAGCTTATCGTACGAAGAGCAACCAGTAGGTATCCTCGATCGTCGAGTGAAGGTGTTGCGGAACCAATCTGTTCCATTGGTTCGCGTGGCATGGAAGCACCACTCGCCAGGGGAGTCTACTTGGGAGCGCGAGGACGACATCCGAAATCGCTACCCATATTTGTTCGAAGGTGAAGGTATGTCTTGCATATTAAGTACCATTATATTCCTTGCATTGCATTGGACCCCCGACATTAGTTTAATTTCGAGGACGAAATTTTCTTTAAGTTGGGTAGGATGTAAACCCCCATAATTTATGTGATTTTTATAAATTAAATTAATTTTGTTACGTATTTTATTAGTTATGGATTTAATTACTATTAAGTTATTAGTACAATTAAAGCATGTGTGTATATATACATTATTATATGTGTGCATGTTAATATTTCTATTAAATTAGGTGTAAAATAAATTCTAGAATTTTTAGGAAATTGTTGGTAATTTTTAGGAGTTTATTGAATGCTTAGTATATATATATATATTTATAGTTGAATATATATCATTAATTGTATTTGTAAAAAAAAAAAAGGCAACACTGATGGTGGCCGTGACCCCCACCATCAGCAGTGGGCCCGACCCCCCTAAGAACCAAACCAAGCAGCAACTCCAGTTGCTATTTTAGCAAACCAAGTCAAAACTTGACACCCGACCCCACCCCATACAAACGGCATAGCAGCTGGGCTGCTAAGAGATACACCCGAGCCTTAGTTCTATTCGAAATAGAATTTGGCAGTATATATATCAGCCGCTCATTCAACCGAACCCTAACCGCTCAAAAATTTATATCTTCCCATCTCATCTCCACCCTCAACCCCAAGGCCGACATCTGCACGTGCACGCCCCCGACTACTCGCCGTCGACGACGTCGGAACCGCTCGGAGTCGACAGTTAACAGAGGATACTATGTTTTCGAAAAACAGCGAGGTACCCATCTTTCGATTCAAATTTATTTGTATCCATTCAACGAAAATTCGATCTATCGAATGCTGTGCGTAGTAGACATGACCCTCTCAAATTCCCTTCTGGTAGAATCCTGGGAACCCCAAAGGATTGCTCGAAAAATCGAGACGAAGTTGGAGAAAAACCACTTTTCTGATTTTTAAAAAAAAACTGTTTTGAAATGCCAACTTGTCGGCCACTTTTCTCGCTGTCTATTAAACATTCGTAAAAACTAATTGAACACATGTGACGACAACATAACCGAGATCACAACGCATCTTCTGGATCGTTGTTTCGATTAGCGTGTAGGAAATAAACTGATGTTGAAGTTGGGCGAAAAACTGTTTTCTAAAATAATAAATTTCCGAAATTTTTGTCCGATACGACGTCGCTCCGACAAACCGGGCGACGTGGTCGCGCGTTATACGCATCGAAAGGCGCGTATGGACGTTGCGGCGTGTGGGAACTGACGGAACTCAGTTTCGTCGCGTGTGTGCGATGAAATCAACGTGTATCCGTCGAGATACCTCCGTATCGATATTTTGCAAACTTGTCCATAACTTTGTGTACAGTCATCGAATCGAGGCAAAACTGGCGCCAACAGGTTCGGATCGAAATTTTGGTCCTGTATGCCAAGTTTGGTTCGATTCTGAGAAGGTCGAATCGGAACCCAATTTTGGCGGGCCTGCGACCCACTCAAACGGGCGATTTCGTACACGGCTCCTCGGAATCTAAAACTGGACATACCGTTGAGTTCCTCTCCTCAAACTGAAACCGTAGACATATAGTTTGACGACTTTAGAGACCGTAGACTTTGGCACGCGTTTCGGTGCAAAGCGGGTCCAACGGCGGACATCGTTTTGACCCAAAATTACGATTTTGTCCCTGTTCCAGAATTTGACTTTTGGACAGGCATTTCCTAGGTATATCTTCTTCACCAAGACCATTTTTGATGTTTGTTTCAGAGTTTGGAGTCATCTGTAATTTATGAGTTTTTGGTGCGGACACTTGCTACTCTTGGACTAGCCACTTTTTACCACCAGGCAAGATACCTTGCCACCCTACTCTGTGATTATTATGTTCTTATTTTCAGTTGTTATTTTCTGCATTGTTTCGTGATATTTTAACTGTGCGTCCAAGTCACACTTGGGTGCAAGCGACTATATCGGTCGTTCTTCTCGTTTTATTTATTCTCTTGCATTGACTTAGTCTAGTGACCACCCATTGATGTTGAGGTATTGGTATATCTCATATGGCTTTGACACTTGTTGTATCACGTGATGTGAGTCACATGTCGGATACATTTCCGCGTAGTCGGCTGGCCACCGAAATGTATGGAGCGTGCGACGGATAGGAGTAACTGCCAATAGTATTGCATGTTAGAAGACTTGGCGGTCACTAGGGGTTCATATCAGTCATGGAGATGATGATACTAGACATTGGGTGGGGAGAACAATACCTGACGTATAGGCTTCTTTACACTTCCATGATTACCTGTGCGCTCCACCGGAGACGCAAGCTCCAGGCGCCCTCTGACGTTTCCCAGAGCGTTATGGACGTAGCCCCTTGCACATGGTGCCCTCTGACGCTTCCCGAGCGTTATGGACGTAGGCCCCTGGTACCCTCTATGTGAAGTATGCCGATCCTATTTTCAGCCAGGGCTCATGCGTCGAAGGATTGTATCTCAACTGCATGTTCACAGTAGAATGGTCAGGAACCCGATGGCATGCAAACTTTTTTTTTCTTTTACTATATTATCACAGTTTATTATGGCATGGTGTTTTCTTGTATCTTGCTATGTCCCCTGAGGACCTGGTTATCTCTCCAGGTTTAGAGGATTTTCCACAGGAGTACGGAGCGGCATTGGAGCTATCTTACATTGACGATGAGGCAGTGCCTTATGATTCCTAGTCTATTTCTTATCTGAGACAGTTGTAGACATTATTTTACATCTCTTTTCTTTCTATTTTTGCGGAGGTCGGACTCCAATCTTGTGAGACTATTTTTCATAGCTGTTTGGAGTGAGTATGTTCACCCGGCTATCTTTGATACTCTTATTTATTTATTTGGACTACATTATCTTCTGTGTTGAGCTGTGATGAGATTAGATATGTTATTCTGGCCTGTGATTATTTTTATTTACAGCTTATGTGCATATATGAGGATTCCATATATTGGAGTATTCTTCGTATATGTGCAGCTGGCATGTTCACGTACTTGGTCCTATGTATTTTGGGACTGGGGCGTTACAGAAGGCCAGCTCCTGCTGCAGTGCGAGAATCCGCTCCTTCGTGTCAGCTATTCCACGAGAAGCAGCCTCTTCCCGAGTCCTACAAGCTTGACTTCGACGACCCAGCCTGTCATACGAAGCAGAAAGCTTGTCAAGGTCCCCCTTCACAACTGGCCTAGCAGTATCTCGAGCGAGCTTTATCCTATCCCGAGCAGCAATAAGGAAGCCCCGCTCCCGTTCAATCGCAGTAGGCAAGTCAGCCTGCCGTACCATCAGCAATTGGGTCACGAGCTGATCAGCCTCTGCCAACTTGGGCTCCAGGAGCGCAACCAACCCCGCCCCGCCAGGAAGAGCCTTCAAAGTTTCAATCTGACCCCGGGCACACCGCAGGGACAGAGTAAAAGGGATCCCCCGTTCTATGGCAGCATTTATGCCCCTCTTTAAGTGGCGATAGAAGCTGTCAACCACATCCTGCGATACCTCGTCCAGAGCCTCCGAAGAAGCCGACGTCAACGGGAGTGTAGCTGGCAACACTGAAGAGGACGCAACAGAATTGGTCGCCCCTGCCACGAATGAAGCAAACTCCGTGCGGAAGGACGCCTGAACAGCAACCAAATCCTCCTCAGTAGCCCGCAAAACTTGGATGCTCGGCAGGGTCGAGAAGTCAGTCTCCGAAGCCGTATAAGCAGCAGAGGATGAGGCGGAGACCATCGCCAGCTCCATTTCCATCTGCCCGGAGCTGGCAGAAGACCCCTCGGCATGAGTCGGTGAAGGAGAGGAAATGCTCCTTTCCTCCAGATCCCGGCAGGCCGAGCCTTCCCTAAGAACATCCGCTGTGGGAGGCAAAGGGTCAGGACCTGTAGGGCCAAGACAACCATGAATCGATTTGACCTGGAGGATATGTTGATAGAGCAAATAAGCCCCCTCGCTAGTCAATATTTGGCTTATCTTACCAGCGGAAGAGTGTGGAGGCTGAGGTTCGCCTACAACCACCGCAGCCTCTTCACCAGCAGTCTCCGAGTCAGGTATAATAGACTCCTCCTCCCCTGCACCCTCGGGCGGGGATGCAACGAGATCGACGTCGCCTTGCTGAAGTTCAGCAATCTCGGAGACAGGCCCGAAGAAACCTTTATCACCCCGGGCCGAGGCCTCAGCAACCTGGGAGCCCCCAGCCGCCGCTGAGAGAGCCCCCGCAGAAAGGACCGCGGCACATATGTCGCTAATCAAAGCAGCAAGGGCCGGATCAACTCCAGGGGCAGCAGACGGTTCAGGAGAGCCTGGTTCGTCAGACGCCTACAAAGAAAAAAATGGTTAGGTCATATCTCCAAAAAAAAAGAAAGCCACAACAAGGAGATAGCTCCAACATAGTCGTACCTCCGGAGCAGCGTCAGTATTTTCATCCCTCTCAGTAATAAGCAATCCACGAGACCTAACGGCAGCTCTTTTCACGGAAAAGGTCTCTCTGCTATCAGAAGACTCACATCTGACTCATTTGCGTGAGGGACCAGGCACAGCGGGAGGCTGTCCTTTGCTCACTACTTCCACTTGTGTAGCAAGTAACGGATCCTCCGCCAGTTCATCTGGTGTGGGAAGCGGTTGATCCGCTACTTCTTCACCCCCACCAAAAAGGGAGTCTTCGCTATCATGATCATCATCCTCCTCAGCCGACTCGAAAGATTCTGATTCATGAAGGGGAGTCTGGAGCGCTAGTTGCTTTCTAGCCTTAGCCCCCTTGGGCTTCTCCTCTAAACCGGTACACACGATGAAACTGGTACTCGGATCGAAATTAACAGGAGGCTTGTTCGCCATAACAAGATACAAAGCAGCCACGTACAAAATTTCCCTCGGCACCTTAGCATCGGTGACCGAGAAGCTGGCCCGAGTATGATAAGCGTCATAATAATTCCACGCCCTGACACCATCAAGAACGCTACCTTCAAAGCCCAAACAAGGGCTGGGACAGTCAAGGAATAACTGGCTATAGCCAAATTAGCGGGAAAACCTACTAGGCAGGTAGGGCTCCAAGTACACATTATCGCGGTTACGATAAACCAGATGCGCGGGACGGATGTTGCGCAACCAGGTGAGCATATTCGGAGATAGAAAGTGAGAAGGTCCGATACCATCAAGGTATACATTCCTCACTTCCTCATCGGAAAAATAAGGAACAGATACGAAAAAGTTACACCCATCCACCCTCGCCAGCGCCCTCCGACAAGCTGGCATAGTATTGTATTTCCAAGACTGGCGATGGCATTTGAAAAGGAAAGCGTCTTCATCTGTAGCATCTTCCGCTATTCCAGGTCCCATCAAAGACTTGTAGTGCATCAACAACCACCCCATCAAATAGTGGAACGGTAGCTCTATGCGCTCAAAATCCAGCATCTTCTTACGGGCAATGACCTTGGACGAGAATATTCGAAGACCATGGTGTATGCTACACACCATAGCCGGAAGAAGAGCCAGTCTAACTCCAAATACCAGCTTAACGGCAGGGAGAATGAAGTGGCGACTGATCCTCTCAATAGAACCTGCCCATCCCGAGACTACGCAGTTCCGTAGCCATATCATTAAAAATCCAGCCAGGAGCGCCTTCTTTGACATCTGCGTGGTGCCGTAGTAAAAATAGCTAAGAGAGTCAGTTTGACTTTCGAATATGTCGCTCTTGGACCGCGACTTCTTGACGCTCAACTACTTGATGCTTATGCGGCTCAGTTCATCATAGCCTTATGCGGCTCAGTTTGAAAGAGCTCATGCGGTTCAGTTCGAATGAGCTTATGTGGTTCGGTTCGAAATGAGCGTATGCGGTTCAGTTCGGATGAGCTCATACGGTCAAGTTCGAATAAGCTTATGTGGTTCGGCTCGAAATAGGCTTATGCGGTTCAGTGCGGATGAGCTTATGCGGTCTAGTTCAAATGATCTTATGCGGTTCAGTTCGAAATAGGCTTATGCGGCTCTGTTTGAAAGAGCTCATGCGGTCCAGTCCAGATAAGCTTATGCGGCCCTGATGGTGAAGTAATTATGCGGCTGCAAACAACAACTTTCATGCGGCTCAGGCCTGGGTCATATCCCATACGGCTCGAACATGAGTCTAACATGCAGCACACTTGGAAATACAGGCTCGCGCATAAGATATGCGACGTAGCCATGACAGTTCATGTTGATGGTCCTACCAGCAATAGGCGGGTGAACGTCGGGGTAAAAAACAGGCACGTCAGCCGGCGAAGGAGCCGCCACATTCGCCGCTGCAGTTGATGAAGACGTAGCCTTCTTGCCATTCGCTGTCGCAGACGACGATGCGGCCTTCTTGCCCGTAGCAGCGATAGTCTTCTTGGGAGCCATTGCCGATCGTTGATAGGAGAAGACGAAGAGGAAGTCGTCAACAAGGAGTTCGAGCAAAGAGAGAAGGTAAATAAACCCTCAAAGAATAAATTACTCCTATTTATAGGCGAAGGAGGCTCGCAAATCAACAATCGCCTCGATCCACACGTCGCCTAAAAGAATAAAGGCAAAAGGCTTCGGTCAAAGCAAAACTGACCCTTGGGATCCTCCCCCAAAAGGTAGCGTTAATTCAAAAAATGAATCAAGGGCATTTAAATGAAGAAGATTTGCACACGTGGTTGGGACACGTGGCAAAAAGTCTATACGGCCAAACAACTCATGCGGCCAGACAAATCTATGCGGCTGAAACATCTATGCGGTTAGCAAAAGCCATGCTTCTTATTCAAAGTATTTCAATTTTGCAAATTAAAAACTTTGAAGAGGGTCTTGTAGAAGCATGAAAAATATCAGAATGATGGTCTATGCGGCTCGGAGCAGAAAAACCCCATGCGGCTCATAACAGGGGCAGTCTCACGCGGTTCAGAGAGACTCTCAGTTTCATGCGGCTCGGGGCAGGAGAATCCATGCGGCTCCATAGGGGCAGTCCCATGCGGTTCAAAGAGTCTCCCAGCCTCATGCGGCTCGAAAGTACATGCGACTCACTAACGACCAACAGAAATATGTGGCTCGATCAACACCACGTGTCCCCGTGGGATCCCTTCACACAGCTGGCCATCAAGTAATGGCCTTATTTAATGCTCTGCTATGATTTGACAGCTGACGGCTTTGACATAAATTGCCATGATGGTCCTGTCATAATGACAGACTCTTCGGAAACAGGAGAAAATCTCTGACACGATCCGAGATTGCCACGTGGCTACTCCCATGCGGCTCAATTGAAGAACAGCTTCATACGACTGGCAGGAATCATCTTCCTGCGGCTCACCAAGAAACCATCCCATGCATCACGCAAGTACTATACCTATGCGGCTCACTAAGACGCTGTCTCATGCGGTTCATGGATATCATACGGCTCTGGCAGGGCCCACCATTAAGACACATAGCAGAGATTCAATTGCCTCCATGACTTGACAGCTGGTAGCAGGGTGATTATGGGACACGTGGTATTAAATCAATCAGAGATTTACCAGATCCTAATAACCATATTTAACGCTATCCTCATAATTAATGAGATCATGTCATATCATTCATGATTAAGCCAATGGGACACGTGGTGAGAGATCCAAGCTTGACACAACCAATCATGAAGATTTAAAGCAATCAGCATTAATCACTCACAGGATTCAATACTATCCATATTTATGGCCCAGATCCTTCACGCTTAAGACTAATGGTCCAGATTGATTAAACATCAGGCCGCCACCACTTTGAGAATGGGCAATCATCCAAACCCTAATGATGCCCCCACTCCTATAAATAAGCAAGGTGCCATTCCCTTGCGAAAAAAGAAAAAAGAGGACAGAGAGGCTCCCCGATAATCAGAGAGAAAATACTGAGAGATCAATCCAGAGAGAGAAGTCAGAAGAGCAATACGAGGAGAGCAAAAAGAGCATTTCTTCATCAACGCCAACCATCTCGTCACAGGAGCCAAGGCTGCATACCGGTCGTCCAAGGAGTAAGGCAGGGCTGTCGTCGCCTTCCCGAGCCTCTATCGTCAACCCTAGAATCAAAAATAAACAATTGTACTTAGACTGCTGTACCTAGGTTTTCGTCCCTAGGCTTTCTTTGTACAAGCGAGTTTGTAACGTGAAGTAAAAGTCCAGTCCTCCCATAAAACTGTTCTGCTCTTTTATATTTCATGGTAAACAACACTGTAGCGTAGGCTGGACTTGGACACGCCTCGTATCCGAAAAGCGGGTGCGGGTCGTGACACTTTTCTCTAAGCTTACTACGTTCTTCCAAAGCCTTTAAGCTTTCATTTTCAAATCCCAAGCCAGTTACAATCGTCTAGTCGATTTGCCAGTGCGGTACGGTCTAGAAGTTTCAGTGTGATTGTAATCAAGAGGCTTGACAAGAAGTAAGATACTTCACAATTAAAGTTGGTTGAGTTCTTCGGATCAAATCTCGCGCTGTAGAAGTTTCAAGGACTTCGTATGAAAACTTGCGGTCTTTCAATTGTAGATTTCAACTGGAAGCTGGAGTTCTTCGACTGGATTAGTCTTCATAAGAGGGAAACCAGTATACATCCTTGGGTTTGTGTTTGCTCTCTGCTCTCTACTTTTACATTACCATACCTATGATATGTTTCTATGATCTTGCTACTAACAATTTTTTAATAGACAATTTTTTGTTGCCTACTCTATTCACCCACCCTCTAGAGTATAGCGTTTTATATCTCATTCCTACCCTCTAAAGTATAGCGCTTTACATCTCATTCCTACATGATCAAATGCCATTATGCAGATATTTGTAGAACTGTTGTATCTTTTTTTCTCTTATGATTCACTGGCCTCGTTTTCATGCCATATACTAGTATTTGGGTACTTACGACCAGTTCTTGACTTTCGGTTTGATCGTTCATACGACAGCGCTTCTTGGCTATTGGGCAGTCCTTCTTTATATGCCCGGTCTTTTTGCATCCATAGGATATTGTTTCTTCTTTATTGCTCTCTTGGACGTCTTTTTTCTTTCGATTCGATTTCTTAGATCTCAAGAACTTCCTAAAGTTTTTGACCAATAGGGCTTTTACATCACCATCAGATTCTTCGTCATCAGTATCTTCACTGGAGAATCTTTTAGCATATACTTTGAAGGCGAGAGATTTTTCTTTTGGAGTAACTTTTTCAAAGTCTTGTAGGTCAAGCTCATGAGTTTACCTATTAGCTTCTCTAGTGACATTGTGGTGAGATCGTTTCCTTCAATGGTTTTTGTTGCCTTCTTGTTCTAATTCTTGGTCAGTCCCGTGAGCACTTTCCTGATCTTTTCATGGTTGTTGTAATCTTTACCAAGAGAAGATAGTGGATTAGTTATTTCAAGAAAATGTGTGAACATTTGTGTGATTGACTCATTTGGCTTCATCTTGAAAGCCTCGTACTCTTGTGTAGGAGCACATAGTACATATGACATAATTATGATATAAAAAGCCCCATGACACATGGATACACTTCTCCATACCCAAACCCCTACGTAAATGTAAGGATAGACATGAATATGCTATCAAGCTCATATAGAGACATATTTCATATAGTAATTTATCCAAATGGCCAAGTGTATCTCCTCGTGTCATGACATAACATTCGATACCGTAATTAGGACACATGGACCCAAGCCTATACCAAAACATGATACAAAATCCTTTTGAGAACTTGTATCAAACACTTGGTGGTCAAAATCCCATAACTGTCAAATGTCACCATTCTAAACCATAGATCTATTAGGAATGAGTCTTCTAACACCTATTCACCACCTAGAAGGTTGGATCTAGCCATTAGAGAGGTCTCCTATATGTATACTTAAAATTTAGCCATGAAAATGAGAAGAAAGGGAGTTATACCTATGGAGAACAGTGACTTCACAAGGACCAACGAATTTGGGGATGTAAGAAGAAGAAATAGCTCCCAAAACCTTGCTAGAGCCTCTACCAGGCCTCCTTGAGCTCCCAACTCTTTAGCACACCATAGAGAGGAATGGAAAGAAAATTTAGAGAGTATGGAATAAAAGGAAAATGAAAAAAATCCTATCTTAAGGTGGCTGACCATATGGATTATGTGTAGGTTTAATTAAGGTTTTGTTAGCCCTAATCTTCTTCATGACAAGTAGTAGTTGGAAATCTTTAAAGGAAACTAAGTGGTTAGCACCTTTAATAAGATTTATTCTTAATCTGGCCATGACTAGGGTCCAACTTGTTAGGAATTTTCTAATTTAGGAATTTAGGTTAATTGTCATGCTAATGGCACACTAATGGAAAATTTTAATTTGGTCGAAAATAACCCTATCCGAAAATGTGGTAGTGATAACTCTACCATACTAGAAAATTTTTGTTCTCAAAATTTAAGAATAACACAATCACAAAAGCAAGAACAAAATTTACCTCATCGCTCAGAAAGATAGGAATATCGCTCGCGAACCAAGGGAATCGTCTGGTTATGTAGTATCTTCTCCATGCGGTCCAGAATCTACATGGGCTGCTCTGGATAACTAAGACTCAGCCCAACTTCAAAATTCGAGTGGTCCAATACATAGCTAGGATCTGCCACATATCGTCTCAGCTGTGACACGTGGAACACGTTGTGCACTTCCTCCAAGGTAGGTGGTAAGTCTAGTCGATAAGCTACAGCATCGACCCTCTCGAAGATGTCAAAAGGTCCGATGAATCTCAGGCTGAGCTTCCTGCCACTGCCAAAATGGATAGTGCCATATGTCAGAGAAATTCTCAGGAACACTAAATCTCAAATCTAGCACAAACAAGATTCGAAAAGCTATAAGACAAAAATTTCCAAGCTAAACATCACCACCTTTTACCTCAAACTCCAACGGCCTGCGATGGTTGTAGGCCCGATGCCTCTGCCGGTCCTGAGCCACACGAAGCCTCTTTCTGATCTGCTTCACCTTATCCGTAGTATCCAAGATCATCTCCAGTCCTAATAAGGCTCTCTTACTCACGTCATCCCAAGCTGACAGGGTGCGACACCTCCGCCCATACAATGCCTCAAAAGAAGACATCTCGATACTGGCCTGATAGCTGTTATTGTATAAGAACTCTACCAGGTTAAGATGATCCTCCCATGAGCCATCGAAATCCAATGCACAGGTCCGAAGCATATCCTATAGCATCTAAATAGTACTTTCTGACTGTCCATCCGTCTGAGGATGATAGGCGGTACTGAACTTGAGCTGAGTGCCCAAGCTAGCCTGCAAACTCCTATAGAAAAGGAAATGAATATGTTGTCCCGATCAGAAACTATGCTGACTGGAACTCTGTGATCGGATAATCTACCGTACATACAACTCTATGAGCTTCTCAGTAGATAAATCCACCTTGAATGGAATAAAGTGGGATGATTTGGTCAACCTGTCTAGGATGACACAAATCTCATGCTTCCCTAAAGCAGTACACAGAAGACCAAAAACAAAATCTATAGTAATATTCTCCCACTTTCACTCTAGGATTGGCAAAGGCTGAAGCAAACCACCAGGTCTCTACCTTTCGGCTTTGACCAGTTGGCACACTAAGCATCTGGAATAGAACTGTGTCACCTCGTACTTCATCCCATACCACCATACATGATCCCTCAGATCCTTATACACCTTGGTAGCCCCAGGATATATAGAATATTAGGAACGATGCACCTCCTGCATAACCTCTTCTCGCAGATATCCACTCGATACGCAAATCCTAGAGCCGTACCTCAAAGAACCATCATTAGCAACAGAGAAGTTCTCAAAAAACTTGGTCTGTACTTGAGCCTAGATACTGCTCAGGCCTACATCCTGGTACTGAGCATCTCTGACCCGATAAATCAAATCAGACTGAATCTGCAGACTCATCATCTGCATCTCTAAGCCCAAAATCATAATATCGAGGCCCAAGCTCTTTAAGTCCTCCAATATGTGTCGATCCATCGTCAGATACATAGCCACTAGATAATGGTTCAGTGCATCTGCAACCACATTAGCCTTTCCCGGATGGTACTGTAAGAAAATATCGAAATCCTTCATCATGCAGCTCCAACTGCGATGCCTCATATTCAACTCCTTATGGGTGAAAACATACTTCAAACTCTTGTGATCAGTAAATATTTTCACCCTCTCCCCATAGAGATAATGCTTCCACATCTTCAAAGCAAAAATCACCGTTGCCAACACCAGATCATGAGTGGGATAGTTCTTCTCATGTGGTCATAACTATCTGGAAGCGTACGCCATAACTTTCTTGTGCTGCTCTAACACATATCCCAGCCCTTTCTCTGAAGAATCACTGTATATAGCAAATCCTCCAGTACCAAATGGCATCATCAAAACTGGAGCCATGGTTAGCCTCTTCTTCAATTCATCAAAGGCAACCTGGCACTCCTCAGACCTTACAAACTCTATATCCTTTCTGGTCAGTCTTATTATCGGCTATACAATCCGGGAGAATTCCTCTACGAACTTCCTATAATATCCGGCCAATCCAAGGAAACTCCTGATCTCTGCAACTGACCTCGGAGTAGACCAACACTCTACTACAACTATCCTCTTCGAATCCACGGATATACCGTCTCCAACCACAATATGGCTAAGAAAAACAACCATGTCTAATAAGAACTCATATTTGGAGAGTTTTTCGAACAGTCCCTCCTTCTTGAGAGTCTCGAGCATGATCCTCAAATGCTCTTCGTACTCCTCCGGGTTCTTCGAGTAGATCAAGAAGTCATATATAAACACCACCATAAACTGATTAAGGTATTTATGGAACACCTTGTTCATCAAGTTCATGAAGACAGCCAGGACATTAGTCAACTCAAACGGCATCACCAAGAACTCGTAATGGCTATATCTAGTCCGAAAAACAATTTTTAAAATAACCTCATTCTTAACTTTCACCTGATGATACCCAGACCTCAAGTCTATTTTCGAGAACACCCTGGCATCGCTCAACTGATCAAACAAATCATCGATCCTCGGTAGCGTGTATTTGTTCTTGATGGTGATGTTGTTCAGAGTACTATAGTTAATGTATATATGCACTGACCCGTCCTTTTTTGACACAAATAATACCAGAGCACCCTAGGGTGACGAGCTCGATCTGATGAAACCCTTTTCAAGAAACTATTTATTCTGCTTCTTCAACTCCACTGCTTCATGATTATTAATCATATATAAATGCTGTGCTACTGGCTCAGCACCGGGTACAAGGTCAATAGAGAACTCTACATCTCTATCTGGCAGTAATCCCGACAAATCCTCAGGAAAAACATCGAAAACTCCGCAATGATGGGATGAGGTAGCTTCTTCTACTCTACCAAAGCCCCACAAATAGCTCCGCTACTCTGCTCCAAAGCTCCTCTAGCAAACTAAAATACAGATTCTCCAGGAGGACTAAACACAATGCATCTACGGTGACAATCTATATTGGTATACTATGCACTCAATGAACCTATTCCGATAACTACATCAAAACTCGGAAGTGGCATTATGAGTAAGCTGACGCACAAATCCCTGCCTCCCATGGTAATGAGATGCTCGACGCAGATATCCTTGACAAGGATAATGCCTTTGCTAGTCAAAATCATACAACTACTAAACAAAGGCACAGATATAATGCTATACTTAAACACAAAAGCCACAAAAATGAAACTATGAGTAGCACCAGAATCAAACAAAATAATAGCTGGAAATGAATCGATGACTACTGAACCTGCGATCACATCAGAAGGTGCCTCGGTCTGCTAGACTATTATAGCAAAGGCCTTGCCTCTATATTGATGTTGGGCAAAGCGCTGCTGTTGTATAGTAATGGCCCCCTCTGTGGCTGTGCTACAATAAGCCTCGCTGGTGCTCTAGGGGTAGGAGCCATCCCCTGAGCTGGACAAACAGGTGCCGAAGGATACTCCCTCAACTGGTGTGTAGAAGATCCAAAAAACAAGCACATACCAAGCCTCTTCCTGCACACATCCCAATAGTGCCCGGTCTTCCTAAAGTAGGCACAAGTAGGAGCTGGTCGAGCCTGCCTCTGAGGCTTATATGGGACCACTGCTCGGGTTGGTGGCTGGAATTATGGATGCTTCCCCGGTACCTGACCGCGGCTTTCTCCGATAGAATCCCGATCTATTACGACCCGCACCCAGTATAAGGACACGAGACGTGGGTACGTCCAGCCTACGCCACAGTATTGATGGTAGAACGTTGTTCTGGATCCAACATCTAATATAGTCTAGGAAATACTTCGAATAGAGAATGATATATAAATGGTACTACTCAATCACAATAACTAAGATAGAATGGAAAAAAGATAATCACAGCAGAGAGTTATAATATGAATATAAATTCTGGTGTAAACCACACCATACAAGTCTTAATACAACCATAAAGTCTCATAACTAAATGATAATATCTGTCTAATCTAACTCTTGGCAAGTCCTCAGCGACTACTAGATCCTGCTGAGGGTCCAGGTCACTTGTGTCAACTAGGCCTGCTCCATAGTAAGTATCGCAGCAATCCTCATCATCTGTAATATTTCAACAGGTCCAGTCAGGACAGAAACGAATATATATCTCTCACACAGTTCATAACATGAAAGAAAATATAAAACAAGCTATAGAATAATATACATGAACTGCTGATAAGAAAATAAGAATGTAAAAGAGAGAACATGATATATGGAAATAAGTATACAGGATACAATAAAGAACTTAACTAACTAGGTGATGTAGAGCACAATCTGGTTATGTAAACTGGCTTAGGTTATACATGACTTAAATCTAGTTTGGAGTTGCACATGAAAAGGGTGTAGATCACATAACAAATAAATACTCCCCCTGCCCCAATCAGTACACAAGGATCTGTCCCGGTTATGTTATTGCACATAAAAGTAGTGCGTCACCTAGATAGCTAGTCCACATGCACACTGGGTTACACATGAAGGCTCACATGATCATGAGTGTACATGAATATCACATGAGTATACATGAATAAATACAAAAACAATGAGTAGACGATGCACATGATAAAGTATATGAGCACAATATACCCGATGTATTCGAGGGGATAACATCGCATGAAGAGATCCATGTAGTACTAATCTGTGATATATCGTGACAGCAACAAGTAAACTAGTCTATAAAAAGTAAATATGTCCAAGCAAGAATGAAACGGTCAGAGAATGTACTCGTCTGACAATCTGAGCTGCTGATGAGGATGCGTAACTGTACCGGAGAGATGCAAACCAATTTAAAACAACCACAAGTCACAACAAGGTCTAACATATCATAAGAAATGCCTACAATGCACTTCTACATGATTCTAGGTCCTTCTAGGTCAAAGTCAACCCTTGGTCAACTCTGGTCAAACCTGGTCAACTTTGGTCAAACCTGGTCAACTCAAGGTAAACTAGTCCGTTTACTAATTTCTAGGTCATACACAAGTTTTCAGGTCATTCGGAGTTCTTTTGAGTCGATTTGGATCAAGTTTGACCCAAAGTTGACTTTTGTCACCTTGGTCAACTTGTCGGCCAATTCGACCAAACTAGGCTCCTAACGACGATCCTAATCTGTCCAAACACTTCCTATAGTCATATCAAAAGCAATTATTACATTACCTATATTTATACATTCATCACAATTAATATAAATATATATATATATATATATATATATATATATATATATATATATATATATATATATATATATATATATATATATATATTTTATATATATATATATATATATATATATATATATATATATATATATATATAATATATTTTTATATATGTAAATATATATATATATATAATATATTTTTATATATGTAAATATATATATATATATATATATATATATATATATATATATATATATAAGTTATGAAAGGAAACATGGTGTGTGAGTGTGAACGATGTTGGGGGCTACTGGTTATGGGTCTAAATCTGAGAAACAAAATAGAATGAGACTACAAGAGTATTCCATGTATAAAATATTACAACCAATAGTAAAATATATATATATATATATATATATATATATATATATATATATATATATATATATATATATATTTATATATATATATATATATATATATATATATATATATATATATATATATATATATATATATATATATATATATATAGGCATATATATATGGATATAGGTATATATACATATAGGCATAAAAAAAAAATATATATATATATATATATATATATATATATATATATATATATATATATATATATATACATATAGGCATATATATATGGATATAGGTATATACCAAGTTTAAAAGCCAACGAGGGTCGATCTCGAACCTGGAGTAAGTTCCCAGGTCTGAGAGTAAAGGCCTCGACCCTCACTTAATCATATTTTCGAAATTAGGCATAAAGAAAATTAATATATATATATATATATATTTTTTTTATATATATATATTTATGCCTAATATATATATATATTAGGCATAAATAATATATATATATATATATATATATATATATATATATATATATATATATATATATATATATATATATATATATATTTATTTATTTATTTATTTATATATTTATATATTTATATATATTAATATATATATATATATATATAAAATATATATATATATATATATATATATATATATATATATATATATATATATATATATATATATATATATATATATATATATATACACCTAATAGGTAAAACTCCATAAATGCCTAAAAATGGCTAGAATATATGAATCAACCCCGAGAGTCGATTCCCACAAGTCTCAAACAATGTCCAAGGACCACAAACTCAGAATTTATCGCCATAAATCTCAGAAATCAAAATATCACCAAAAAACTCAAATTTCGAATTCAAAGAAAGCCTCATTTTCACAAAATGACGCAAAACACAAAATACTCAGAATTAACCCACGAAACTGGGCAAATACGTCGTTCTCGACATGTGGGACATGCTCGGGTATTCTCGGGGTCGAAACCGTGTCTGTATCGTGTCCAGCGACGTGCGTGAATCGAATCGATGCGAACCCGATTTCTCGCTCGTTTCTGATCCAACTCTTGTGAAACTTCGTGTACACCTGGGCGTACACATCCCAAACCTACTGGCCGAGTTAGCATGTGGCCAAGTTTCGTGTCTGACACACACGTAGAGCGTGTCCGTGCACGTGCACAGCCCCGTACATAATGTCGTGCATGTGTGCCATCGAGTCTAGGGACTCGTGTGTCCCACCTCGTGTTGCGTGTTCGTGTCCTTGGCTAGGTTAGGTATAGGGCTACATGTTGGATAACCTGATTTGTGTCCACGTGTCGTGTCGTGTCCGTGCGAACGGCATTTCAGCGACGGCTGTCCTGCGTGCGCGCGTGTGGCCGATCAGTGCCGACGAGATTTCTCCTTCGTTTCTTGACGAAACTTCACTAAACTTTGGGAGCATGATCTCAGTCGCGGCCCCCACCTACACGTCAATTTTCATACGACCACGTGGCCTGTGCGTCGAGGAATCACCTCCGATCAGCAGGGCACGTGCGCGGCCTGGCGTTCAGCACATTCGTGTCCTGTTTGGACACGGACACGAGTCTGATTCATGTCAAAACTTATGGGGTCATGATCCTCATGTATAAGGCTACTAGAATATGTAAATAGATTCAACAGAAATTAGAATTTAATTTATTGCGACATTTCATCAAACACCTACAAATATTAGCCGACAGGTGTCCGATACGGACACCAAATAAATACAAAAGTGGACGAAATTGATCCTACAGGTTATGGGTCCTAGATGCTTACTGACATGAAGAAAAATCAGGAAAAACTATACTAGATTAGGATTTACTTATTGAGAGTCAAGGATCTCAATACAAAGGACTCCCCGAGCGCTCGAACGGTCGAGTACCCTCAAGCAAACGCCTCCACCACCTTGCTAGCAATGCTCCAGCAAGATCCTCTCCTTCCTACGAGCACGATGGACTTCGTTTGAGGAGAAACGGACTCCGGATACAAAAGTTAGGAATTTGGAAGAGTGGGAAACTAGGATTTCTCTTGGAGGCCATAACTTCAATGCAAATAAAAGGGGTGGGGCTGCCTATGGCCGGCCAGGTATAGGGGATTAAGGTTAGGTTAGTGCATGGGCCTAGTCTCCCTAAGTTGTTAATAAACCCAAGTTAAACAGGCTTTAAAAAGGCTAACTAGAAAATGGCTAAAAATCAATTAAATCAGTATAAAAATAACTAATAAATTCTAAATTAAATCAAATAATAATAAATCTAATTCTAATATGGCATCAAGGTTCTAGGTCATGGTTGGCTAAGTTAAACCCATCAAGACTGCTCAGACAACAAACCAAACCACACATCATCACATGAATTCAATAAATAAATAAAATAATCTAAAATTATAAAATGACCAAAATATCCTTGAAATGAAAAGTGGGTGTGACAAGTCTAGCCCCTTAAAATAATTTCGTCTCCGAAATTAAAGACAAAACTAAATAGACAGGAAGGATAGAAAGTCATACCTCAAGACTGGAAAAGATAAGGGTATTGCTCGCGCATCTCATCCTCCCACTCCCAGGTAGGCTCACCTGCAGAGTGATGTCTCCATGCTATGCAAACTAAGGATATCATCTGGTTCCTCAATACCTTCTCTCGTCATTCCAAAATCTTCATAGGCTGCTCAGAATAACTGAGAGTAGGGCCCACCTCAATCTCGGAATGATCCAGTACATGGCTGGGATCTGCCACGTACCGTCTCAGCTGTGACACATGAAATACGTTGTGGAGTCCCTCTAATGCAGGGGGAAAGTCTAGCCTGTATGACACGTCATCGGCTCTTCCACTGACAACGAAAGGTCTGATAAACGTGGACTAAGCTTTTTACCTCCACCAAAGCAAATAGTACCACGCATCGGAGATATCCTTAGGAACACCAGATCACCAACCGAGCACAAATATGGTCTCATCTTAACTATAATAATCACATGATCAATAAAAAAATCACAAACAAACAAAATTCTAATCCTAAGTCTAAGATGTACCTCAAACTGTAAAAGGTCTCCCGTGGCTGCCGGCCCAATGCAGCTGTCTGTCCTGCGCCACGCGAAGTCGATCTCTGATGAGTTTCACCTTCTTGGCTGCGTCAACAACCATCTCAGGTCCGAATGAATCTCACTCTCCAATGTCATTCTAAGACAAGGGTGTACTACATCTACGCCCGTACAGTACCTCGAATGGTGACATCCCAATGCTGGACTAAAAACTGTTGTTGTATGCAAACTCCACCAAGTACAGGTGAACCTCCCAGGATCCTCCAAAATCCAGAACACAAGTCCGCAGCATGTCCTCGAGAGTTTGAATAGTCCTTTCTGACTGTCCGTTCGTCTAAGGGTGGTATGCAGTACTAAATTTTAGCTGAGTGCCCAAACTAATCTGCAGACTCCGCCAGAAATAGGAAGTAAAACGACTATCCCGATCCGAGACAATGCTCATCAGAACTCCGTTCTGCCACATATACATCTTTGCTAGCTTCTCAGTAGACGTACCCACTTTAAATGGTAAAAAGTAGGCCGATTTGGTCAACCTATTTACAGCCAGATCCCATTTACAGCCATGGCTCATGCGACGAAAGGTTTGTTCTTAACTGCATATTCACTTTAGTTTGGTTAGATTACCTTATTTATGTCTTGTCACTTTCCTTGATTGTGGCATATTTTATATTCAGTATTTATATGGCATGTTTATTGTATCTTGTTACGTCCCGCTGAGGACCTGGTTATCTCTCCAGGTGTGTGCTTCTGTGACTTTGCAGGTGTTCTATCCAAGGCCGTAATCTTCTCCATTCTTTCGAAGACGATTGTGCTTGGTTCGTCTCGTTATTTTATCGATCACTTCTTGTACATTTTATTTGAGATAGTTGGTAGTGGACTTTGTCTCCGCCCAACGATTGTATACATGACAAATTCAAAGTTGCTTTTATATCATTTATTTATCTAGTGGGTAAGATTTAGTTATTATGGTTCTACTGCATTTTACAGCTTATGTATACATACAAGGTTTCTATATATTGGAGTGTACTTTGTATGCATGCAGCTGGCATGGATACGTACCTAGTCCTAAGTATTTTGGGACTGGGGCGTTACATATTTTTGTGATGGCCCATGCAGGTCGAGTTTGTCACTTCGGTTACGTAATTGTACCGGTGTGAGCCTGCAACATAGGATTAGAATCTAGGAATCTCATCCATACAGCTTGACCTCTTCCCTTGGCTTCAAATTTTGAACTCTCGATCGACCTCCTTGAATTGCATCTTGCTTGATTTCTTTCTACCATTGATTCTTATTTTCGTGCTTAGTGTCAACTAGAAAGATGACTACACTAGTATATGCTCATAGGTCAAACACATGGCTAGAATGGTTATATTGGCAATTGGAATACATTCAAGACTCTAATTGAGTTAAAAAGGCTTTTGTGAATTAATAATTAGTAATTTGTAAAGTAGGATACTACCAAGGAAGGTTTTAATCTTGAGATTTGTAAATAGTAAACACCATAGGATTAATAATACAGGAAGGAAATATATATATATATATAGCTAGATTCTTTATACCATTGATTTAAGAAATTGATTGGCTTTTTGAGATTTGATATTTATGATCTATTAAGTTATAGTTATACATCTTTGCACAAGTATAAAATTGATTTGCTTTTCGAGTTGTGATAATTGTGAGTTTTGGGTGATAGATATACATCTTTGAACAAATATAAAATTTATTTGATTTTCGAGTTTTAATGTTTATGATTTATTGTATTATAGTTATACACCTTTGAACAGTTATAAATTTGGTTTGAAAATGATCTTAGCTTTTAAAAATGGCCATAGGAATTATTTAAATTGAGTTGTACAACTTGCGATTTTCATGTTTAGTAAATTTTGAATTTTAAGTGGAAGTATGATGGTGAATTTTGGTTTAAAATATTTGAAAGTTATGAAAACAATTTTTTGAGAAATTTTTATTTTAAATGGTGTCCTATGATTGAGGATTTACAAATCTATTTAGATTTTTGGTAAAAAAAAAGGATTTTGACTGATAAGATTATTTGAAAATTTAGTTTAATGTGGGATTTCATATATTAAAAATTTTGGGAGAATTTCGTAGGATGTGATGGAAAGTTATTTTGATTGATTAAAGGAAGTTACCATTTAAAAGTTGTGATTTCGTTAGAATAACATAGCATGAATAGAAGTTAAAATTGATGAGAGCATTGAGCTTAATTTTTGAGATTGCTTTTAATATGCTAAGAGTTCATTTATGAGTTATTTGAAAATTTTAGAGTGTTAAATTTTTGATTGATTGGTGAAATTTTTATGGATTCGTAAATTATGAACTCTTGAGTTAAATAGTTGAATTTAAACGTAAATTTTGGAAAAGGTTAGTAGTAACGTGATAAAATTTTGCTTTGAGATTTATGAGAGTGATTTAAATTTTTTATGATGAATTTGAACGGCTTCGAGTAAATACAAATTTTGGTGGTATATTTTTGAAAGTTTAATTTTAAAACTTTTGGAGGAAACTTGAGTTAAATTTTAATGGTAGGCCCAAGATAACCTTACTGAGTATTCCACACTAATTGCCATGTCACCCATGACCATGACAGTAGTATATACATAAGTGTTGTTAGTCATCTACCCAGCTATGTGACTGTATTTTCACCTTGACTTACTCGACCTTCCTTCAATTCTAGATCTTTTAATTGCGACTTTCTAACCTATTTGCAATTTCAATAATGAGTTAATGGTTCGTTAACTGTATTCATCTAGGAGACTATCTTCTCTCCGAAATTGTGTTCCTAAAATATTTTTACTGGATTCTTTAATTAATTTATTTCATGCTTTAACTTGTTCTTCTTTATTTTTGTACATTAATTATCACCTCGTGAACTCCCACTTTCTATTTTTGATCTTCTGGCGTCCCCTTCCGTGACTTGTATATTTGGAGTACAACACTAAACTTTTTCTCCCAATAAATTTCATATGTAAGACCTAGACAAGCCCACCTTCATGTAGATATATCATGTCCCCCTAGAACACGTCTCGTTGTACACTATTTTCATGATATGACTTTCTGATCAAAATGGCCAAACTATAATCCTTACCATGATACCGATATATTTTTTTCGACCACGGATAGGGATTCAACCTTGACTCAATTCTTTCGACCGATATGTGATTTTTTTCTACTTAATTCCTTAAATGCTTATATTTTTGCTTTATCTTGATTGCTTAACCCATTGTTCCATCACACTACTAGCTTAACTCTTGTAAGTTGGGTAGAATACATGACGACCTAACAAACCTTTGTCCTTGTGACCCTATTGATAAGTTTATTCAGACTAAAAATTCAGAGGACCCTAAACTTATATAGGCAACCAAGCCATAAATGAAGAAATACTAGGACGACCGTGTAGGCCCACACTTTGAGCAAGACTTGATTTTAAAAGATCTTGGACTAATTAAATTTCTTCGATATTACCTCCCTTACTTATATTTCAACAACCTGATGCTGCTAATTTAGCCTTGGTTTTGCAAGCTTATCTTTTTCGAGCTTGATCATGACATATTTTATTGGGTGCACCCACTAACATATTGTCTAATCAGAACTGGTGCATGATGGTCTGATCAACCAATTGCACTTTGGTTCGCCTTCATATATTATTCTACGTGGATGGAGACATAGTTAAACTTGCCCTAGAGTCTCATCCGCGACAGCCTTGACAATTCTCTTTTGAAATATTTCGTCGCCTATGAACCCCGCAATTTGTACTCAATATATAACACCGTCTTTGAAACCTTTGTTGTTCTTGTCTTTTACTTATTTTAGAAAGACAAGGCACTGTACTTGCAAGATAGACTCAAGGTATCATCTTTGGTTGCCCTATCAGTTATATATATACGAAATGTTGATAGCCACCGAACAACTCATGTGGCTATAATCTCACCTAAAACCTTCTTCCCCTCAATCCTAATTTTTTATTGTGCCCTTCCAATCCCACTTGAACGCACGAGAGTGATTCTAATCATCACCTAATCAAACCCTCGACCAAGACGATTAGTATCCAGTTCTCCCTTAAAAAATCATATCTCCTAAATGTCTAATTTATTCTCTTTGGCCTACTTATTTCCTTACTATTCTTCTAAATTGGATATTCAAAAGTTTGTTACCTTCACTAGCGATCCTTATTCAATTCCATAACCATGATATATTTTTGTATATATCGACTCCACAAATTTTCTACTGCATGGTGGTGTCGAACGCCGTTATATCGCCTCCTCCAAAATTTAATTTTATTTTGGTATTGACGAACTCTTCCTATCCCCCAACCCTATCTATCCTATTATTCCTAAATTTCGAGGACGAAATTCTTGTAAGTTGGGTAGGATGTAAAATCCCTATTTTTTTAAAATTATTATTTATTATTTTATTAGACTTCAAATTTAATTTATGAAATTTATGATTTTTATTATTTATTTCATTAGAAATGACCTTAACCATTGTTGAATTTTGGAACACAAGACTACCATGAATTTTGGTACGAAAGATGTAGCAGTGTGCCTTGACTAGTGTATTAGCCATGTCATGGGAGGCCTAGCCATGGTGAAGAGTGAACTAGGAAATCCAGGCCAAGTTGCGACTCAACCTCCACCGACAAATTTATGTATATATTAGTTTAATTTTCGACTTTTAAGTGACTCGGTTTAACCAATTCAGTCCGAACTGGGCCCGAACCAAATTTTAGCCCATGTAAGCAGGTAGTGTGACCAAATATGGCCATGTAAACTTATTTTATGTACTTAGAAATATTTTCTAAATTTATTTAGAATTTTATGTACAATTTCTAATTATTTAAATATTGGTACAATTATTGGTATTTTATTATTAAATAATATTTTACAAGATTGTACATGTTCCTGGACCCGGATAAGAGTGTGTGGTACAGTTCACCAATTGGAGCAATTTTTTTAATTTATTAGTATTAAAATTATTTTGTAGAGATTTAATAAACATGTTTTCCTATTTAAATATTATTACTAATTTGAGTTGATTTATTAAGGATTGAATTTATATATATATATATATATATATATATATATATATATATATATATATATATATATATATATATATATATATATATATATATGTAGATATGCTTAAATATATTAAATAATTGGATAGTTGACTTTTAAATGGTATTTGAATTTTCAATAGATTTTTGGTGTATTTATAGATATATACTTATATAAATATAGATATATATAAAAGTAGAATTGATAAGAAAAAAAAAATAATGGCATGTGGTCGGCCCCACCAAGTGGGAAACCGACCACACATGAACTAAATAGCAGCAGCAGCAAGAAAGGGGCCGACCCCCCCCCCCCCTTTACTCAAGCACAGTAGTTTGGCCGACCCCTTTTGTTCCCTTACGTATATAAACATATGTATACATATGTTTTAAAGCTAAACCTAAACCTAATCAATCTCGCTTCCACATCCTTCCTCTCCTCCTTTCTCCTCCCCACTCCACGGCGAAGCTCGAACGCACCATGGCGAAGCCGTGCTCGCGAAGAAGACAAAGGAACCATCGACAACAACAATAGATTTCCACTTTAAGGTATCCCACTTCCCCGATCAATTTCTCTGTCAATTCTAGATTTTCGATCCGTAAATTCGTGTAGAAAGCCCACATGACCCTCTTCGAGATCCCCCAGGTGGATTTCGACCTGGCCATCCAACTTGCTCGAAAAATTGAGGCAAAGTTGGAGAAAAACCACTTTTCTGAAATATTAAAAACTGTCGTAAAATACCAACTTGTCGGCCAATTTTCGTTTTGTACCTTAAGATTTTGTAGAAACTAATTGAAGACAGTCAAAGACAACATAACCGAGATTGTAACACACCTTCTGGATTCACTTTTTATTTAGTATGTAGAAAGTTACACGTAGATAAAGTTCTCAAAAAAATTGTAAATTCTGTTTTCAAAAAGTGGAAAAACACCCGATACGGCGTGCGCCCCGACAAACCGGGCGACGTGGTCGCGCACTATACGCATCGAAAGGCACGTATGGATGTTGTCGACGTGTGGGAACTGACGGAACCCAATTTCGTTGCATGTGTGCGACGAAATCAGTGTGTATCCGTCGAGATACCCCGTATCGACCTTTTTTGCAAATTAAGTCACAACTTTGTGCACACTCATCATATCGCGATGAAACTTGCGCCATTGGACTCAAAATATTTTTTTGGTACTGTGGGCCAAGTTTGGTCCGATTCTGAGACCGTTGATCGGGACGCTATTTTGGCGGGCTCACAATCCCACTCAACGGGCGATTTTGTGCACAGCCCACCGGAATCCAAAATTTGACATACCGTTCGGTTCATCTCATCAAAACAAATCTGTAGACATGTTGTTTGATGACTTTAGAGACCGTAGATATTGGCACGCATTTTGGTGCAAAGCAGGTCCAACGGTGGACATCGTTTTGACCCAAAATTACGATTTTGCCCCTGTTCCAGAATTTAACTTTTGGACAGGCGTTTCCCAGGCATATCTTTTATTCCAAACTCGTTCATGATATTTGTTTCAGCATCCGGAGCTTCTTGTGGATTTTGACTTTCGTGTTGACGATTCTGATTGTTGGATTTTGCTGCTTCTCGCACCACCCTCAGGCAAGATACCTTGCTATTATACTGTTTATTTTTAGTTTGCATTTTATTATATATCACTGTTCATTTATTTCCAGTTATTGATTTACTGCCTGCTCAGTGATATTAGATGTACTTTGTTATTTATCCTTTGATTACATATGGACCTAGAGTTAAGGGACTACCGTTGTAGTGTATTACATATACCTTGACACAGTTGTACCACGAGGATGTGTGAGATGAGTAGCATGTAGAGGTTCTTTCGTGTGGGCTGATCCCCCATGTGCATGCGTTAGGGCTAACTGCTAATAGAGGCGTGTTAGGAGACTTAGCAGTTAGTAGTGTTACATGGTCGTGGAGGCGACATGATAGGTACATTGGGTGGGGAGAACATTTTCCTGTCGTATGGGCTTCAATTGCACTTCCCTTGTAACCCGGAAGCTCTGCTGGAGATACGGGTATGAGCCTCTCATGTTGGCCACTGTCGTTTTTGAACGTCATGCTCTTAGGTCACTGGCGTCCAAGTGGGGACTATACCAGATTCCATTTACAGCCAGGACTCATGCGACGAAAGGATTGTTCTTAACTGCATGTTCACTTTAGTTTGGTTAGATTACCTTATTTAAGTCTTGTCACTTTCCTTGATTGTGGCATATTTTATACTAAGTATTTATATTGCATGTTTATTGTATCTTGTTACGTCCCTCTGAGGACCTGGTTATCTCTCCAGGTGTGTGCTTCTGTGACTTTGCAGGTGTTCTAGCCAAGGCCGTAATCTTCTCCATTCTTTCGAAGACGATTGCGCTTGGTTCGTCTCGTTATTTTATCAATCACTTCTTGTACATTTTATTTGAGATAGTTGATAGTGGACTTTGTCTCCGCCCAACGATTGTATACATGACAAATTCAAAGTTGCTTTTATATCATTTATTTATCTAGTGGATGAGATTTAGTTATTATGGTTCTACTGTATTTTACAGCTTATGTATACATACAAGGTTTTTATATATTAGAGTGTACTTTGTATGCATGCAGCTGGCATGGATACGTACCTAGTCCCAAGTATTTTGGGACTGGAGCGTTACAAAATGCACTCTTAACATCCATTTAAAATAATATAAAATTATAAAAACATGCAAATGCACATAACATGCGAATGGATTCTAATCTCGCAACTGGGGCATAAGTCTCATCGTAGTCGATACCTTCTTCCTGATTATATCCTTGAGCTACAAATCGAGCCTTGTTACGAGTCACTAAACCATTCTCATTAAGTTTATTTCGGAATACCCAACGGGTGCCAATGACCGGATGATCAATAGGCTTGGGAACAAGTTCCCAAACTTGATTCTGTTCAAATTGGTTTAATTCCTCATGCATAGCATCTAACCAAAAATGATCACTACATGCTTCATCAATGGTTTTGGGTTCTAGCTGTGAAATGAATGCAACACTAGAAACAATATCTCTACAGGATGTACGAGTACTTATACCTTTGGTAATATCACCAATTACCAAATCTTTTGGATGATCAGCCGTAAATTTTAATCTTTTCGGCAGACTCCGAAGGTAGTTGTTTTCGGGTTCTTCTCTTGGAGAATCAGCTTGTCACGACCCGCACCCTAGAGTAAGGGCACGAGAAGTGGGTACGTCCAGCCTACGCCGCAGTGTCGGCGGTAGAACGCTGTCCTAGGTCAATCATCTAACAATATAAAGGTACCTGTATAGTATATACTCTCCGAATGGAGGTGACATAACAGAAAACAATCTCAATCACATCTAGGGTAGAAGAATGAAAGATAGATAGATAGACAGTAACTCAAAGAGAACAGTAGCATAGATGAAATAAGTCCAAGTGTCTAGGATAACATAACATCCAGAATGTCAACCCAAATACAATATAAGTCTAAGAGTCTATACATCTCAAAATACAACTCAGAATGTGAGACAAAATGATAATATGAAAAAGACTGACTAGCTAAACTAGCCTAGACTACTGGGGCAACATTCTCAGCTGCAGGTGGATCCTGCTGAGGGTCCACAATATAAGTGTCATCTAGTCCTGCTCCATAATAGGTAGACACCAGGGCCTCATCCTCATCCTCTGTAATATTTTCAACAGGTCCAGTCAGGACAGGAACGAGCACAATACATCTCACGCAGTGCATAGTATGATAGGAAATATAAAGCATGCAATAGAGAAAAATACAGAAAACGCTGAAAGGAAATATACGCTGTAAAAAAGATAGCTGTAAAGGAAATATCTACTGTATATAGAGAACTGTAAGTGTCTAGTGATGTAGAGTACAAGATAGGCATGTGAATGGCTAGAATTTATACATGATTACACTACTGAGTTTATACATGATTACACTACTTTGGAATTATTCACATGTCTACTTCTACTCCCCCGTTTCCCCAATCAATACACAAGGATCCATTTAAGTTATGTTAAGATTCGTGATAAGCCCATAAATGGGTGATTTATGAGAGGCTCTGTGAACATGAGAGTACATGAGTCACAAGCGATTCGTGAATCTATGAAAGCATAGAGATACATGATGATTCGTGAAAAGCACAAACATGCTATATCTGATGCTCCCGAGGGAGATAACATCTCATAAAAAGATCCATATAGTACCAATCCGTGATAACAATCGTGTCTAGAGCAAGAATATAAATCCTGGCAAGTATGAAACGGTCAGAGAATGTACTCGCCTGATAACTGAATGTCTGAAGAGGATGTACTGCCTGAGGAGAGGTGTATGGCTCCTAATCAAAGCAATACAAGTCACAATGTATCCACAATGGTAAAAATAGAGTATACAATGCATACTACATGATTCTAGGTCAATCTGGTCAAAAGTCAACTCTTGGTCAACTCAACAGTCAAGCTAGGTCACAGGAAGTCATACAAGGTCACAGGAAGTCATACTAAGTCAAATAAGGTCAAACAAGGTCAAACAAGTCTAATCTAGGTTAAAGTCAACCCTTGGTCAACATTCTAGCCAAACTAGTCAAATACTAGTCAACATGATCAATCTAGGTCAAGCCTAGGTCAAACTAGTCATTCTTGGTTAATTCAAGTTCAATCTAGGTCAACTAGGTCAAGTTGGACCTAAGGTTGACTTTGGTCAATTCTAGTCAAACAAGGGTCATTAGGGTACCTAGGTCAAGGGGTCACTTAGACAAATTAGGGTCAACCCCCAATTTGGCCATAGGCTAGTAATTAGGTTCCATGGTGTCACGACCCGTACCCTAGAATAAGGACACGAGAAGTGGGTACGTCCAGCCTACGCCGCAGTGTCGGCGGTAGAACGAGGCCTAGGTCTCATGCATCTAATAGTATAAGGCTAAACAGTTTATACTTCTCGAATGGGGGTGACATAGCAGATACAGACTCAATCACATCTAAGGTAGAGCATGATAAGGATAGATAAAATATGAAATCCGAAAGAGGTACAACAGAGAGAATCTAAGTGTCTAAGATACACAAATCCAGAAATACATCTCAAATCTCAAAACTCAGATACTGTAATCCATAAAGTAAATACAACTCCAGACAATTGAAATAACTATCTAAGCAACCTCTAATATGTCTCCTCTAGGCTAGCAGGCAACCTTTAGCTATCTGTAAAACTTATCAACATGTCCAGTCAGGACGGGAACAAGCACATATCTCTAAAATAGTTCATCGCAGGTTAGGAGTATAAATCATGCAATAGAGTAAAATACAGGAAGTGCTGAATAGGAAGTACGAGTAAATAGGAGATATTTTGTAACTGAAAGTAAATACATGATAGTAGAGACTGTAAGTGGCTACGTAATTTAGAGCACAATGGTTATGTAAACGGCTTGGGGGCACATGAATACAAATAAGGAGGCACATGAATACAGCTACTGGGGATAGTGATCATATAACCAATTCTACTCACCCCGTCCCAATCAATACACAAGGATCCGTTTAAGTTATGTTATAAGCACATGAATACAGCTAAGATACGTGAACTCATGTAATGAGTAGTACATGAGGCGCATGATAAGCACATGAAAGCACATGAAAGCACATGAAGCACATGAGAACATGTAAAAACATGAACTAGTACGAGTACAAGGAGTACCTGATGCACATGATAAAGTACATGAACATGAAATACCCGATGCACCCGTAGAGGGATAACATCTCAGGAAAGGATCCATATAGTACTAATCCGTGAAGATACGTGTCAGCATTAAGTAGAGTAATCTAGAGCAAGAATATAATCCAGATAAGAATGAAAAGATCAGAGAATGTACTCGCCTCGATAACCTGAACAGCTGATAAGTATAGGGGTCCAACTGAAGCCACAGAGTCCTATTTAAAGCAACACAGGTTACAAGGTGTTCAAGTTGTAATAAATAAATCTCTACAAGCAATCTATCTTATACTAGGTTCTTCTAAGTCAAAACGACTCTAGGTCAACTCCGGTCAATAATCTAGTCAAACTAGGTCAAGCTAGGTCATGTCCTAACCCAGCAAGTCTTACAAGGCCTAACCAAGACTATCCTAGCAAGCACACATCAATACAAGGCTATACAAGACAACATACACCCAACTCTATATAGCATGCAATTATTTAATACTCAAATAGGCAAGAATTCACATTGGATATACACTAGGTAATTTATTACTTTAAGCTATATATGTCTACACATATATACACATGCATATATTGGTATTCAACATTAGGTCTATAATCATGGCATTTCGAATGGTTATATAAACTTATATATTACAACACAATATGCTAACATATATATAATATACATACATAACTAAGTTAACTATATTCATAAATACTTATTTAAGAGGCTATGTGTGTGTATGTGAACATGGCAAAGGGGCAAGTGAGGGTTAAATGGGCATACGTAGTATATACATATCAAAGAGTGTCAAAGTGTAAGTGAACAAAGTGTCAAGTGTGATAGTGTCAACATAGTGTAAGGGGGTACATGAGGTAATATAGGATTTGTGTTAACATAGAACATTATATCTCATTAACTTGTATATTGCATACATTACATCTATTATTATATTACATTCATGCTTGCATTCATTCATCATTCATTTATTCTCTAGCACTACTATATGCACCATACATTACATACTATGGAACCTACACATTCATTACAAGTCATACTTATACATGCTTACATTAGATAGGATACTTACACCTCATAACCATTTACTTATGCTTGCATTCTCTATTTAATTACATAGTATATATACATTAACATGGGTTAAAATCAAATAGAACATTATATTACACACAAGGGTGCACAAAATACATATGCCGAATATTAACTCCTACTAATAATCAATACTGTACCATCTCAGCATGAATAAAAATCTAGGATTAAAGTATGTTATAGATCTATGTGTTAGCTTTCCGAAACTTCAAACGGATCGCGTTTTCGTTTCCGGAAACTCCCAGAATCGCGAAAACACCGAGAACGCGTTTGTCTTTCGTACAGCTGACACTCAAATAATTCTTCAGAAAGTTACAGAAAGAACTAGGCCTATTAATACATGTTTTTGGAAAGCTAACTTCAATACGCTTCTTTTAAAAAAAAGGGAGATTAAACCAAGCTTTGAGCTAGAAGTTATGACATTTCTAATTTAGGGCTGAAATTAAAAACGTGGATAAAAATTATGACGGATTTAGATAGTTTGAGCCAAAAGAATACACAATATATATCCTAATTATCCACAATAATAATGACAATAATAATATGAGGAACCACACTCACAAACTTGATTATATAATCATCATGAACCATTTATTACATATATAAATATAGATACACTCTCATTACAATATATATATATATATATATATATATATATATATATATATATATATATATATATATATATATATATATATATATATATATATATACATACATACACAAATCTATATATGTAACATGAACACATCTATAAGAGATACATGAATGAAATATAAAGTACTCAAGAACACATCTCTATATATTCAAATCTGAGATTTAATATGAATTAATTCATTTAATCAATATTTTAAATATAAAGTGTGTCCAAGTTTGGGGGTTTTCCCCATGAACACAAGATACAACAATAATACAATAGAAATCCCTAAAGGACACATAATGGACACAAAAGGACACAAAATAGTGACACAACAATGGGGTTCATTCCTATGGTTAATACTTTCCTAAATGCAAAATAGAGAAATAAAAGAGAAGGAAATATTACCTGAAGGAGAGAAAATCCAAGGAGAAAGGCTTCTTCCTTGGGAGAGCTTGAGAGCACTTGGGGAAGAATACTTCTCAAAAAAAGGAAATGAGATGGGAGTCCTATTAGGGCCGGCCACAATGGTTATATTCCCCCTTCATTGAATATTACAAGTTTGCCCCTCCCTTAGTTACAAGTGTTTAAAACAATTTTGGTTAGGGTTTGGGGGTAAAAGGGTCAAATAAAAAAACTCTAAATGGTTAACCTAATAATTAGGATTATGACTAATCTTTCTAACATGACTAATTAAAATGTGGGCCATGGCTAACTAATGCATGGGTCCAACTAGAGTCTAAGTTACCCCGGGTCCCCGTTACAAGTCGGATTGAGATGAAATTCGAACCCGACTCAAATAACCCCAAAATAATATCATAAATAATAAAATAAATTTCAAAATAATTCAAAGAGGTCAAATGCAAAATATCCTTAGGACAGAAATGACATTAAAATATCATAATCACATGGTTAGGCTCTAGGTCAAACAGTCTCTAGGGTTTCACTAGTAAAACGTCAAAACCACAAGTCATTGATTTAAATAATTTTAAAATGATTTAAAATCACCAAAAATCATATCATGAATTAAATATCATTATTAAAATAATTATAAATATAAAATTTTGAAATTACTCTCATTTGGAAAACTGGGTGCTACAACTCTACCCACCTTAGAAAAATTTTGTCCTCGAAATTTAAGATCGATAGTACTCCTTCTAGAGCCTCTAACCTACCCAATATCTAAGGTAACACTTCCTAACACTGGAATAATAAACGAACATCTAAATAGTGTTAATCTAGGAATACCTCCAACACTACTCTGCTGTACAGCGGTAATGGAACTTCAATAAAATATGGACTGGAACCTATATCCAAGGGACTGGACCTATTTTAAAGTGGTCCTAACTAAGGATGAAAAGGAACTGATCATAGGCTATAGGTATGCTCAAACTATTATCTTCCTATTAACCATCTATTAATACATTCTATTACCATAGGAACGATGCATTACTAAGACATATATGCCCCTATCTCTCATAACACATTTATACTCACCAAAAGACTAGTACATCCTATCAAGGCTGATACTATAATCTCTCATAAATCTCATAAGCTACATGTTTATAGACACACATCCCCACATCAAGGACTAACCTATATATATCTACAACTGATACTAATGGGGTGACGTCCTTATTTCCCAACAATCAAGGTCTAAAAAATTATCTAAATCATACAATTTGAAGGAATAGTATACAAGGTCAGGGCATACCATAGCAGTTGGAAGTCTCACCTAGGTACACTAATTATTCTAGGTCAAAATAGTACTATGGTATCAACACACAAATAATCTAGGGTGTCCTAATTGGGAAGGTAAGGGAACAACAATCATCAAGGTTGTAGGGCTGTCTACCATCCTATATAAAAATTGGTCATTAACAAGCAACTAAGAAATTATTAAGAGGTTACTATTCCATAAAATAGCAAAAATTGAAAATTTAGGCACAACAAATTACAAATAGATTTTGTCTTGACACGATCTAAGTTGAGCAATTTCGGAATAAAACGAGATTTAGGCAAGAAGGGAAATCAATGAAATCAAAGTATGAGCACGAGCATCCAATGATGGAGATTCAGGTCATGATTAAATTTAATTCCACTGAGTACGAATACGAGGTTTATAGGCGATGAAAAGATTTCAAGGAGAATTGTCAAGGCTGTCGCGAATGAGACTCTAGGGTCAAGTTTAACTATGTCTCCATTCTCGTAGATTGATACATGAAAAAGCGAACAAAAGTGCAATAGGTTGATCAGACCATTATGTACCGGTTCTGATTAGACAATATGTTAGTGGGTGGCCACCCAATAAAATATGTCATGACCAAGCTCGAAAATAGATAAGCTTGCAAAACTAAGGCTAATTTAGCAGCACAAGATATAAGGGTGATAATGATGAAAGGAATTATATAGTCCAAGGTTCTTAACCAAACGGGTCAAGTAATCAGATAAGGTACAAGGTTAAGCATCTAAGGAAACAAGCAGAACACCATCACATGTCGGGTCGAAAGAATTGAGTCAAGGCTGGATTTCTAATTGAAATAAGAAGAAATTTAGTATAATGGTAGAGGTTATAGTTTAGCCAGTTGACCAGAAAATTATATCAAGAAAATAGAGTACAAGAAGACGGGTTTTAGTGGGACACGTTATACCTACTCGAAGGTGAGCTCGTCTAGGTCTTGCATATAAGATTTGTTGGAGGGTAACAGCTAGTATTACATTCCGAATATCAAAGTCACGATAAGGAACGTCAAAGGATCTCAATTAGAAAGTGGGAGTTCAAGATGTGGTAATTAATGCACAAAAATAATGAAGATCGAGTTAGTCATCTGCTTCTGATACTCTTAATTTCATCTGGTCATAACTTGCTAATCATATCTTTACCTCACCAGTCTCCATATAAAAATTTAACCTTTACTTAAACCCTTACCATGACTACCGTAGGCAATTCCCAATTTCCAAACATCACTCTTGAAACACAGCCCTCACATTTAGGAATCAACATTAACCATTTATTTAAATTTCCAAGTTCTTTCACCTTGTCTTAAATTTGACCCAAAACCTCTAAATTCCGTTTACGAATTCCTTGAACTTATTCAAATTGTTCTCCTCGTATTATTTAATTTAAATTTCTAGGCCTTACAAAACTTATCTTCCATCATAAAATCAACTTCTGTATTTTCTTCGACATACACCCTTGATTATTATTCTCCTAAAAATATTTTACAACAATCTCTAAACTTCCATAACTTTGTGTTCTCTCTATCCCTAGTCATTTCCTCGCAACATCTTGTTTAATATCCTTATTAAACACAATTAACTTCTCTTTTCTATTACTAACCTTCTACATAGCCTCAGAGTAAAAGTTTTCCCCAGAATCAATAACCAAGATTTTCTAAGTTCTCAAAACTAGGTTGACCTCTGATATCCTCATTAGTTTTGAATACACCTATAAACTATCTCATAACCCCAAAATTTCTTTAAATGTAATTGTTTCCAGATTGGCAGTATACATCTCTTTATTCTATTCGAGACCTTTACCACATTTCTATCTCAAGTTTCCATATGGAACACTCCACATTTGATTTCCTTTAGATCATCATAAAATAACCAGTTACGTCTTCTCTGAGCTACATAATTTACGTCACTTCCTTAGCCTTCCCCATGCAAAAGATACGAAGATTCAAGGGTTTTGAAGTACATCTGGTAGGGACGACAAGATATGGATAATTAATATAATGAGACAGAGTTTAAGATAAGAGGTAAATAAGAATGCAAGGGAATAATGGCGAAAAAGAATAATGAAGATATGTTCCTTCTCATCGGTTCAAACGAGAGGAACCCATCAAGCTTAAATTCAATAGCAAGGAATGAGGGTGAATCCAAACAAGAGGAAAAGGAATTCCAATTGAAGTTCAAAATGAGTTTCTCAGGGGTCGTCCCAGAAATCTCTCAAAGAATCCTAAGTGTGATTGAGTACCTTGGATTTGAAAATATTAATCTAAATACAAAATTAAATCAACAACTACAAAATTTTATCAAAATCATCAACTAATACCAGGATTCAAAGTTCTACAATGATCCACAAAATCAAATTCAAATCAAGGAAAAAGGTGAATCAAAATAAGAAAAAGGAGTTTAAATCGGAATTCAAATGAGATTCTCAAGGGTCATCCCAGGAATCTCTCAAGGAATCCTAACAGTGATTGAGTATCCTCTCATCCTAACATCTTAATTTATATATCCTATAGCAGGCTCGTAGTAGTACAACTAAGTCGTTGTGCTACTACGAAATCGCACTAATGCGAATCTCGACCTGCATGGGCCACCACTAAAAACGTGTCACGACCCGTACCCTAGAATAAGGGTACGAGAAGTAGGTACGTCCAGCCTACGCCGCATTGTCGGCGGTAGAACGCTGTCCTAGGTCTCATGCATCTAACAGTATAAGGCTAAACAGTTTATACTCCCCGAATGGGGGTGACATAGCAGATACAGACTCAATCACATCTAAGGTAGAGCATGATAAGGATAGATAAAATATAAAATCTGAAAGAGGTACAATAGAGAGAATCTAAGTGTCCAAGATACACAAATCCAGAAATACATCTCAAATCTCAAAACTCAGATACAGTAATCCATAAAGTAAATACAACTCCAGACAATTGAAATAACTATCTAAGCAACCTCTAATGTGTCTCCTCTAGGCTAGCAGGCAACCTTCAGCTATCTGTAAAATTTATCAACAGGTCCAGTCAGGACGGGAACGAGCACATATCTCTAAAACAGTTCATAGCAGGTTAGGAGTATAAATCATGCAATAGAGTAAAATACAGGAAGTGCTGAATAGGAAGTACGAGTAAATAGGAGATATTTTGTAACTGAAAGTAAATACATGATAGTAGAGACTGTAAGTGGCTACGTGATTTAGAGCACAATGGTTATGTAAACGGCTTGGGGGCACATGAATACAAATAAGGAGGCACATGAATACAGCTACTGGGGATAGTGATCACATAACCAATTCTACTCACCCCGTCCCAATCAATACACAAGGATCCGTTCAAGTTATGTTATAAGCACATGAATACAGCTGAGATACGTGAACTCATGTAATAAGTAGTACATGAGGCACATGATAAGCACATGAAAGCACATGAAGCACATGAGAACATGTAAAAACATGAACTAGTACGAGTACAAGGAGTACCTGATGCACATGATAAAGTACATGAACATGAAATACCCGATGCACCCGTAGAGGGATAACATCTCAGGAAAGGATCCATATAGTACTAATCCGTGAAGATACGCATTAAGTAGAGTAATCTAGAGTAAGAATATAATCCAGATAAGTATGAAAAGATCAAAGAATGTACTCGCCTCGATAACCTGAACAGCTGATAAGTATAGGGGTCCAACTAAAGCCACAGAGTCCTATTTAAAGCAACACAAGTTACAAGGTGTTCAAATTGTAATAAATAAATCTCTACAAGTAATCTATCTTATACTAGGTTCTTCTAAGTCAAAACGACTCTAGGTCAACTCCGGTCAATAATCTAGTCAAACTAGGTCAAGCTTGGTCATGTCCTAACCCAGCAAGTCTTACTAGGCCTAACCAAGACTATCCTAACAAGCACACATCAATACAAGGCTATACAAGACAACATACACCCAACTCTATATAGCATGAAATTATTCAATACTCAAATAGGCAAGAATTCACATTAGATATACACTAGGTAATTTATTACTTTAAGCTATATATGTCTACATATATATACACATGCATATATTGGTATTCAACATTAGGTCTATAATCATGGCATTTCGAATGGTTATATAAACTTATATATTACAACACAATATGCTAACATATATATAATATACATACATAACTAAGTTAACTATATTCATAAATACTTATTTAAGAGGCTATGTGTGTGTATGTGAACATGGCAAAGGGGCAAGTGAGGGTTAAATGGGCATACATAGTGTATACATATCAAAGAGTGTCAAGGTGTAAGTGAACAAAGTGCCAAGTGTGATAGTGTCAACATAGTGTAAGGGGGTACATGAGGTAATATAAGATTTGTGTTAACATAGAACATTACATCTCATTAACTAGTATATTGCATACATTATATCTATTATTATATTACATTCATGCTTGCATTCATTCATCATTCATCTATTCTCTTGCACTACTATATGTACCATACATTACATACTATGGAACCTACACATTCATTACAAGTCATACTTATACATGCTTACATTAGATAGGATACTTATACCTCATACATCATTTATTTAACCATTTATTCATGTTTGCATTCTCTATTTAATTACATAATGTATATACATTAACATGGGTTAAAATCAAATAGAACATTATATTACACACAAGGGTGCACAAAATACATATGCCGAATATTAACTCCTACTAATAATTAATACTGTACCATCTCAGCATGAATTAAAATCTAGGATTAAAGTATGTTATAGATCTATGTGTTAGCTTTCCGAAACTTCAAACGGATCGCGTTTTCGTTTTCGGAAACTCCCGGAATCGCGAAAACACCGAGAACGCATTTGTCTTTCGTACAGTTGACACTCAAATAATTCTGCAGAAAGTTACAGAAAGAATTAGGCCTACTAATATATATTTTTGGAAATCTAACTTCAATACGCTTCTTTTAAAAAAAATAGGAGATTAAACTGAGCTTTGAGCTAGAAGTTATGACATTTCTAATTTGGGGCTGAAATTAAAAACGTGGATAAAAATCATGACGGATTTAGATAGTTTGAGCCAAAAGAATACGCAATATATATCCTAATTATCCACAACAATAATGACAATAATAATATGAGGAACCACACTCACAAACTTGATTATATAATCATCATGAACCATTTATTACATATATAAGTATAGATACACTCTCATTATAATATATATATATACATACACAAATCTATATATGTAACATGAAAACATCTATAAGAGATACATGAATGAAATGTAAAGTACTCAAGAACACATCTCTACATATTCAAATCTGAGATTTAATATGAATTAATTCATTTAATCAATATTTTAAATATAAAGTGTGTCCAAGTTTGGGGGTTTTCCCCATGAACACAAGACACAACAATAATACAATAGAAATCCCTAAAGGACACATAATGGACACAAGAGGACACAAAATAGGGACATAACAATGGGGGTCATTCCTATGGTTAAAACTTTCCTAAATGCAAAATGGAGAAATAAAAGAGAAGGAAATATTACCTAAAGCAGAGAAAATCCAAGGAGAAAGGCTTCTTCGTTGGGAGAGCTTGAGAGCACTTGGGGAAGAAGACTTCTCAAAGAAAGGAAATGAGATGGGAGTCCTATTAGGACCGGCCACAATGGTTATATTCCCCCTTCATTGAATATTACAAGTTTGCCCCTCCCTTAGTTACAAGTGTTTAAAACAATTTTGGTTAGGGTTTGGGGGTAAAAGGGTCAAATAAAAAAACTCTAAATGGTTAACCTAATAATTAGGATTATGACTAATCTTTCTAACATGACTAATTAAAATGTGGGCCATGGCTAACTAATGCATGGGTCCAACTAGAGTCTAAGTTACCCCGGGTCCCCGTTACAAGTCGGATTGAGATAAAATTCGAACCCGACTCAAATAACCCCAAAACAATATCATAAATAATAAAATAAATATCAAAATAATTCAAAGAGGTCAAATGCAAAATATCCTTAGGCCAGAAATGACATTAAAATATCATAATCACATGGTTAGGCTCTAGGTCAAACAGTCTCTAGGGTTTCACTAGCAAAACGTCAAAACCACAAGTCATTGATTTAAATAATTTTAAAATGATTTAAAATTACCCAAAATCATATCATGAATTAAATATCATTATTAAAATAATTATAAATACGAAATTTTGAAATTACCCTCATTTGAAAAACTGGGTGCTACACATGGGCTAATATCATATAGGTATCTATCTCTATACAATATATATATACACACACATATATATAACTTTAGATATACATATACAAATATTCCACATAGGCCTATAGACTATGTATACTCATATGCCATATAATATATATATATATATAGATACAATATAATCTAATACCAAATATATATAACATATATATATATATATATATATATATATATATATATATATATATATATATATATATATATATATACAAAACTTTATATAATACATATATATATAGAGAGAGGAAAATGAGAGAGTGAGTGAATTAGAGAGAGAATAAAATAAAGTGAGAGAGAGAGAACTGTTATGATACACAAGGGGGGTGTTCTGTTCTTAGATTTCTGAGAACAGAAACCACACACACACCACACAGATACACACACACCCCTATATATACATATATGTACATACACATGTACACACATGTATATACCCCTCAATTCCTCCTACACACACACATATATATACATTACGTATACATATACTGAAAACATGCAATTATATGTATAAAACATAACAAAAATCGTTTTGAAATACGATTTTAAAAACTGGGAATTATCCCAAAAATCAGGAAAATGGGACTGTGCACAGTGAGATGGGGTAAACCCAAATACGCGACCCAAACCGAGCTAAGGCTCGAAACCCAAGGTTGGTAACACTAGCCCCTAGTGTCCCTTAGGGTCCTAGGTGCCTGACACGACACCACGACACAATTTGATGTGTCAACTCTCACAAAAATCCAATCGGGTAAATACTGACACACACACACACGTACACTGCATCGTGCACGAGTTCCTCGCTCTCGTGGACACACCACGAGACACGACACGTCTCGTGGTCATGCACACGTGTAGCCCATATATAGGGCTACACCATCGACACACTGTTACGTGTCATCCCCGTGTCTACATGTGATACGACATGCGTATCAGTGTCAAAAATTATGCGTTTCAGACCGCGTCGTGCACGTGGTCGAGCGTCTCATGCTCGTGACACAGGACACGACACATCTCGTGCTCGTGTCCTAGTGTTCGCCCAGTGATAGGCTACACACGTGTCACCCTGACACGACACCACGACGTATCCACGAGGGACACGAGGCTCGTATCAGAGCCAATTTCTCGACTGAAACGTGCACGTGCAGTGCAGTGCGTGTCCAGTACGAGTGAGTTTTCTTACTCGACATGACATGAGAAGTCATGAGACTTTGGGGGCATGTTCGCAGACATTGCCTCCGTATCCATGTCAAATTTTACGTGTCCTAGTGCTCTGTGCAGTGAGCACGAACAGCGTGGTAGCAGGGCACCGTTCGTGTACATCGTACAGTGAGTTCGTGTCCATTTTGGACACGGACACAGCACAGAAACGTGCTCAGTCATAGGGTTTCGTGATCAGCATGCCAAGGGCTACCCAAATATGTAATTCATTTTGCAAAATAACAAAAACCATTTCTTTGAGGCATTTCACCAAACAAGGTTTTATAACCTAGGATACGTGTCCGATACGGACACCAAACCAACCCTAGATTTTACTAAACTTGACCCACAGGTAGGGTAGACCTATATGCATGTATTTATGAAGAAAAAACACAATTTTAGCTAGGTTTATGGGTATTTACCTATTGATGCAAATTCCAAGGAAACTCAATAAAGAGGGGGTGTTTGTCCTTCCACTTGGTGATGCCCAATGCTTGTGAAATCTGGATTGCTAGCCTTCCTTAGCACCCTTGATGTTATAGGGTCCCAATGCAAAAGACTAGAGTGAATTTAGATCAAAAATGATCAAGTTATGGAGGTTTGAAAGAAAGGGAATTTTTCTAGGTTTTAATTCATGTAAAATGATCATGAATAAATATGATGGGTTATATAGGAAGGGGGTAGTGTAGGGGTGTCCTTTGGCTGGCCATGGCAAGGGGGGTGTCCTTGGCCTTTCTTCATGGTGAAGGCAAGGACTTTTGGTGCCAAGCAAGGATATTTTGAGGGTTTTAAGCAAAATATCACATATATGAATATCTAGATATTTTCCCTACTTTAACCAATGACTAATATCTATCATCTAGCTTCTAGGTTAGTGGCTAACTTCTAGATTAGGGTAAACTAGGTTAGGAACAATTATGGTACTTAACAATAATTAAATAATATTAAAAACACATAATTCCAAATAAAATCTAGTAAATTATCAAAATACCCTTTTAGGCTAAAATCACTAATTTGATGTTCTAAGCCTATGGCTAGGCTCACATGGTCATGGCAACTTCTAGGTTAAGGAATAACTAGGGTTTACACTAGGATTATACTAGTAAAATCACAAAGTCATAAGTCATGACTTAGAAATAGTTTTAATTAACTAAAAATCACCAAAAATCATATCATGACTAAAATACCATTAATAAATAATAAAATAATAAATTTTCAAAAATACCCCAATTTTAGAAAACTGGGTGTTACAAGTCTACCCTCCTTAAAATAATTTCGTCCTCGAAATTTAGATGGTCGTACTCCTCCTAGGTCAAACCTCCAACAATCTGGGTCGAAGCTACTACCTAGCAACATACAAGGTCAACAAATAAAATACGGGTAGTAGACCTATACTGGGTTATGTCCAAAAATTGGCTGGCAGTTTTTTGGCCATAAGGTGTCCTTAATTCAAATCGAAATCAAAAGTAACTCCATGGGGTAAATCAGGATGCAGTCTTGGGTCAAGAAAATCATACTAAGAAAATGAAGCACACGATGGTATGCCTGAGTGGGATACTAAGGTCATAGGTGTAGAGTGTCATGTCTAGGTCATGTATGTAAAATTAGTTTTGAGAAAACAACTAGTCTTGTGCTCCAAATTTAAAAGTCACGGTAATGTGCCTACGATGATCATAATTTAGAGTGGGAAAGGTCTATGGTACCTAAATTGAACCGAAAATTGTGATGCAATAGTAGTATAAAGTGCAGGTTTAGTGGGACAGTCCTGGTCATGGGTATAGACTGGGAAGATAAGGAAACAATAATCACAGGACTAAAAGGGTTACCATTCTATGGTCAGAGCTACTCTATCAATTCTAAGTCAAAAAGGCATAGCACATTCATTAATTCATTTAATGGAAATTTCTTGACAAAAGAAGTTACTCAAAGAATTTCATTAACAGCTAAAACTACTCCTACTCCTACTCCTAAGTAAGAGATGAAGGAACAAACAATCGACAAAAATCAAAAAGAACCACCAGGTCAAAACTTATCGATAATAAAGAAACATGTAGGAGCAGATGGAATTGGATTTTAAGATAGATATAATGAAGCAAGGTGGGAATAGAATTTAGAAGAACAGAACCTGTAAGCACATCGCCAACTGCCTGAGCATCCTCAACTGTCATGGCGTAAGCTCGCCCCTGCTGACCTCTTCCAGCCTGTTGCTGAAACTGTATAAATCTCTGCTACTGTGGCTGTAACGGTCCCCTCTGCTGACCTATCGGAGCCTTAGCTCCTGCTCTTGGTGCTGCTCCCTGTTCTACTCTGCCTGTGTACTGGAAACACTCCCTCAGCTGGTGGTCCGCTGCCCCACATAGTAGGTACCATCCCAGCCTCTTTCTGTACTCTCCCCATCTATGTCCCGACTTCTTACAATAGGGACAACTGGTAGTCTGCTGTCTCAGGGTCTGTTGCTGCCTCGGCTGCTGATACTACTGTGGCTGCCTCTGCTGATGCTGATAGTGAGGCCTCTTGGCCTGACCTCCACTGCTGCCGGCTCTCTGTGTATCACGGCCCCTCTTGAGCTTCAGCTCAAGATCATCCTCAGCTGCCATTGCTCCTGCCAGAATCTCCTCAAAAGTGGCATTCCTGTCATTCTTGGTCAAGGACTTGACCTCCTTGACCAAGCCCTTCCTGAACCTCCTCGCCTTTGCTGTCTCGCTAAGGCCCTCTACAAATCTTCTCAACCGGCAAAACTCACCGGAATACTCCTCTACAGTCTGGTTCCCCTGAACCAGGTTCTCGAACTGGGTCTCCAAGGCACCGACTGCCTGATCCAAAAAAAACTTTCCTTTGAAGAGCTCCTTAAAAGCTCCCCATGTCTGCCCTTGAGTGCCTACTCTCGGGTCCGTCTGATACCAGGTACAGGCAAGATCCCGCATCTGGCTGGCTGCTGCCTCTATCTGTAGTCCGGCTGGTATCTCCGCCAGTCGGAAAATCTCTTCAATGTGCTCAATCCAGTCATCAGCATAAAGAATCCCTTCTGTCCCCAAGAAGTCCCTGGGGTTCATCTTCTTGAACTCCTGAATGCCCGGAATCCTCTGCTGTCGCGGCTGTCCCGATCCTCCCTGTAGCTGGACAGCCAACCACTCCATCGTCGCTCTAGCCAGCTAATGGACCTCATCTATGCCCCTGGTAAACTCTATCGTATGACGCTGCTGCTGAGCCTGCTGCGACTCTAGGAAATGCTGGAAGTATGTAAACATCTGTGCAGCATCTACTAATCCAGATGGCATCTGCGGCTGGAACTGCTGCTGGTGCTGCTGAAACTATGGCTGACGAAACTGCGGGAGAGGCATGTCTGGGATAGCTGGGATGGTCCCTCGAATAGATAGAGGTATACCCCCAAATGTGGCAGAAACTCCCACATGAGCTGGAGTAAGGGGAGCTGTGGTCCCCGGGTCCTGGTGAACTGGACGAGAGGTGGCAGACCTCTTAGTGGTGTCACCTGGACCGAGACGCTGTGATCGTGTCTCCACCATCCTGAAGACAGATCAACAAGGAAGTCAATAACGGTACAAGGATGATAGTATCAAGAAGGACAATATGAAATAGATTATACAGATTTGAACAAAAGTCAGTAGATTCAAACCCATGGAAATTTCCTAATTGTGATTGAGTATCCACTCTCTCTAAGCCTATCTCTCAATTCTATCGCAGGCTGTAGTGATACTCTAGTTCGAATACTACTACATAAACTCGACCTGCATGGGCCACCACTAAAAACGTGTCACGACCCGCACCCTAGAGTAAGGGCACGAAAAGTGGGTACGTCCAGCCTACGCCGCAGTGGGCGGTAGAACGCTGTCATAGGTCAATCATCTAACAATATAAAGGTACCTGTACAGTATATACTCTCCGAATGGAGGTGACATAACAGAAAACAATCTCAATCACATCTAGGGTAGAAGAATTAAAGATAGATAGATAGACAGTAACTCAAAGAGAACAGTAGCATAGATGAAATAAGTCCAAGTGTCTAGGATAACATAACATCCAGAATGTCAACCCAAATACAATATAAGTCTAATAGTCTATACATCTCAACATCTCAAAATACAACTCAGAATGTGAGACAAAATGATAATATGAAAAAGACTGACTAGCTAAACTAGCCTAGACTACTGGGCAACATCCTCAGCTGCAGGTGGATCCTGCTGAGGGTCCACAACATAAGTGTCATCTAGTCCTGCTCCATAATAGGTAGACACCAGGGCCTCATCCTCATCCTCTGTAATATTTTCAACAGGTCCAGTTAGGACAGGAACGAGCACAATACATCTCACGCAGTGCATAGTGATGTGATGTCGTAGGCACCCAAAAATAAAACATTTACTCTTAAAAATGTAGTAGTGTGAGTAAGGATCGTTTCCACAAAGAGTAATTAGTTTAGATTTGTACTATGTGAATAATAAAAGGGGAGATGAATAAAATGAAAGAAAATAAAAAAGACAAAGTAGAATATGAAAATAAATCAAAATAACAAATGTTGGTCTAAGTCTACGTCTACCATCGAAATCTTGAAACTGATCATAGATGCAAATATATATTGATTTGTATTATGAATATTCATCGTTGGAATTATTTCCTATCTCCTTTAGCCACAATTAATTAGAAACAAGTGACCTAATTAACCTTAACTACTAAATAACCTCAGACAAGCGCTAAAGGTTTAATTTAGTAGCGTATTAAACTTAATGAGATCGATGAAACAAAATAACACAAGCACAAGCGGTTGCATTTAATTTTGTCGAATGGTTTCTTCCTAAGATTTAATAATACAAAGCAGTAATTTACTAAATCTGGGTTGCTTCACAAATTAGAGGGATCGAACAATTCCGGATTCGATATCTAATTTAGCAGTAGAATATCAAGAGTAATAAACTAGTATGCATCCTAGTAATTAAACAAGATAATCATGAAATATGCATAAGAAAAAATTTGATACTCAAATTACAAATCAAACAAATAAACATAAATTATATCTCACAAGTTTTTATTGATTCCGAGGCTTCCGTACACTTCGACCAACACGACTTTAGCCGAACATGTTCTTCAAAACTTCAAAAGAAAAGTTGGAGAAAGAGAAGAAGAGTTGTGTTGTGTGTTCCCTCTTCTCATGATTTCTACCCCTTTTATACACCATAAATTAGTTTTTTTCAAGCCCACAATATCTCCCACATATCCTCAAAAGGTTACAACTTCTCAAACCAAAAAAGACTAAGTCATAAAGCAAGTACAAAAATGGTTATTTTGGCTCCTAATTCTGTTCACAACATCTTTGATCTGACTTAATGCCTGATTTCGTCCATGATGCAACCAGAAACTCGAAAATCACAAAATATGAAAGTTGTAGCCCTCTGTCTTAGTTTTCCGAATCATTTTGAAGGACCTCAATTTCTATTCGGATGAGGAAGTTATGCTCATTTTGGTGAAAGGTGTCAAAACTGTCCAGAATTGTATTTTAGCTCTATTTTGCACATAGTGTCTCCAAATGCATCCTAGAGCAAAATATAAATAGAATTAGTACCTTTAGTCATAAAATGATCATAAAATGGTGAACATTAAGGGATAAAAATATAATATTTTTTGTTCTCATCAAATACCCCCACACTTAACCTTTGTTCGTCCTCGGACAAAACTCTAATTTATTTATTTTCCAAAACAAAATCAAGGTTGTGTAATGCCATAAATCAAGAATAAAATAGTTTTTCAAAACTCATAACATATCATAAAATTATATTCTTATACAACTTCTAATTCCTTAGTAAGTGTTTTCACTTGAAGATAGAGCAAACTAAATTGGTAGACCCTCACGGGAATAAATACTCAACTCTTATCTGTTTGAAGGGTATGTGTTTCACTCAAATTCATTCCAAAAGAAATGATCTACCATAAGCTTGCATATTTTCTCATTCTCCACCACTTAGATCACATGCATAACATAAATTATAAGGACATTTCATGGGTTGTAATGGGGCTTAGGATTAAGGTAGGATATATTTGGAAGTGTAGCTAAAAAAACCATCAAAACTAGTAGAGCAAAAATGATGTAACTCTAGCTCGAATATATAGAACATGTAAAACCAATCACTCCATTGAGCAGCTTCTTCAATTTGAATTCAAAGTATTCAACATACCCCTTTATTGGAATTGGAGGAGAAATAATAAAAATGAATATCAAAAGTAATTTCCTCCATCACTTTTTTTTTCTTTTTATTTTTTTATTTTTTCTGTCTTTTTTTTTCTTTCTTTCTTTTCCCTCTTTTCATTTTTATTTTTACAATAATGGAACTCCATAATTTGAGAAAGAAAATATGTAGCCAAACTTGAGATTCAGATACCCCCACACTTATTTTTTTGTACACCCATACGTATCATAATGCTCCACTAGCTTTCCGGCTTGGGTAGGGATTTTTTTTTTCAGGTTAAAGCTTGTAATGTGGGTTCACAAAAATAAAAGCAATAAGGCTCAAAGGGGTTTAACCAAAGGAAAAATAATTTTAGGGTAGGCTATTTGGCTTAAGTAGCGTAAAAAAATGGCCTTAATCATGTTCATGTATGCATGTGTCGATGTGACCTTGAAGAGAATCTAAGCAAGTTCTAGAGAAACAAATCTATGGAAGAATATCTCTCATCAAAGAAAATAGTGAGACTGAAGTGTCAGTCTAAAGGCTCAAAATCTCACCGGCTTTTGTCTACAAAATTTAGTTACAACCATCCTTAAGGAAAATAACTATACTAATTAATTCTAAGTTGAAAAGAGTACTTATTCAATCATGTTATAAAAATTTTCAAACATAGTTGAATCTTGTTTATGGCCTACACAACAAGAAATATTAAAAACCACAAAAGCAAATCTCTTTTTTTTTAAGAAAATAAACCGAGAACAAAAAAAATATTTTCTTTAAATTTTATTTTTAAATTTATTTATTTAAAAAAACTATGCATCTAAAAAATAACTAAACCTAAATATCCTTACCTACAATTAAAACTGACATTGTCACTAATGAAAGTCTAAATGAAAATAACCGACAAAAAAAAAATGCAAGAATATAAAAAACTCTCCTTGGGTTGCCTTCCAGGCAGCGCCTTTGTTTAATACGTCGTTGGCTCGACTCTATGGACACTTGAGACAACTACGTAAAGATTTTACATCTTGAATGGAGGCCTGCAAAATAGAGGGTAAAAACATCTTGTTAAAAATTGACAATGACATATAAGGAAAGTTACCTGACTGTTGCATTTCTGTAAAATTATTGAATGCTGCTACAGTTTCCTGCATATTAGAACTCAACGATAACTCCTCATCCACTTTTTCAAGATGCTCACTGATGGCAACATCCAATCCTTCTTTGCCATCAAGTTCAAAAACTTCCTCTAGATTAGGTACTACGTCGTCATTTGGAATGTTCATGTCTACAACGTTGTTGATCTCTTCTTCTTGTTTTGACGATGTAGGTGATTCTTCTACTAGAATATCCACCTCTTTACCATTTCTCAAAATAATTGTACCTGCAATGTCTTTTGAATTTATTATTTGAGATGATAATTTTTCTGAACTTTGTGCCTCCAGTTTATTAATTATTGTAGCCATTTGGCTCATTTGATTGTTCAGACTTTGGATGCTGGCCCTTGTCTCCTGAATACTGGCCCTTGTCTCCTGTTGAAATTATAAATTATTAGTGGCAAGAGACTTAACAATATCTTCTAAAGACATACCAGAGTTAGAAGTTTGGCCCGATTGTTTTTTATGGGGATATGGTTGCTTGTACTGTTGGTAACTTAGGCAATTTTGAATTACAATGGGCTCGTCTTGAAGTATTGGACACATATCAGTTGGATGTCCTTCTTGTAAATAAATCTCACAAGCCATTGTTGCTTGCATGTTACCTACAACCATTTTATGAACAATAGAAGTTAAACTAGCAATTTGTTGTTGAAGAGAAGAAACATTTACCTCGTTAGCGTACCTAGATGGAAGATCCAGCCAAGTGCCAACTTGTTGATAATTGGTCGCCATGTCCTATTAAATCTTTTTTTTAATAAACAGAAAATTATTTCATGAGAATAAAAAGCACAAACTTCAACTAGAATTACTCCCTGGCAACGGCGCCAAAATTTGGTGTGATGTCGTAGGCACCCAAAAATAAAACATTTACTCTTAAAAATATAGTAGTGTGAGTAAGGATCGTTTCCACAAAGAGTAATTAGTTTAGATTTGTACTGTGTGAATAATAAAAGGGGGGATGAATAAAATGAAAGAAAATGAAAAAGAGAAAGTAGAATATGAAAATAAATCAAAATAACAAATGTTGGTCTAAGTCTAAGTCTACCATCGGAATCTTGAAACTGATCATCGATGCAAATATATATTGATTTGTATTATGAATATTCATCGTTGGAATTATTACCTATCTCCTTTAGCCACAATTAATTAGAAACAAGCGACCTAATTAGCCTTAACTACTAAACAACCTCAGACAAGCGCTAAAGGTTTAATTTAGTAGCGTATTAAACTTAATGAGATCGATGAAACAAAATAACACAAGCACAAGCGGTTGCATTTAATTTTGTCGAATGGTTTCTTCCTAAGATTTAATAATACAAAGCAGTAATTTACTAAATCTTGGTTGCTTCACAAATTAGAGGGATCGAACAATTTCGGATTCGATATCTAATTTAGCAGTAGAATATCAAGAGTAATAAACTAGTATGCATCCTAGTAATGAAACAAGATAATCATGAAATATGCATAAGAAAAAATTTGATACTCAAATTACAAATCAAACAAATAAACATAAATTAGATCTCACAAGTTTTTATTGATTCCGAGGCTTCCGTACACTTCGACCAACACGACTTTAGCCGAACATGTTCTTCAAAACTTCAAAAGAAAAGTTGGAGAAAGAGAAGAAGAGTTGTGTTGTGTGTTCCCTCTTCTCATGATTTCTACCCCTTTTATACACCATAAATTAGTTTTTTTCAAGCCCACAATATCTCCCACATATCCTCTAAAGGTTACAACTTTTCAAACCAAAAAAGACTAAGTCATAAAGCAAGTACAAAAATGGTTATTTTGGCTCCTAATTCTGTTCACAGCATCTTTGATCTGACTTAATGCCTGATTTCGTCCATGATGCAGCCAGAATCTCGAAAATCACAAAATATGACAGTTGTAGCCCTCTGTCTTAGCTTTCCGAATCATTTTGAAGGACCTCAATTGCTATTCGGATGAGGAAGTTATGCTCACTTTGGTGAAAGGTGTCAAAACTGTCCAGAATTGTATTTTAGCTCTATTTTGCACATAGTGTCTCCAAATGCATCCTAGAGCAAAATATAAATAGAATTAGTACCTTTAGTCATAAAATGATCATAAAATGGTGAACATTAAGGGATAAAAATATAATATTTTATGTTCTCATCACATAGTATGATAGAAAGTATCAAGCATGCAATAGAGTAAAATACAGGAAACGCTGAAAGGAAATATACACTGTAAAAGAGATAGCTGTAAAGGAAATATCTACTGTATATAGAGAACTGTAAGTGTCTAGTGATGTAGAGTACAAGATAGGCATGTGAATGGCTAGAATTTATACATGATTATACTACTGAGTTTATACATGATTACACTACTTTGGAATTATTCACATGTCTACTTCTACTCCCCCGTTTCCCCAATCAATACACAAGGATCCATTCAAGTTATGTTAAGATTCGTGATAAGCCCATAAATGGGTGATTCATGAGAGGCTCTGTGAACATGAGAGTACATGAGTCACAAGCGATTCGTTAATCTATGAAAGCATCGAGATACATGATGATTCATAAAAAGCACAAATATGCTGTATTTGATGCTCCCGAGGGGGATAACATCTCATGAAAAGATCCATTAGTACCAATCCGTGATAACAATCGTGTCAGCATTAAGTAAAGTAATCTAGAGCAAGAATATAAATCCTGGCAAGTATAAAACGGTCAGAGAATGTACTCGCCTGATAACTGAATGTCTGAAGAGGATGTACTGCCTGAGGAGAGGTGTATGGCTCCTAATCAGAGCAATACAAGTCACAATGTATCCACAATGGTAAAAATAGAGTATACAATGCATATTACATGATTCTAGGTCAATCTGGTCAAAAGTCAACTTTTGGTCAACTCAACAGTCAAACTAGGTCACAGGAAGTCATACTAGGTCACAGGAAGTCATACTAAGTCAAATAAGGTCAAACAAGGTCAAACAAGGTCAAACAAGTCTAATCTAGGTTAAAGTCAACCCTTGGTCAACATTCTAGCCAAACTAGTCAAATACTAGTCAACATGATCAATCTAGGTCAAGCCTAGGTCAAACTAGTCATTCTTGGTTAATTCAAGTTCAATCTAGGTCAACTAGGTCAAGTTGGACCTAAGGTTGACTTTGGTCAATTCTAGTCAAACAAGGGTCATTAGGGTACCTAGGTCAAGGGGTCACTTAGACAAATTAGGGTCAACCCCCAATTTGGCCATAGGCTAGTAATTAGGTTCCATGGGCTAATATCATATAGGTATCTATCTCTATACAATATATATATACACACATATATATAACTTTAGATATATACATATACAAACATTCCACATAGGCCTATTGTAAGCCCCTGATTTTTTAAATTCATTTTAATTAGTGCAAATTAATTTTTAATGTCATTTATAGCCTTAAAATATTTATTAGGATTTTTAGGAAATTTTCTAGAATTTTTAAATGATTTTTAGATGAGTTTTAAATACAAAAATATCATTTTGCAAATATTAGAATTATTTTAATATGGTTTTGCAAATATTAGAATTATTTTTATATTGATTTGTAATTAATGAATTGTTTATGCAAATTATATTTGCATTCAGTTAGGGTTAGGACCTTAATGTAAATTCCTAAAGCCTAGGGGTTTTCCTATAATTTTCCTACCCACCCCCGACGACCAGCCCCGACTGCCCCGACCGACCCATGCCGCTGCCCCCGCCTTTCCCGGCTGCCCCCACCGCCATCGAACCCCTATAAAGGATCCCCTCACCCCCCTGAACCAAACCCTAACCCTAAAACTCCCCCACGACCGACGGTGACCCCCTTTCTTCCCCGACGAACCCCAAACCCTAGCTCTACTCCGGCGACCCCCGTTCGACCACCACCGCTCGACGTCATCGACCACCACCACCATCAACGAGTTCGCCACGCCGAGCTAGGTCGATCGCCACCCGAGCGCCACGACGCCGACGCCCCCAACCGCCGTTCGCCCTCTCGAAACCCTTCCTCTCCGCCGGACACGTGGGTAACATTCCTTCCTCTGTGTCGTACGTGTCTCAAACTGAGACACGAGACTCGCCTAGACACGGGGGACTCAACCGTGGTGCTGGACACGTGTTAGCCGAGTCGTACGTGTCGTGCTGGGCACGGACACGTCGACTCTGTGTCAGATTTCGACTTCTCGTGTCCTGGACTGTATGGACACGAGACAAACTGTGAAATAGACTAACGGGTTGGGCTTTGTTTAACGGGTAAAAACCCATTTAATTCCTGACCTAAATAAATTTAACTAAAACCTAACCCTAACAGACTTAGCGGGCTGACCCACTGGCCAGCCCGAACAAATCAAACCCCCCCCCCGCGCGCTTCTCTGGACAGGGTTCGAGCCCCCCTGTTTCAGTTCCTTTTTCTTTTTCTTTTTCTTTTTCTTTTCTTTTTCTTTTACTGTTTATATATATATATATATATATATATATATATATATATATATATATGTATATATATGTATATATATATATATATGTATATATTAGTATATATGTATATATATACTGTTTTAAACAGTGTGTATGTATATATGTATATATTTTATGGTTAGTAAATTATATGTATATATGTTAGTATTTATATATATATATATGTACACATATGTATATGTATATATATTTTCTTGTGTATGTATATATATTATTATATATATATATATATATATATACTTTATAAATTAAGTATTTTTCCTTATATATCTATATATACTTTTAGCATAGGTATGTGTATTTTCTCTTGTACAAATTTACCTTATTAAAATATTAATATTTATTTTGTACTTGTTACCAAATTATATTTTAGTATTTAAATTACTGCAACCATTTGGTGTCCAAGCCTAGCATGGGTATTTGGGCTCAAATGTGTTTTCACACATTCAAGACCTGTTCAAGTCATATTGGACTTGATTCATGGCCTTGGGTCCTGTATTTGAACCTTGGTTCAAATTAAATGCATGGACAAAATACGAAGATAATTAATTATTGTGTGCCTTGCTGTTTTTGTTTTTCTAAAAATACTTAGAGTGTTGCTAAAATTATGGAAAAATAGTTTTTAGATACTATGTTAAGTTGGCTAATTTAGTATAATTTTTGTAGTATTTAATTTACTGTTTTGCCACTAGTTTGGCATATGAAACCAAAACTCACTTTCTGTATACTTAGGAAAACTGATTTTTATAAAATATTTGTACTGGTTAATAAATTCCAGAAAAATTATAATAAATTTCTATAGTTAGCAAGGATCGTGTTGGTACTTTATTTTATGCAAAATTAGACTTTTTGTCTATCTCTAAAATTATTGGAACACAATGATCTTCTGATTTATTTTATTGATTAATTACGACTTGTAGCTTTTTATGTTATTTGGAGTTTTAGTCGTATTGAACCCCACCCCTCAGTAGTGTAAAGACCCTAGAAAGTTAGTTAACATAGTGTGTCACCCCACATTGGTCTCCTATGCCAAGTCATCATTTTTGGCTAGGTGCCCAGTCACAAGTCGTGTCGCACCAGATTAGTGTTCTAGTATTTTAGCTTAGTGTAAAAGCTAAGTTATTGCATTTATTCCTACAGTGACGAGTTACTGGACATCCATAGCACTGTTATCGCAGCTTGTTTTGTTTTGCTTTGCTAGAGGCAAGTACATCTACAAACTCATTTACTGTCTTTTAATGCTAGAACATGTATTAACCAAGTTAAATGCTGATCCTTGGGGTAGCAAGTTAAAATCTTCACATGTCGTATTACTTCCAGTACCTGCCATGCTTAGGACAGTTCTTATATCTTCACATGTTTCATACTGGTTCTCGGTACATGTTTCACTATGCTTTATACTGCTCTGAGTATTCACGAGTTTTATACTGCTACCAGTACCTACCGTGCTTATACCGATCCCAGTATATCTCACATGTTCTATATCGTTCTCGTATCTCTCACATGTTAGAATATGGGTTATGGGAAAAACTGACAGTTGAGTACGTGATCATGCCCCTATCTGCGACCTTGATGCCGTGTAAGGACGACATTATGCATGTAGACCTTGCCATAGGCCCAAAATCCCGCGGACTTGTACGTGTGTACATTTAGGCATGTACGAAAGTACATATGGTTCTTAACGGTGCCACAGCACCATCACCTATTGACCGATCACGTACTTGCTCCAGTTTTAAACATTAGATATACATGTGTCATCTTGACAAATGTATTTTACCGTGATTCCAGTCATACCATGATTCCAGATATGCCATGTTCCCTATGTTACTATGATACTATGATCCCAGTTGTACCATGAGGCCATGTTTCCAGTATTTCTTGTTTTATAGACTTATCACACCATGTTTCTTGTTGTACATCTCTTTCATTATATGTTCAGTACTTTAGTTGTAGAGGTTGTACTTGCTCCCGTCCTGACAGGATAACGTTGTAGGTATACTTACTGAGGAGGAGTTGCTCTGTGATTCGTATTATGGAGTCACTGTCGAGGACCCGGTTTTGCCATACGAGGATGTTCCTGCGGGGAGACTCGTCTAGTTTGCGTAGCTGCTTGGGATACTTAGTGTAGTCATGTATTAGACTATACCATTTTGTAACTGGACATGTATCCAGTTTTACATTTCAGTTTACTTGTACTTGGATATTTCACTATATACGACGACTTTTGTGTTGGAGCATTTATGATTCTTCTTCACTTGTAGAACTGTTAGCACATTTAGTCTTGTCTTGTTATCTCTAGAACAGCTTACTGCGCTTTATCTTAAGCGTAGGCTGGACATGGCTCGGCCCGGCCCAACAATTTGGGTAACGGGTCGTGACATGTTTTTTTGGCGGCCCATGCAGGTCCTGACTAAACTGTTTGGTTACGTTATTGTACCAAGCATGCCTGCAATTAGGAACTTAAGGTAATTAGACAACATTAGGAAAGACGCTTAGAACACCTAGAGGAATGCTAGGATTGCAACATAGGAAATGCATCACATGTTTGCTATTATAATTAGATTTTCTTGCCTATGATTGCTTACTTTAGACAAACCTTTATACGTCCTTGTTACCTTTATTTTAGATGGTGCTTACTCATTCATCCCAGTATGTTACCCCCGAGAATGGGGCCCTCCATGTCCAGTCAGCTGACCAGTTGACTGATACACCTCCACCTACCACATTCCCCCACTCCACAGATCCACAGACCCAGATACCGCCTTCCACATCCCAGTCCCAGCAGGACCCGATACTTCCACCATCCCCTATTACTATACCCACCCAGGCTTCCGTCACACTCGACGGGACCCAGCTGCTCAAAACCCAAGGTTGGTAACACTAGCCCTAGTGTCCCTTAGTGTCCTAGGTGCCTGACACGACACCACGACACAATCTGATGTGTCAACTCTCACAAAAACCCAATCGGGTAAACACTGACACACACGCACGTACACTGCGTCGTGTACGCATTCCTCGCTCTCGTGGACACACCATGAGACACGACACGTCTCGTGGTCATGCACACGTGTAGCCCACATATAGGGCTACACGATCGACACACTGTTACGTGTCATCCCCATGTCTACATGTGATACGACACGCTTATCAGTGTCGAAAATCATGCGTTTCAGACCGCATCGTGCACGCGGTCGAGCGTCTCGTGCTCGTGACACAGGACACGACATATCTCGTGCTCGTGTTCTAGTGTTCGCCCAGTGATGGGCTACACACGTGTCACCCTGACACGACACCACGATGTGTCCACGAGGGACACGAGCCTCGTATCAGAGTCGATTTCTCGGCTGAAACGTGCGCGTGCAGTGCAGTACGTGTCCAGTGCGAGTGAGTTTTCTCACTCGACACGACACGAGAAGTCATGAGACTTTGGGGGCATGTTTGCAGACATTGCCCCCGTGTCCATGTCAAATTTCACGTGTCCTAGTGCTCTGTACAGTGAGCACGAACAGCATGGTAGCAGGGCACTGCTCGTGTGCATCGTGCAGTGAGTTCGTGTCTATTTTGGATACGGACACAGCACAGAAACGTGCTCAGTCATAGGGTTTCGTGATCAGCATGCCAAGGGCTACCCAAATATGTAATTCGTTTTGCAAAATAACAAAAACCATTTCTTTGAGGCATTTCACCAAACAAGATTTTATAACCTAGGATACGTGTCCGATATGGACACCAAACCAACCCTAGATTTTACCAAACTTGACCCACAGCTAGGGTAGACCTATATGCATGCATTTATGAAGAAAAAACACAATATTAGCTAGGTTTATGGGTATTTACCTATTGATGCAAATTCTAAGAAAACTCAATAAAGAGGGGGTGTTTGTCCTTCCACTTGGTGATGCCCAAAGCTTATGAAATCTGGATTGCTAGCCTCCCTTAGCACCCTTGATGTTGTAGGGTCCCAATGCAAAAGACTAGAGTGAATTTAGATCAAAAGTGATCAAGTTATGGAGGTTTGAAGGAAAGGGAATTTTTTTAGGTTTTAATTCATGTAAAATGATCATGAATAAATATGATGGGGTTATATAGGAAGGGGGTAGTGTAGGGGTGTCCTTTGGCCGGCCATGGCAAGGGGGGTGTCCTTGGCCTTTCTTCATGGTGAAGGCAAGGACTTTTGGTGCCAAGCAAGGATATTTTGAGGGTTTTAAGCAAAATATCACATATGTGAATATCTATATATTTTCCCTACTTTAACCAATGACTAATATCTATCCTCTAGCTTCTAGGTTAGTGGCTAACTTCTAGATTAGGGTAAACTAGGTTAGGAACAATCATGGTACTTAACAATAATTAAATAATATTAAAAACACATAATTCCAAATAAAATCTAGTAAATTACCAAAATACCCTTTTAGGCTAAAATTACTAATTTGATGTTCTAAGCCTATGGCTAGGCTCACATGGTCATGGCAACTTCTAGGTTAAGGAATAACTAGGGTTTACACTAGGGTTATACTAGTAAAATCACAAAGTCATAAGTCATGACTTAGAAATAGTTTTAATTAACTAAAAATCACTAAAATTATATCATGACTAAAATATAATTAATAAATAATAAAAATAATAAATTTTCAAAAATACCCCAATTTCAGAAAACTGGGTGTTACACAGCTGGTGTTGAGCTTGGTACAGTTAGATCTTCGTCATTGTCATCGATAGTCATTTGATTCAATTCATCAAAGGTGACGTTGATTGATTCTTCGATGATCATAGTTCGTTTGTTGAAGACTCTGTATCCTTTGCTCTTGGCCGCATAACCTAAAAATATACCTTCATCGGCCTTTTCGTCAAACTTTTTCAAATTATCTTTTGTATTAAGAATAAAGCATTTACAACCAAATATTCTAAAATATGAAACTGATGGAATTCTATCTAACCATAACTCAAATGGAGTCTTCTTCGATTTGGGTCGAATTAGAACTCTATTGAGAACAAAACAAGCTGTATTAACAGCTTCAGCCCAGAAATATTTGGGTAGACTAAACTGGTTTAACATTACTCTGGCCATTTCGGATAGAGTTCTGTTCTTACGTTCCACAACTCCATTTTGTTGTGGAGTCCTAGGGTAGGAGAACTCATGTACAAAACCGTGTGTGTCACAAAATTGCTCAAACTCTGCATTCTCGAATTCGCCACCATGATCGCTTCTAATACGAGTGATCATGTAACCTTTTTCATTCTGTACTTTCTTACAAAAGGTGAAAAATTCGGATAATGCATCATTCTTACGTGTCAAAAAGTATACCCATGTGTATCTAGAGTAATCATCTACAATTACAAAAACATATAACTTACCTCCGAGACTAGCAACTCTGATAAGACCAAATAAGTCCATATGTAGCAATTGTAGAGGTCTAGTAGTACATACTGCGTTTACTGACTTGAATGTGGATCTGGTAGCTTTGTTTTTTTCACATTGGCTGCATACCGAATCCTTCTTGAATGTTATATCCGGTAAACCGCGTACTAGCTTCTTTGTGGATAATCTTGAGATTGTATCCATATTTGCGTGACCGAGTCTCATCTGCCACAGATGACTCTCATCACTTTTAGCCATTAAGCATCTACCTGAAATGTTAGTTTCTTCCAACAAATAGAAAACATATATGTTGTCTTCCCTGATACCTTCAAAGATAGTACTACCATTTGAGCTATCAACTATAGTACATTTGTCTTTACCAAAGTTGATGCCATAACCATGATCAGCTAAATGACTTATGCTGAGTAGATTATGTTTCAACTCGGTAACCAGACAGACATCCTTAATCACAGGATAGGGAGACTTACTAACATCACCGATACCAATGATATACCCTTTCAAGTTGTTACCGAAGGAGACATAACCTTCCTTCTTCTTCTTCGACAGTGTTGCAAATAATGTAGCATCACCGGTCATATGCCGTAAACAACCGCTGTCGAGGATCCATTTACTTTTAGCATGTGAAAGGTGTTCCACCTACAAAACAATTTGCAGATAAAACTTTTGGTACCCATTTCTTGTAGGGTCCTGAGATGTTAGCTTTTGGTATCCATGTATAAATATTTAAAACAACAAGCTTTCTGATTCTACATGCAGGAGAAATATGACCAGTGTGGCCACAATAATGACATTGTGCATGTTGAGTGTTGAAAGCTGAGTGGTGTGCATGGTTGGTAGGTGTAGGTTTTCTAGTATAGAAGAAAGCATACCTATAATCCTGTTTGGGCTTAACCTTTTGGGGTAAAGGTTTGATATGGTTAGGTCTGACAGTGTTTGGTTTGGGAATGTTCCAATTTTTCGGTAAGTGACATGTGTTAGGGTAGGAAGCAGCAGTCTCAGGCTGTTTTTCTAACCTAATTTCCAAACTTTTGGAAGTTTCATACAACTTAGTATAGTCAGAAGTGAGTGCTTCCATTCTGACTTGTGCACTTTGAAGACTTTTTTTCTCTTTAGAAAGTTCTTCTTTTAGTTGGTCAATAACCTTGTCTTTTTCTTCGGATGACTTGGTAGTCTCGTGTAATAAGAGCTTAATAGAAGAAAGCTCACAAGACTCACTAACATTATCTTTAACCTCAGCTAGTAGGTCGGTAAGTCTTCATATTTTACCTTTGTACTCTTTGAGTACCTTCTTAGAGGTTTGATATTTGCTACGCAGTTTCCTGTAATCACTTATCAGTTCACTGAAGGCTTCTCCTAATTGCTCAAAGGTGAAGTCATCATATGTATCAACTATAGGTTCAGAGAGTACCTGATCGGATGCCATAAAGCATACATTTGCAGCGTCTTCTGATTGTTTATCTTCTGAGTCGCTGGCTTCACTTTCATGCCATATGCTGGTATTGGCATACTTCCGAGATGTTGATCTCTTCAGGTTCCTTTTCTCATACCTGTTGCTCTTCTTGCTTGATGATGAGTTTGTAGGACAATCCTTCTTTATGTGTCCCTTCTTCTTGCAGCCATAGCAGACAGCATCATCTTGATACCAGTTGTTGCTGCTATTATTTTCTTTGGCTTTCTTCTCATATCTTATGAATCTTTTGAATTTCCTAGCTAGAAGTGCTTGATCTTTAGCATCAGATTCACTGCTGTCTGAATCACCTTCAGCAGCTTTTCTGTGCTGAGCCTTGAAAGCGATCGTCTTTTCCTTTGGTGCAGGCTCTTCAAAATCTTGTTGATCCAGTTCATGAGTGAGTAGCTTACCCATGAGTACTTCGAGTGTCATGGTAGTGAGGTCGTTTCCTTCAATGATTGCAGTAGCCTTCGAAATCCAGTTCTTTGTAAGTGCTCGCAAGAGTTTGCAAATCTTTTCATGGTTAATGTAATCTTTGCCTAGAGAGGACAAAGGATTTACAATATCCAAGAATCTCTCGAACATCTGAGTAACTGTTTCACTGGGCTTCATCTTGAATGCCTCGTACTCCTAAGTAAGTCTGCTGACTTTTGATTCTTTGACTTGAGTCGTGCCTTCATGTGTGACTTCAAGAAGCTTCCATACTTCATTAGCAATTGTGCAGATAGACACCCTGTTAAATTCAGTTCTGTCTAAAGCACAAAATAAAGCGTTAATAGCATGTGCGTCAAGACTGGCATTTTTTTTTTCTTCCTCTGTATATCTGTTATGGGGTTTTTCAGTTAAAACTCCATCAACATCTATACGAGGTGGCTTTTGATAGCCATCAATAACAATAGACCATAAATCAAAATCAAGAGATTTTAAGAAGAAACTCATCCGTGTTTTCCAATAGGTATAATTTGTACCATCAAACAGTGGAGATCTGTTTGTGGCCTGGCCTTCACTTGTGAATTTCACAGTTGCCATATGTTGTGTTGTGATCTATATAACAATTAATTTAATGAATAAATAATTGTAATGTTACCTTGCTTTACCTGTAATACCTGCTTTGATACCAATTGTAGGAACGAAATCGTAAATCGCAATATTCTAGAGGGGGGTGAATAGAGTTGGCAGCGGAATAATGCTAATTAAAAATTATTAGCAGCAAGATCACAGAATAATAATCACAACTAAATAATGTAAAGACAGAGATAAGAAAGCAAATGCAAAGACAGCGATGTATACTGGTTTCCCTCTGTTGAGGACTAGTCCAGTCAGTAGAACTCTTGCTACCAGTTGAATCCACTATTGGCAAAACCGTAAGTTTTCTTACGAAGTCCTTGCAACTTCTACAATGCGAGCTTTGATACGAAGAACTCGTCCAACTTTAATTGTAAAGAGGTATTCTTCTATCAAGCCTTCTGATTACAATCACTCAGAAACTTCTAGACCGTACCGCACTGGCAAATCGACTAGAGGATTGTAACTGGCTTAGGATCTGAAAATTAAAGCTCGAGAAAACTCTTTGGAAGACAGTAGGCTTTAAATAGAGAGAAGATTGAAAGTGAATGAGTGAGTAAAAATGATCGAAATCCTTCTCTATTTATAGGAGTTTCAAAGACAGAATTCTGGCAGAATTCGGGCAGAATTCGGGAAGAACTCGATGAGCAAATCTCGGTCAAATCCGCAGCTGCAGGAGGACCAAGTTCCAAGGAATTCAAAAACTAAAACGGCCACTAACCGAACTCTGGCAGAACTCTGGCCGAACTCTGGCCGAGTTCTGTCAGGGTTTGGTTAGGGTTTTTCAAAATAGATTTTAGAGAATTTTGAAAACCTTTTTGGAGCTTTGTAAATACGAATATTTTTCCAAACTAAGGATATTTTAAAAACATTTTGAAATTATTTTGGAATAGCCTATTTGCCAGTACGACTCGGTGTATAATGTATTTCTAAACTCAATAAAATAAAAGATTACATTGCTCAAAAAATACAGACTCGAACAGGCAAACAACGCTTCGGTCTTGAACTGAGTAGATAGCCGTTCTTGATCATGTCCAAGAGTCCGAGATATTCTGACTAGCTCCATATATCGAGACAAAGTTTGATCAATTATTAAAATCAGTTTGACCATATGACCAATGGGCCAACAGACTCTTGGGAACCACTCTATCCGTTTGCTGCCGGGGGCTAGACACGGTTGGTTCTGTAAAATCCCTAAATATCTACTATTTTTTTTATTAATTAATATAGTATTGATTTAAAAAAATTTGTAATATACGTCGCGTAGTTGTATTATACGTCGCGCACGACCTTTTATTTCCTATTCGAATTTGCTCGACGAGTGCGAATATGTGCGAGCGTACATATTTTTAAAAAAATAATTTTTCTATTTTATTACACTTTCAAAATATTATATAGAATTATTATTCTTGCTATAAAGGTCTATTATTTTTAGCAGTTATTACTAATAAATAATATTCTTCGTGCAAAAATATTTATTTCATAAATATTTTATTAATTTATTTTTAAATAATAATGTATTTTCGAAATTATTATAATAGCATTTTTGGAAAACATATTTTGAAAATATATTGGCAATTTAAATCTTGATTCAATTTTTGGAATTATTTAAATAGATTAGATAATTGGAATTTGAATTTTCTCAATTGATTTTAAGCTAAAAGAATTCAAATTAGATTTAAATTTGGATTTGATTTGGATTTGATTTATTGATTTGATTTTAAACTAAGGGAATTAAATTAAAATTAATTGGATTTGGATTTAAATTTGATTCATTGATTTAATTTAATAGATTGATTTATCTAATTTGGGTTTAAACAATCCTAATCATTATCTAAGTGGAAATTCCCACATCCTATAAATAGGCAGGTACTCCTCCACATTATTCATCCACAAAATTCCACAACCAAACGTGTATCGTGTCCGTGTTCCACATCCACAATCTTATTCCATTTTTACATATAAATCATCCCCTTCGTGTCGACAATCCCGACACAATTAATCCCTAAACCTAACCCGTTCTTTCTCCCTGACCGTCTTCCGACACATCAACATCCTAATCCTAGCCCTCCTGTTGACAGCCTCCTTCCTCGTTCCTCCTCCCTTCAGCCGCAACCCGCTGTCGCCACCACAGCCTCTTCTCCATCCCGGATTCCCGACCACCCTGTCTACCGAAACAACACCATCGCCAACACCACCACAGTGGCACGGCCACCCGAACAACCGCACCACCACCACGGACCGACGACCCTAACCCACCCAACTTCTCGGCAGAAGTCCAACCACCGTCGCCAACACCAGTGATCACCACCAAAATCCTCCAACTGCCAACAAACCACCGTCACCAAAAATACACCATCGGCCAAAAGTAACAGCAAAAAAATTCGACACTCTTACCTGACCTTTCCGGCGACGCCGACGTCCGCCGCGTCCCGTAGCCTCCCATGCCGACACACGTGCACAGCACCTCCGCCCTGACTTCACAGCCCCATATCCGTGACCTTCTGCCGCCTCCTCCGGCGCGGTGCCCCACCGCAGCGCCCGGTCGGCTCCGCTCCTCCGCCTCGTTTCCTCTGCTCTCCCGCTTCCCCTCTCTCAAATCCCTCCGATAAGCCTTGCCTCCGCCTCGAGATCAGCCCGACGATCCGTCCGGCGACCACGACCGTCCGGCGACCAAAACCCCCTTTCCGCCGAACCCGCCTCCGCGAATGCAGCCCTCGCCTGAGCCTCCGCCTGCCGTTCCCGTTCTCCGCCGCCGTCCTGCCCTCCGTCGAAGCCGACCAGACCGCCGCCCCATCTCTCCGCAGCTCCGCCGCCCACCGGGGAACGCCGGACGAACCGCCCCTTCGAAACCCTTTTTTTCCCAACGCGCCGAGCCTGGCCGCCGCCTGACCACCGCCTTCCACCCGCGTCCACCGACCCTCTCGGATCGTCCCATCCGCCGAGCGCCCAGCCGCTCACGGCGAACATCGCCGTCCGCCACTCCCGAGACGAACCCCATCGCCGGACCACCCACCTTCCTCCGCCGCGAGTCCCCTCTCTCCACCGCCTCTCTCCCTCACAGCCTCTCTTCCCCGACGTCTCCACCGAGTTTCCTCCGCCGCCTTGGCCGGCGCCGAGCCCAGCCCAGCCCGAACTCCGCCTTCCGCTCATCTTCTCCGATCAAACCCGCTCGTTTCACCGTCGCCCTTCTCCTTCTCACTCTCACGCCCGCGCCGCCACTCCGCCGACCGCCCTTCGCCGCCTCCGGCGATCGCCACCCCGATCTCACAGCTCCTCTTCCCAAATTCTCTTTCTCTCTCTTCTTTTTTTTGGTTTCTAAATAAACAAAGTACTGTTCTCTCGAGAGAACAACTTTCTTTTTTTGTTTCTTTTGTATTATTTTAATCTATTATCATTTCTTTGTTTTATTTAAGTTATTTTATTTGTTTATTTATGTATATATTTTAAGTGTTTTTATGGGAACACACAGTTATAAGGCCGCTTACTACTATTATTTTAATATGATTATTAAATTGACAATATGTTTAATAACAGTTCCTGATTATTAGTATTGTTATCAGTGGATATTATACTTATTATTATTATTATTACCAATCTTATAAACTATTATTATTATTATTATTACTGCTATTATTATTTTTATTATTATTCTTTATATGTAAAAAATATGTTGCATGGTTATATTACTATCATCATCATGAATATTTTGCAGCTGACTAAGATTTATGATTAAAATTAGTTATTATGAATTTTATGAATTTTAGTATATATACTCATACAAACTACTAATAGTATTTTTGATATTTTATATATATTATCATTGTATCATTTTATAAATTTAATTTATGACTCTTTAGTAAAAATGGTACTTTGACAAAAATTGGGTTTTAGCCCTAAAAACCATTTCCTAGATTTTTAATAGTTAGCTATAAATATTTTAACTAATAAAATATAGTCTTCAAGGATTATAATTAGTTTTCTAAAAATCATAAATATTTTATTATCCATTTTTTTTATTTTCTCCTGTCCGTATCCAAGTCCTGTTGTTCCTATTCCTTCGCCCATTTCGAGACTACCTTATGTCCACCTTAACTAATTTGACCGTCATGGACCCGATGGAACTGTCCGTGCCACCATCAGAGTTCACCTTGCATATTTGTTACACCGAAGTCGCAGTTTGTGCCACCTTGATCATTGCAGTACACCAGGCGTACTACCAGGCAAGACACCTTGCCATTTGCTGTCTATTTATTTTGGCTCATATTTCATGCATTATTTATTTTCTTTATACAAAATAAACTGTGATACATGGCATAACCTGTTAGAACTTACTGTTCATTTATATTTCCTGCTGTATATTATTTTCTTATAAATTAAACCTAAATTTAAGGGACCACCATGTGTGCTGCATTCATTGGCCTTGACACGTTGTAACACGAAGTTGTGTGTCGCATATAGAACACGAAAGTACGTGATTGGCTGTCCACCAGTACGTACAAGCCGTGCGATAGGAATAACCGCTAATAGAGATTGCATGCTAGATTGACTTAGCGGTTATAGTGGTTTGTGTTGTGGATACAACACAGTAGGCATTGGACGGGAAGGACTATTCCGTAGCGTATGGGCTTCGATGCACTTTTCCTTGTGACCCGGACTCTCCGCTGGAGATACGGGGTTGACGACCCAAGATTACTGATGGCCACTGACGATTCTGTGGAACGTCATGCTCTTACTGATGGGGCCTCTGGTGCCCAAGGAGGGACTACGCCGATCCTATTTAACCAGGGCCCATGCGTAGGAAGGATTGTTCTTAACTACATATCACTTAGAATGGTAGGCTACCTTATCCTTTAGGTACGAGTAATTTTGGTTTGGGTGCTTGTATCTGACCGTGGCTTGGAACAATAACTTGTCGTGAATTAGTTCGTCACATCTTGTCCTTGTTTGGTTGTAGGTGTGACTTACTACTTCGATGAGAAGGTATTGAACCTTGTTGGGGTCCGGATACCATATTGGATTCATAGCATGGGAAGATACGTTACCGTGAATTAGTTTACCATCTCCTGTCCTTGTTTGGTTGGGGGGATGGTACGCTCGTTCAGTAGGTGCGTATTGGACCATGTTAGAATTCGATTGACTTATTTATTTGAGCAATATTTATTCAGTTTATATGGCATGATATTATGTGTCTTGTTACGTCCCTCTGAGGACCTGGTTATCTCCCCAGGTGTGTGTTCTTGTCTTTCGCAGGTGCTCTAGCTTTAGCCGTGTTCATCGCCATTTCTTCGAGGATGATTGCATTTGGATCGTCTTCGCTTCGCTCGCCACTCACTTTACTTTCCATTTATTTTATTTCCTTATTTTGTTGGTAGTGGATTTGTCTTTGCCCAATATATTATATCAAGACAAATTCATTCTCATTATATGATCTTTTATTCATTTATTCTGCGTGGATGAGATTAGTTATGGTTCTACTGCATTTTTACAGCTTATGTATTCATATGAGGTTTCCATATATTGGAGTGTACTTCGTATGAATACAGCTGGCATGTCTACGTTCCTAGTCCTACGTAGTTTGGGACTGGGGCGTGACATGTTTTTGTGGTGGCCCATACAGGTCTAGATAAATTGTTTGGTTACTTACTATACCATGCAAGCCTGCGTATAGGATTAGAAGTCTAGGATCTCATCCACATAATTGACCTCTTTCCTTGATTTTATCTACCGTTTGACTCATCAATTGCATCTTGCTTGCTTCCTTCCATCCCTATTCTTATCTTCCCTTCGTGCTTGCTAGAGATTGACCCTACTAGTTAGTTGTCCCTAAAACATCCTTAGCTTAATTCTTTAAGTTGGGTAGAATACCCCACGACTTGACACACCCTTGACCATTAAGGAAATACCAATAGTACTATCTGGTTAACCAAGCCTTAGTCAATAAAACTGTAGGATGACGATATAGGAATAAACAAGACTTAGATCCTTATGACTCTTAGACTATTCATATTTGATTTTACTCATCAACAATCGTGCCTATATTTTTACTATAAACTAATGATGCTAATGTAGCCTAGTTTTTGCAAGTTATCTTTTTATTGAGCTTGTTCAAGACGTATGTTATTGGAAGAGCTCCCACTAACATGTTGTTTAATCAGAACCGGTGCATAATGGTCTGATCAACCGAGTGCACTTTGGTTCGCTTTTGCCTATTATTCTACGTGGATGGGGACATAGTTAAGCTTGTCCTCTAGAGTCCCATCCACTACTGCCTTGACAATTCATTTGAAATTATTCGATCGTCTTTGAATCACGTATTCGTATTCGATACACCTCCTTCGAACTCTATATTGCTTTCGCCTTCACCTATTTTAGGAGGACGAAAGCGTTATACTAGAGGTTCCCCTAGCTATCCTATCACTTGTGACCATTAACACTCAATGTGACTATATCTTTGTCTTAACTTCTCGTCCTTTCCCTCGACCCTAAATCTACAATCTTGACTTTCTAATCACTTGAATTTAGGAGTGATTACAATCGTCTCTTAATCATATCCTCAACCTAGACTACGACCATATAAACTTCGAACCCTTCTATCTACCGTTGTGCCTTCTCACCCGCCTACGAATTCTTAATTTCGAGGACGAAATTCTTTTAAGTTGGGTAGGATGTAAAACCCCTAAATTTCTACTATTTTTTTTATTAATTAATATAGTACTGATTTAAAAAAAATTAATATACGTCGCGTAGTTGTATTATACGTCGCGCACGATCTTTTATTTCCTTTTCGAATTTGCTCGACGAGTGCGAATATGTGCGAGCGTATATATTTTTAAAAAAAAACAATTTTTCTATTTTATTACACTTTCAAAATATTATATAGAATTATTATTCATGCTATAAAGGTCTATTGTTTTTAGCAGTTATTACTAATAAATAATATTTTTCGTGCAAAAATATTTATTTCAAAAATATTTTATTAATTTATTTTTAAATAATAATGTATTTTCGAAATTATTATAATAGCATTTTTGGAAAACATATTTTGAAAATATTTTGGCAATTTAAAACTTGATTCAATTTTTGGAATTATTTAAATAGATTAGATAATTGGAATTTAAATTTTCTCAATTGATTTTAAGCCAAAAGAATTTAAATTAGATTTAAATTTGGATTTGATTTGGATTTGATTTATTGATTTGATTTTAAACTAAGGGAATTAAATTAAAATTAATTGGATTTGGATTTAAATTTGATTCATTGATTTAATTTAATAGATTGATTTATCTAATTTGGGTTTAAACAATCCTAATCATTATCTAAGTGGGAATTCCCACATCCTATAAATAGGCAGGTACTCCTCCACATTATTCATCCACAAAATTCTACAACCAAATGTATATCGTGTCCGTGTTCCACATCCACAATCTTATTCCATTTTTACATATACATCATCCCCTTCGTGTCGACAATCCCGACACAATTAATCCCTAAACCTAACTCGTTCTTCCTCCCTGACCGTCTTCCGACACATCAACATCCTAATCCTAGCCCTCCTGTTGACAGCCTCCTTCCTCGTTCCTCCTTCCTTCAGCCGCAATCCGCTGTCACCACCACAGCCTCTTCCCCAACCCGGATTCCCGACCACCCTGTCTACCGAAACAACACCACCGCCAACGCCACCACAGTGGCACGGCCACCCGAACAATCGTACCACCACCACGGACCGACGACCCTAACCCACCCAACTTTCCGGCAGAAGTCCAACCACCGTCACCAACACCAGTGATCACCACCAAAATCCCCCAACTGCCAACAAACCACCGCCACCAAAAATACACCATCGGCCAAAAGTAACAACAAAAAAATTCGACACTCTCACCTGACCTTTCCGGCGACGCCGACGTCCGTCGCGTCCCGTAGCCTCCCATGCCGATGCACGTGCACAGTACCTCTGCCCTGACTTCACAGCCTTATATCCGTGACCCTCCGTCGCCTTCTCCGGCGCGGTGCCCCACCGCAGCACCCGGTCGGCTCCGCTCCTCCGCCTTGTTTCCCCCGCTCTCCCGCTTCCCCTCTCTCAAATCCCTCCGATAAGCCTTGCCTCCGCCTCGAGATCAGCCCGACGATCCGTCTGGCGAGCACGACCGTCCGGCGACCAAAACCCCCTTTTCGCCGAACCCACCTCCGCGAGTACAGCCCTCGCCTGAGCCTCCGCCTGCCGTTTCCGTTCTCCGCCGCCGCCCTGCCCTCCGTCGAAGCCGACCAGACCGCCGCCCCATCTCTCCGCAGCTCCACCGCCCACCGGGTAACGCCGGACGAACCGCCCCTTCGAAACCCTTTTTTTTCCAACACGCCGAGCCTGGCCGCCGCCTGACCACCGCCTTCCACCCGCATCCACCGACCCTCTCGGATCGTCCCATCCGTCGAGCGCCCAGCCGCTCACGACGAGCATCGCCGTCCGCCACTCCAGAGATGAACCCCATCGCCGGACCACCCACCTTCCTCCGTCGCGAGTCCCCTCTCTCTACCGCCTCTCTCCCTCACAGCCTCTCTTTCCCAACGTCTCCACCGAGTTTCCTCCGCCGTCTTGGCCGGCGTCGAGCCCAACCCAGCCCGAACTCCGCCTTCCGCTCATCTTCTCCGATCAAACCCGCTCGTCTCACCGTCACCCTTCTCCTTCTCCCTCTCACGCCCGCGCCGCCACTCCGCCGACCGCCCTTCGCCGCCTCCGACGATCGCCACCCCGATCTCACAGCTCCTCTCCCCAAATTCTCTTTCTCTCTCTTCTTTGTTTTTCGGTTTCTAAATGAACAAAGTACTGTTCTCTCGAGAGAACAGCTTTCTTTTTTTGTTTTTTTTTGTATTATTTTAATCTATTATCATTTCTTTGTTTTATTTAAGTTATTTTATTTGTTTTTTTATGTATATATTTTAAGTGTTTTTATGGGAACACACAGCTATAAGGCTGCTTACTACTATTATTTAATATGATTATTAAATTGACAATATGTTTAATAACAGTTCCTGATTATTAGTATTGTTATCAGTGGATATTATACTTATTATTATTATCAATCTTATAAATTATTATTATTATTATTATTATTCTTATTATTACTGCTATTATTATTTTTATTATTATTCTTTATATGTAAAAAATATGTTGCCTGATTATATTACTATCATCATCATGAATATTTTGCAGCTGACTAAGATTTATGATTAAAATTAGTTATTATGAATTTTATGAATTTTAGTATGTATACTCATACAAACTACTAATAGTATTTTTGATATTTTATATATATTATTATTGTATCATTTTATAAATTTAATTTATGACTCTTTAGTAAAAATGGTACTTTGACAAAAATTAGGTTTTAGCCCTAAAAACCATTTCCTAGATTTTTAATAGTTAGCTATAAATATTTTAACTAATAAAATATAGTCTTCAAGGATTATAATTAGTTTTCTAAAAATCATAAATATTTTATTATCCATTTTTTTATTTTCTCCTGTCCGTATCCAAGTCCTACTGTTCCTATTCCTTCGCCCATTTCGAGACTACCTTATGTCAACCCTAACTAATTTGACCATCATGGACCCGATGGAACTGTCCGTGCCACCATCAGAGGTCACCTTGCATAGTTGTTACACCGAAGTCGCAGTTTGTGCCACCTTGATCATCGCAGCACACCAGGCGTACTATCAGGCAAGACACCTTGCCATTTACTGTCTATTTATTTTAGCTCATATTTCATGTATTATTTATTTTCTTTATGCAAAATAAACTGTGATACATGGCATAACCTGTTAGAACTTACTGTTCATTTGTATTTCCTGCTGTATATTATTTTCTTATAAATTAAACCTAGATTTAAGGGACCACCATGTGTGCTGCATTCATTGGCCTTGACACGTTGTAACACGAAGTTGTGTGTCGCATATAGAACACGGAAGTGCGTGATTGGCTGGCCACCAGTACTTACAAGCCGTGCGATAGGAATAACCGCTAATAGAGATTGCATGCTAGTTTGACTTAGCGGTTATAGTGGTTTGTGTTGTGGATACAACACAGTAGGCATTGGACGGGGAGGACTATTCCTTAGCGTATGGGCTTCGATGCACTTTCTCTTGTGACCCGGACTCTCCGCTGGAGATACGGGGTTGATGACCCAAGATTACTGACGGCCACTGACGATTCTGCGGAACGTCATGCTCTTACTGATGGGGCCTCTGGTGCCCAAGGGGGGACTACGCCGATCCTATTTAGCCAGGGCCCATACGTAGGAAGGATTGTTCTTAACTACATATCACTTAGAACGGTAGGCTACCTTATCCGTTAGGTACGAGTACTTTTGGTTTGGGTACCTGTATCTGACCGTGGCTTGGAACAATAACTTGTTGCGAATTAGTTCGTCACATCTTGTCCTTGTTTGGTTGTAGGTGTGACTTACTACTTCGATGAGAAGGTATTGAACCTTGTTGGGGTCCGAATACCATATTGGATTCATAGCATGGGAAGATACGTTACCGTGAATTAGTTTACCATCTCCTGTCCTTGTTTGGTTGGGGGGATGGTATGCTCGTTCAGTAGGTGCGTATTGGACCATGTTAGAATTCGATTGACTTATTTATTTGAGCAATATTTATTCAGTTTATTTGGCATGATATTATGTGTCTTGTTACGTCCCTCTGAGGACCTGGTTATCTCCCCAGGTGTGTGCTATTGTCTTTCGCAGGTGCTCTAGCTCTAGCCGTGTTCATCGCCATTTCTTCGAGGATGATTGTATTTGGATCGTCTTCGCTTCGCTCGCCACTCACTTTACTTTCCATGTATTTTATTTCCTTATTTTGTTGGTAGTAGATTTGTCTCCGTCCAACATATTATATCAAGACAAATTCATTCTCATTATATGATCTTTTATTCATTTATTCTACGTGGATGAGATTAGTTATGGTTCTACTGCATTTTTACAGCTTATGTATTCATATGAGGTTTCCATATATTGGAGTGTACTTCGTATGAATACAGCTGGCATGTCTACGTTCCTATTCCTACGTAGTTTGGGACTGGGGCGTGACAGTTCTGTACAACTTTCCATCAAAGGCCCGCCTAACAGTAAGCGGAGCTCTCTGATGGTCAGAGGTTGGGACAGCTGACTGAGCTCGACGAGCCCGCACTGCCCTAAACTTCTTTCCTCTAGCACCCAAGGGCGCATAGTAGGAAGAGTCCAAATTGTGTCGCACAGAGTCTGGCACATTATGACCGCATGAGAGGCGATCGAAGACTAAACCCGAGCCACATGGAGCAGATGGTCTGTGGCTAGGATTGGTGGCCGCATAGGCATTCATACGGCTGGCATTTGTGGCCGTATCAGCATTCATGCGGCTGGCATTTGTGGCCGCATCAGCATTCATGCAGCTGGATTTGGCTGCCGCAGGAACATTCATGTGGCTGGATTTAGTGGCCGTATGAGCCTTCATGCGGCTGGAATTGTTGGCCGCATGAGCCTTCTTCATACGGCTGGCACCCTTATGCGGCTTCTTTCTAGACCGCATAGAGTCTCCATTTGCTTCTTCAAGTCCAGCATCGTAGGGCTTTCCTCTGCCGGACTTGAGAATAGCAGGGTCCTCTGCGGCCTGAAGTGGGGCTGCATGGGAGTTTTCTTCGCCGTCTTGGGCAGTAGAGAATGCGTCTTTCAGAGCTTGGGGAGGAGCGAAAGTATTAGGCCTCCACTCCCTACGGGCCTTCTTTGGAGTGGCTCGCTTCCGGATCGGGCTAGTGCCCCCTCGGAGAGCATCTCTTCAAACGCCTGCAGGTCGAAGCGAACAACCAGCATCTGTTACGTGGAGCCAAGCTTGGCTGCGTCTGATTGCATCACCAACTTTTCAGCAGTGGAGAAGTTAGTCCCCAGCAGAGTCGCCATCGTGTTTGCCATTGATTATCAAAGTACAGAACAGTTTTATGGAAGGATTGAACTTTAATTCACAATACAAACTCGCTCGTATAAAGAGAGCCTAGGAACAAAACCTAGGAAAAGCAATCTAAGTACAATTGTTTAGTTTTTGATTTTGGGGGGTGACGGTAGAGGCTCGGGAAAGTGATATCAACTCTACCTTACTCCTTGGACAATCGAACGCGGCCTTGGCTCGGGCGAAGAAGTTCTCTCTCTCTCTCTCTGCGTATATCTCCTGCTCTGTGTATGCTTTTTTTTTTCTGTGTATGTGCAAAGGAATAATCCCCTGCTATTTATAGGACTTTGTGATGAGTGGGGTGTGTAGTAATTGTGCCTTAAAAAGTGGGCGATTGGGGATTGGTTAAGGTTAACCTTGATCTGTTTGTTGAAAATCAATCTGAGCTATTGTGTTGGTTGCAATAAATCTGCATTATTATGATTTGTTGGTTGTAACAAATCCGAGTGGATAAGTCTTTAGTTAATCCTCTGCCACGTGTCCCAACTGCCATTATGCTGCGAGCTGCATGAAGGGCGCCCTTATAGAGTCGCCTGAGTGTGGCCTAGAAATTAAGCCGCATGAGGGTGGCCTCACAACCGAGCCGCATGAGGATGGCCTCACAACCGAGCCGCATGAGGGTGGGCCCCACAACCGAGCAGCATGAGGGTGGCCTCACAACTGAGCCGCATGAGGGTGGCCTCACAACCGAGCCGTACCCCCAACTGAACCGCATAAAGGTGGCCTCACAACTGAGCCGCATGAGGGTGGTCCCCAACTGAACCGCATGAGGGTGGCCTCACAACTGAGCCGCATGAGGGTGGCCTCACAACCAAGCCGCATAAGGGTGGCCCCCCATCTGAACCGCATATGGTTGGCCCCCACAACTGAGCCGCATGAGGGTGGCCTCATGTCAGAGCCGCATGGAAGTCCTTGAAGCGATCCGCATAAAGAGCTTTAGAATTGGTGGATCGTGCCAGCTATAAAGATTTTTCTCGTCTCCCTAGGAGCACGTCATTATGTCAGAGTCATCATTTTACCTTTATGTCAGAGCTATCAATCCTTTCTGTCAGAGCTGCCGTATTGCATCTGAGCATTTAATGCCAGCTGCACAAAGCCGTAGAGGCCTATTTTTGAACCGCATAGGGCCACGTGGCTCTTTCCGAGCTGCAAAGAGCTATCGGGGACTTTTGAGCCGCATGAAGCTCTAAGGGACTTTTGAGCCGCATGAAGCTCTAAGGGACTTTTGAGCCGCATGAACCTCTAAGAGATTCTTGAGCCGTATGAAACTCCCCCTATTTTGAGCCACGTGGACTTTCCTGTTCTTTTCCATGCTTCTACACACATACTTCAACCTCTTGTGGTCTGTGAAGATCTTCACACGCTCTCCGTATAGATAATGCTTCTACAGCTTAAGAGCAAATATAACTGCCGCCAACTCCAAATCATGGGTAGGGTAGTTCTTCTTATGTGGACGTAACTGCCTGGATACATAGGCAATCACCTTCCCATGCTGCTGCAAGACACAACCCAAACCCTTCCCTGAGGCGTCACTATAGATAGTGAACCCGCCTAATCCTGATGGCGAAGTCAAAATTGGGGCTGTCGTCAGTCGCTTTTTCAACTCATCAAAAGCAACCTGACACTCCTCTGACCAAATAAACTCTGCGTCCTTCTGGGTCAGCCTAGTCAATGGCTTTACGATCCGGGAGAAATCTTGAACAAACCTCCTATAGTATCCTGCCAATCCCAGAAAGCTTCTGATCTCTGCAACTAAACTCAATGCTGTCCACGTCTTAACTACTCTGATCTTCCTCGGGTCGACTGAGATCCCATCTCCAGTCACAACATGACCTAGGAAATCAACTCGATCCAAGAAGAACTCACACTTCGAGACCTTGCTGTAAAGCTACTTCTTCCTGAGAGTCTCTAGAACCACTCTCAAATGCTCCTCTGGGGTCTTCGAATACACCAAGATGTCATCGATGAACACCACCACGAACTTGTCCAAATACTAGTGGAACACCTTGTTCATCAAGTTCATGAACACCGCCGGGGCGTTAGTTAACCCAAACGGCATTACCATAAACTCAAACTGGCCATACCGAGTCCTGAAAGCTGTCTTCGGAATATCCTCCTTCTTCACCTTCACCTGATGATAACCTGACCTCAAATCAATTTTAGAGAATACCTTCGCTCCGCTCAACTGATCGAACAGGTCATCGATCCTCGGCAATGGGTACTTGTTCTTGATCGTGTGTCTGTTGAGTGCCCTGTAGTCGATACACATCTATACCGATCCAACCTTCTTCGGTACAAAAAGAACTGGCGCTCCCCACGATGAAGAACTCGATCGGATGAAGCCCTTGTCCTGTAACTCATCCACCTGCTTCTTCAACTCCACAAGCTCACTGTTGTTCACTCTAAAGACGGGCTGAGATATCGGATCTGCGTCGGGTACCAAGTTTATAGATAACTCCACATCCATGTCCGGGGGCAACCCTGGCAACTCTTCCGAAAACACATCCATAAACTCAGCTATCAATGGATGTGGCACGCTCTGCTCCTCTGTTGAAACTCCACAAAAAACTCCGCTGCCCTGCTCTGTCTCTCGCCTGGTGAACTCGAACTCTGGCTCTCCTAGCACGCTGAAAAGAACTCTACCACCACGACAATCTATACTGGCATGGTGCCTGCTCAACCAATCCATACCGAGTACAATATCGTAGTTTGGTATTGGCATTACGAACAGACACACATCCAATTCTCGGCCTCCCAAAACTACTCTTAGATCCTTACAAACATCACGGACGAGGATAATACCACCCCCGGTCATGATCTTACAAGTCCTAGGCAATGGTTCAGAAGAAAGCTGGTGTCTAATGGAAAATGATACAGACACAAAGCTATGGGAAGCACCCGAATCAAATAATACGATTGCGGGAAAAGAGTCGATAAGAACAGAACCTGTTATAAGATCTCCTACTAGCTCAGACTCCTCAGCTGCTATGGCAAAAGCTAGCCCCTGCTGACCTCCTCTAGCCTGCTGCTGATACTGAATGAACTTCTGCTGCTGGGTAGGCAATGGTGCTTTCTGCTGCACTACTGGGGCCTTGGCTCCTGCCCCCTGAGCTGTACGTCCTGCAGCCATGGGATAATCCCTCAACTGGTGCTCTGCTGCACCATAAAGTAGGCACTTGCCGAGCCTCTTCCTGTACTTATTCCATACGTGTCCCGGCTTCTTGCAGAAGGTGCAACTGATGATCTGCTGCTGTCTCGGTGCCTGCTAAAACTGCTTTTGATGAAATGGCTTCTGCGGATGCTGCTGCTGCTGATAGTGAGGCCTCTTGGCTGGCCCTCTACTTCCACTAGCTCCGTGTGAATCTCGACCTCTCTTCGTCTTCAGTTCCAGATCATCCTCCGCTGCCATAGCTCCCATCAAAATCTTCTCGAATGTAGCATTCTTTTTGCTCTTGGTTAAGGACTTAACTTCCTTAACCAAGCCCTTCCTGATCCTCCTAGCCTTCTCTGTCTCGCTAAGGCCCTCCATAAATCTACCCAAGTGGCAGAACTCTCCGGTGTACTCCTCTACTATCTGGTTTCCCTAAACCAGGTTCTCAAACTGCGTCTCCAACGTGCCAAGTGCGGTGTTGGGAAAGAACTTCTCTTTGAAAAGCTTCTTAAAACCCTCCTAAGTTTGCCCCGTAGTACCAACCCTGGGGTCGGTCTGGTACCAAGTACGGGCAAGGTCCTGCATCTGACTGGCCGCGGCTTCCACCTGGAGTCTAGCCGGTATCTTCGCGAGACGGAAGATCTCCTCAATATGCTCGATCCAATCATCGGCATATAGGATACCCTCGGTACCCTTGAAGTCTCGCGGCCGTATCTTCTGGAAATCCTGAATACCTGGAGTCCTCGGCTAGTATAGCTGGATCTGCCCTTCTTGGGGTTGGGCAGCCACCCTCTCTACTGCTACCATCGCTAACTGATCGACATTGTCAATGCCCTGCCTCATGTCCTCTACCTGGCATCGCTACGTCTCCATCCTCTGCTGCATGAAGGCGAAGAACTGTGCAACATCAACTGTCCCCTGGGGCGGTGGTGGTAGCTTCCCCTGAACTCCTGGGGTTGTCTTCGGAACCGGTGGAGGAGCACCCCCAAAAGTTGCAGACGGGACCACTGAGCTGGAATAAGAGGTACTGTAGTCCCTGGGTCCTGCTGAGTCAGGCGAAAAGTGGTAGACCTCTCAGCGGTATCCCTAAGACCAGAGCGCTGCGATCGTGTCTCCACCATCCTGAAGACAGATCAAACAAGGAATCAATTACTTAAAAAGAAGCGAAATCACCAAAGGAGGACAGTTGTTTTCAAAAAGGAGACAATTAACAACAAGAATTAGATAAGAGTTTTCCTAATGTGATTGAGTACCTTAACTTTCCTATATCCTACTACAGGCTGTAATAATACTCTAATTTGAGTACCACAACGAAATCATACTAGTTGTGATTGGACCTGCATGGGCCACCACTAAAAATGTGTCATAACCCGCACCCAGTATAAGGGCATGAGACGTGGGTACGTCCAGCCTACGCCGCAGTGTCTTATTGATATTTATTACATATTATGATTTTTGGTGATTTTTAATCATTTTTAAACTATTTTTAATCATGACTTGTGATTTGGTGTCTTGCTAGTGTAACCCTAGAGACAGCTTGACCTAGAGCCTAGCCATGAGATTAGGGTGTTTCATTTATCATTTTTAGCATAGAGGGTATCTTGGTTATTTTAGGGTTTATTTGAAATTATTATGATTTATTGGAATTTGTGTGAATTTATTCTAATTAAATATTGCTATGTGCTATGTTAGTCTTTAACCTAGAAGTTTAGCCCTAACCCAGATTAGACATGGCCTAGACTAGGGTTAGTTAGCTTGGATTAGTCATGACTAGTCATTGGTTAGAATGATCAAGTTAGACTAGCTAGTTATAGTTAGTTGAGACTAGCATTGAAACCTAGGTTCCATCCTAGCCATCGATTTGACATGATGTGAGGGTGACCATTGGATGGGATCCCAAAACCCTAGAAGTGGCCAGCCCAAAACCCTAGGTGAGCCTATTTAATCCCTCCCAAATCATTGCCTCCCTGTTCATTCTCTCTCTTTTCAAGAACAAGGTGAGCTCAACTTCATTTCTCCATAACTTCTCCATTCCTCATCCTTTTTTAACCAAACTTCTTGCATTATGACCTAACCATCACCCTCTTGCTGTCCGTAGAGATTGAATACAGATTTGGGGAATCTACAGTGCTCGAGCTACAGTAAAAAGGGGACTGCACTTGACAGTTTTTGAGCTCGAGACACCTATTGGTAATTCCCTCATTCTCCATTTAAACTATTGGTTTATCATCATGGATGCATAGCCCTAGGTCCCCTTAGCCTCGGATAGGAGCTGACCCCAACTTGTGTTGGATACGTGTCCGTATCAGACACGTATCAATAGGATTACCTAGGTGTTCGACCCAATGCCTCAATAGGTTTTCCCTTACTGTTTTCTGATTGTGTTTGAATAGAAAATTAAGTTTTAATGTCGCTTACACATTTCTAATGTTCTGAACACGTTTCTGTGTCGTGTCGTGTCCGTACGATGGCGTGGACATAGCCTCGCGCGCAGCTAGGGTTTTCCCTGCTGCTCATGGCCTCGTTCTCAGTGCACAGGCCACTTGGCGGGCTATGTTTGGACTGAGAGGAGGGGGCAGTGTCTGCGAACGTATCCTCCAAGCCTCGTGTCCAGCGGCATCGTGTCGGACACGCCAGGACTCGTGTACTGGTCTTACACGCGCGCGTTCAATCTGAATCGCGTACTGATACGCGAGTCGTGTCCACTCTGGACACGATGTGGTCGTGTCGTATTGAGTCCTATGTGTAACCCGACACGTGGGCTACACGTGGGCATGACCACGAGACCCCACGTGTCGTGTGTCGTGTCCTACAGACACGTGCACGTGTGCACGACACTGTTTTCCTGTGCACTGTCCAGTTTCTATTTTTCTGTGTTTAATTCCATTTTAATTGTTTAAATTATGATTTAATTATCATTTTAGATCCTAGACATGCTTGCTAATCTCTGATAGTTGATTATTACTTATTGGATTGGGTTGTTTTGCCATGAGATGGATTTGACTCGGGTTCGAACGTATGTGGCTCGACTGATGCACTGATACTCTATTTCAGTTTTCTTTTCCTAAACTGTTAATCCTATTTTGATCCATTTAAATTGATGTTTAAGTATCATTATTATTCCTACAGGTGTGATAGTTCATGGTAGATTAATTTTACACATTAGAATAGGTTTTATGATCCATACATGGAATTTGACATATAGATTGGGACTGTTATGTACTGTCCTGATTTTTCCTATTGAACTATCAATTTTATATTAGGAACTGAGTTGTGATCTTCATTCCTTTCCTTTAAAAACCAATTTTCAATGTTAGTTAACTGTCTTTGGGTTCCATATGTTAACTATCACATTGCTAGTTCACTGATAGATTTAGGGACTGAGATTTTGTGCTATCTAGCCTATTAAAACGGTCAAATAAATTTTACATAGCATTGGCATTGATTCAATTAGTTCACTGTTCTCTTTCCTGACCTTGTTTCAGATTTTAATCTTCTTAATTGATTTTGATAAATTAACATGTTAGTTTGTTGAAAGGTTGGGTTGTGTTGGTTTCAAATTGGTGAATGATTTTCAATTGGTGATTGAACTGAACATAGACACTGTCAACTGAATACCTGTCAGGGTTTGATTCCTGAATTTCTTTCCCTTGTCTAAAACTGAATTTTAAACTGAGATTGTCACTTTGAATTCCTGAGAATCACAAGTAACAGACACACACACACTGTTTGTATGATTGAACACACACAGGATTCCTGTTTAACACAACACACTTTATTTTCCTGCTAACACACACTGCCTTTGATTTCCTTTCACTGTACAGTCTACACTTTAGCACTTCACACACACACTATTATATTTTCCTGTCAAAAACCTGAGAATTTAATGATGGCTCAATGTGAAAAACTGATTTGGTTTCCAAAAACCTGAGAATAGGTTCACCATGGGTTATAAACTGTCAATTGTTAATCATGTTTTAGCTAAGTCTTGATACTATGATTCATTCATGAACATTGTATTAACTCACTGATTTCTAATGCTAATTCCTATGATAAATCCTCACATGTATTCACTGTCACCTGGGTTGTGTTGAACTGAACTTAGCATTTCTTTAACTATCCTATATTACATCTAACTCTATGAGAACTGTAGTAACCTTAGCTAACTGATACACTTCACTGATTTGTTAGGGCCTGGACACACACACATAGGATTGAACTGTATGTGAGCCACACACACACACACAGGCACATATGTACACTGTTTTGGTGAAACCTGGGATCACTTGAATGCTAACCCTTACCCTCCTATACACTCACACACATACACTGAAATTGATTCCTGAGACTCCTTGCATTGTATAAATCTGAGATTTTATTGAGAATTTTACATGTAAACACACACATTAGTGTTCCTGCCACATTGTTCCCTGAACACACACACACTCACATTCTGTTTTCCTGTCACTGATCACACTCTCTCATACACATATATGTAATTGACACACATAACACACACACACACATTTACATGTATATGGTATATAGTTTAAGCTTGTATAATGAATATATGTAGGTTTGTACCATGTATATATATTGTGGGATGGACATATATGTATCCTGAATTTATATGTGAGTGCACTATATTATAGATACATTATTAGGATGTGTGTTACAATAATCTATTAATATGTGTATATACATATGTATGTGTGGTATACATATAGGTAGCCTATATGTTAGGTGTATTTTTATATTAGATTGTATAATATATCAATGTGTGTATTATAAATTAGATATAAATATTGTCATGTGTTATGTGATATGTGATTATAGGTTGGTTTTAGGCATGATATTGCCAAATAGCCTATAGCCTAGGCTCTTAGCCTATGGGTGTGGCTTGAATGCCAGTATAGAGTCTAGATTAGACTTGTTTACCCTTGTTTAGACCTAGAATAGACTAGTTAGACTAGTATAGACTTGTTTGACTTAGGTTTGACCTAGTTGACCTAGTTTGACTTCTTGGTCGACCAGGGTTGACCAAGAGTTGACTTTGGCCTAGATTGACCTAGCTTCATTTAGAATGCATTGAATTGCATCTTGTTATTATTTTAGACTTGTTGCGACTTGTGTTGTTCTGATTAGGAGCCAGACACCTCTCCTCGGACAGTACATTTCATCCGGACACTCAAATTTCAGGCGAGTACATTCTCTGATCATTTCATATCTGCTTAGAATTATTTTCCTGCTTTAAATTACTTTACTTGATACTATCAGGTTGGTCACACGGATTAGTACTATATGGATCCCTTCTTGAGATGTTATCCCCTCAGGGAGCATCGTATACTACATGTTCTGTGCATTTCACTTACATGGTGTATCACTATGCTTCATTGGTTCATTGATCACTTGTAACATGTACTCTCATGATCACAGAGTCTTCCTTGAATCCTTATCCCATTTATTGGGTTTCCTAGAATCCCCATTTATGGGACCACCATGTACCACCCTTCGGGGGCCGTTACATGGAATCATAACAAAACCTGGTTGGATCCTTGTGTATTGATTGGGGTACGGGGGAGTAGAAGTGGACATGTGAATAATATCCAAGTAGTGTAGCATCAGAATCATTCCATAGTGTAGCATCAGAATCATCCTATGCCATTTACATGTCTATATTGTACTCTGACTCACTAGCCACATGATAGTTCTCTATTTATAGTAGATATTTCTATTACAGTTCTCTCTCTGTTTACATACTGCATTTCTTTCAGTACATGTATCTTACTTTACTGCATAATTATATTTTCTAACCTGCTATTAACTGTTGAGATGTATTGTGCTCGCTCCTGTCCTGACTGGACCTGTTGAAAATATTACAGAGGACGAGGAGGAGGCCTGTGTGGATACCTTCTACGGGGCCGCCCTAGACGACACTTGTGAGCTGGACTCTCGGGAGGACCCAGCCCTAGCTGAGGACATTACCCCCATTGCCTAGACTAGCTTAGTTAGGCTTATCTTACTTATGTTGTCTTGAGACTAGTAGCTAGACTTTATTTTCTGTCTTGAGATCTGGGTTGTATATATTCTTTCATATTCAGTAGCTGAGACTTGTACTCTGGATATTTGCTGAGATGTTATCTTAGACTCTTCTGATCATCTGTATTTTTCTTGAGTTCTATATCATATCGTGCTTCTTCTTCCTTAGTTGTGATTGAGTTTACTATCTGTTATGTCACCCCCATTCGGGGAGTATAAACTGCTTAGAATTATATTGTTAGATGTTGTGACCTAGGACAGCGTTCTACCGTCGATACTGCGGCGTAGGCTGGGCGCTATTACGTACTCGTACCCTCATGGTGGGTGCGGGTCGTGACAGCGGTAGAACGCTGTCCTGGGTCCAACATCTAACACAGTCTAGGATATACTCCAAATGGAGAATGATATATAAATGGTATTACTCAATCACAATAACTAAGATAGAATGGAAGAAAGATAATCACAGCAGAGAGTTATAATATAAATATAAATCCTACTGTAAACCACACCATACAAGTCTCAATACAACCACAAAGTCTCATAACTAAATGATAATATTAGTCTAATCCAACTCATGGCAAGTCCTCAGCGACTACTGGATCCTGCTGAGGGTCCAGGTCACCTGTGTCAACTAGGCCTGCTCCATAGTAAGTGTCACAGCAATCCTCATCATCTGTAATATTTCAACAGGTCCAGTCAGGACAGGAACAAATATATATCTCTCACACAGTTCATAACATGAAAGAAAATATAAAACAAGCTATAGAATAATATACATGAACTGCTGATAAGGAAATGAGACTATAAAAGAGAGAACATGATATATGAAAATAAGTATACAGGATACAATAAAGAACTGAACTAACTACGTGATGTAGAGCACAATCTGGTTATGTAAACTGGCTTAGGTTATACATGACTTAAATCTAGTTTGGAGTTGCACATAAAAATGGTGTAGATCACATAACCAAATAAATACTCCCCCTGCCCCAATCAGTACACAAGGATCTGTCCAGGTTATGTTATTGCACATGAAAGTAGTGCGTCACGTGGATAGCTAGTCTACATGCACACTGGGTTATACATGAAGGCTCATATGATCATGAGTGCACATGAATGTCACATGAGTATACATGAATAAATACGAATACAATAAGTAGACGATGCACATGATAAAGTACATGAGCACAATATACCCGATGTATACGAGGGGATAACATCGCATGAAGAGATCCATATAGTACTAATCCGTGATATATCGTGACAGCAACAAGTAAACTAGTCTATAACAAGTAAATATGTCCAAGCAAGAATGAAACGGTCAGAAAATGTACTCGCGTGACAATCTGAACTACTGATGAGGATGTGTAACTGTACCGGAGTGATACAAACCTATTTAAAACAACCACAAGTCACAACAAGGTCTAACACATCATAAGGAATGCCTACAATGCACTTCTATATGATTCTAGGTCCTTCTAGGTCAAAGTCCACCCTTGGTCAACTCTGGTCAAACCTGGTCAAGTCAAGGTCAACTAGTCCGTTTACTAATTTCTAGGTCGTACACAAGTTTTCAGGTCATTCGGAGTTCGTTTGAGTCTATTCGGATCAAGTTTGACCCAAAGTTGACTTTTATCAACTTATCGGCCAATTCGACCAAACTAGGCTCCTAAAGACGATCATAATCTGTCCAAACACTTCCTATAGTCATATCAAAAGCAATTATTACATTACCTATATTTATACATTCATCACAATTAATATATATATATATATATATATATATATATATATATATATATATATATATATATATATATATTTTATATATATATATATATATATATATATATATATATATATATATATATATATATATATATATATATGTATATATATATACACATATATAAGTTATGAAAGGAAACATGGTTTGTGAGTGAGAACGATGTTGGGGGCTGCTGGTTATGGGTCTAAATCTGAGAAACAAAATAGAATGAGACTACAAGAGTATTCCATGTATAAAATATTATAATCAATAGTAAAATATATATATATAATATATATATACATAGAGGCATATATATAGATATAGGTATATACCAAGTATAAAAACCAACGAGGGTCGATCTCGAACCTGGAGTAAGTTCCTAGGTTTGAGATTAAAGGCCTCGACCCTCACTTAATCATATTTTCGAAATTAGGCATAAAGGATATATATATATATATATATATATATATATATATATATATAAAAAAAAAATATATATATATATATATATATATATATATATATATATATATATAATATATATATATATATATATATATATATATATATATATATAAATATAATATAAAAAATATATATATATAATATATATATATATATATATATATATATATATATATATATATATATATATATATATATATATATATATATATATATATATATATATAATATATATATATATATATATAGGTAAAACTCCATAAATGCCCAAAAATGGCTAGAAAATATGAATCAACCCCGAGAGTCGATTCCCACAAGTCTCAAACAATGCCCAAGGACCAAAAACTCAGAATTTATTGCCACAAATCTCAGAAATCAAAATATCACCAAAAAACTCAAATTTCGAATTCAAAGAAAGCCTCATTTTCACAAAATGACCCAAAAATCAAATACTCAGAATAACCCATGAAACTTGGTAAATACGTCAGTCTTGACATGTGAGATGTGTTCGGGTATTTCTGGGGTCGAAACCGTGTCCGTATCGTGTCCAGCGAACGAGTATCGGAAAACCCGATATGTGCGTGAACCGAATCGATGCGAACTCGATTTCTCGCTCGTTTTCGATCCAACTCTCATGAAAGTTTGCATACACCTGGGCATACACATCCCCAACCTACTGGCCGAGTTAGCGTACGGCTAAGTGTTGTATCCGACACACACGCAGAGCGTGTCCGTGCGCGGGTGTGCGTGCGTGCACAGCCCCATGCACAGCGTCTTGCACGCGTGCCATCGAGTCTAGGGACTCGTGTGTCCTACCTCGTGTCGCGTGTTTATGTCCTAGGCTAGCGTAGGTATAGGACTACACGTTGGACACCCTGATTCGTGCCCACGTGTCGTGTCGTGTCCGTACGAACGGCATTTCAGCGACGGCTGTCCCACGTGTGCGCGCGTGTGGCTGATCAGTGTCGACGAGATTTCTCCCTCGTTTCTCGACAAAACTCCACAAAACTTTGGGAGCGTGATCTCAGTCACGGCCCCCACCTACACGTCAATTTTCACGCGACCACGTGGCCTGTGCGTCGAGGAATCACCCCTGAGCAGCAGGGCACGCGCACGGCCTCGCGTGCAGCTCGTTCGTGTCCTGTTTGGACATAGACACAAGTCTGATTCGTGTCAAAACTTATGGGGTCGTCATCCTCGTGAATAGGGCTACCAGAATATCTAAACAGATTCAACAGAAATCAAAATTTAATTCATTGCGACATTTCATCAAACACCTACAAACATTAGCCGACACGTGTCCGATACGGACACCAAATGAATACAAAACTGGACGAAATTGATCCTACAGGTCATGGGTACCTAGATGCTCACTACCATGAAAAAAATTAGGAAAAACTATATTAGATTAGGATTTACCTATTGAGAGTCAAGGATCTCAATACAAAGGACTCCCTGAGCGCTCCAACGGTCGAGTACCCTCAAGCAAACGCCTCCACCACCTTGCTAGCAATGCTCCAGCAAAATTCTCTCCTTCCTACGAGCACGACGGACTTCGTTTGAGGAGAAACGGACTCCGGATGCAAAAGTTAGGAATTTAGAAGAGTGGGAAACTAGGGTTTCTCTTGAAGGCTACAACTTCAATACAAATGTAAGGGGAGGGGCTGCCTAAGGCCGGCCAGGTATAGGGGGATTAGGGTTAGGTTAGTGCATGGGCCTAGGCTCCCTAAGTTGTTAATAAAGCCCAAGTCAAAAAGTCTTTAAAAAGGCTAATTAAAAAATAGCTAAAAATTAATTAAATCACTCTAAAAATAACTAATAAATTCTAAATTAAATCTAATAATAATAAATCTAATTCTAATATGGCATCAAGGTTCTAGGTCATGGTTGGATAAGTTAAACCCATCAAGACTACTCAGACAACAAACCAAACCACACATCATCACATGAATTCAATAAATAAATAAAATAATCTAAAATTACAAAATGACCAAAATACCCGTGAAATGAAAAGTGGGTGTGACACGATCTCACTTAGGTCAGAAACCCAAGTCCTCATCTGCCACTTGGGCCAATGCTACTAGATCAGCAAAGGTCGCATCCTTGCTCGTAGTGACATACACTTAGGTCTCTTTGACCCAACTCCTCCTATATCTGCGGGCCCGGTCCACAAAATCCCTCACCAAATACTCAGCAAAATGGCTCAGTTTGCTAAACTTGGCAGCGTACTCATCTACCGATTATCGTCCCTGCACTAGATTTTGGAACTGACTCTCCAGAACCCCTCGAGCCACATTAGAACTTCTTCTTGAAGAGATCTTTGAACCCATCCTAAGTCAATCCAGGTGCTGACAACTGGGGCTCAGTCCAAAACCAAGCGAGCACAAGATCAAAGAGTTGTAGGCCCACCGTCTTAATCTTGAAGTTATCCGAAATCTGAGCTACCCACAAAATCCTCTGTATATCCTCAAGCCACCCATCCGCATAGAAGATACCCTCCGTACCCTTGAACTCTCGGGTATACATCTTCTTGAAGTTAGAAATTGTACCTCGCTTCTGCTGTTGTAAAGCGGGCTGCTGCATAGTAACCCTCTCCAAGGTCTCCAGTGCTACCTGATGAGCACTCTCCATACCCCCCTCATCAGTTCAGTCTGAGCTCTGTGTGCCTCTACCTGCACCCTCTGAGCTACAACCTGAATCCTCTAAGCATCTACCATGCCTTGGATAACAACGAACAGCTGGGCCCCATCAATGGGTATCCCTCCAGGGAAAGGAACTGGTGGTGGAGGTGGTAGACCCTCTGAGACAGCTGGAATGGTCCCCTGAACTAGAACTGTCCCCTGAATTGGAGTAGTTGGTAAAGCCTCCTGAACCATTAGACGAACAGTATCAATCGCTCCTCGAGGAGTCGGTCAAGAAGTCGACGACCTCTCAGCAGCGGTAGCTGGTCATGCTGTACACAAAACATAAGCCCTGGTCACCGGTGCCATCCTGGGGACAGATTGAAACAAAGAGAAATCAATATGGCACAAGATAAGATATCAAGAAAGGACAGATTTTGAGATAACATTCATTCAAGAATATAGTTACAGATAGCATATTCATGCAAAATATAAATCCTAGTTGTGACTAAGTACTTCCTAAATCTCCTAGTAATCCTTGTCTTATTGTAGGCTCAAAATAGTACCACTAAACCTCGGAACTACCACGACATTCGCACTAATTGCGAAGCCAGGCCCGCATGGGCCGTCATAAAAATGTGTCACGACCCGCACCTGAAAATCGGCATGAGTCGTGTGTACCTCCAGGCAGCATCGGCGATAGAAAACTATCAAACAACCTATAAAGTTCCATCCACACAATATAGTATAATCATCTCATGATAATAAGATAATCAAAGATTGGGATAATATGAAATCTATACTTAATCACATCAAACTAGATAAGAAGTTCTAGAATTTATCATGAAACATAATCCAGAGTCAAATCACATACCAATAAAACTATAGAACACTAAATCACCAAAGATAAAAGATACAGCCCCAAGTATGAATTACGGAGACAAATTCGGATCAGAATAAGAAATATAAACTAAACTAGTGCTAAGCATCCTCTACTGGTATCACGACCTCTATAACGTCCTGGTCCTCCAAAATACCCAACTCAGTCTCAAGAATTAGATCCTCTGTCAGTCCATAATATGTGGGGCAACAAGCCTCTAACTCGTCGCCTAAAAATAAGGTTATCCAATCATGATTGGAGTAAGTACAAACACTAATTGACAGTTTATAGCATGATAATGACTATATAACAAGTGTTATGATATATGAAAATAGAGCAACAGGTAAATATGTAAGACTAAATAATAGTTTAATAGAACAACCAAAATAGTGAAATATTAGAAACAGATAATAATGATGTGAGCAGATTAGTAAGCAATGTCAAATTCTTAAGTTCTAGGTGTTATTTGAAATACCAGGTTCGACATGTGAATGGCTCGAGTAATACGGCAAATCACACACGATAATGTACGATTGCTATCCATACGATACTAAAAATCACACATGAGATGTTTGATTACTATCCACACGATTAGACACAGAGAACTTATAGGGTGTTAACACTGTTTGCCATGACAAAAAGGTTATTCGAACTTTTTGTATATTAAATGTATAAAAGAGTACAATCAATCCCTAAATAGGAGATCTAAGGACAAAATTTCTGGGAAGTGTGATGGTGGAGATCGAGCACTGCGGCAGCTCCTTTACTCTGTTGACGATATGAAGACGAGTTGAACTTGTTCTGACTTTCTTGTGCTTGTGATTGGAACCCTGGGTTGCCAACCAAGAGGACACCGCAGTTACTGAAGATTTCCCACCCCCTGATTGAAGGGAAACTCCTTCTATTTATAGGTGAGCACATATACGATGTGCATAAGGATTGTGCAAGAATGTTGCACATAAAGATATGAAAGAATCTTGAGGCTATACGGTGAGGGTTGCTGCTGAGCTGACACGTGGCAGACGCTGGGATTTTTTTTTATCAAGATCTTGGGGAGTTATCAACATAACTGAGTGAACGACATATGGCGTACGTTTAATATTGATTAGATGAACCCAGGTAGATTCTGTTCCTATCCCTGAAGTTGGATTTTGTCCTTATCTTAGGGGGCCATTGGTTTAAACAAACCGATTGGATATGGCCCTCGTCCATAAGAACAAACTCCGTCCTTATCTTTGGGAGTGGTGGTTTAAACAAACCGATAGGATATTGCTCTTATCAACAGAATAAAACTCTGTTCTTTATCTTAAGAGCGGCGGTTTAAAGAAACCGATTGGGTAATATCTGAAAAGATATAGGTACCAGACTGGCTACGTGGAAGAAGGTCACCTCATAGGACTGCGCATATATGCGAGCCGTGCTTCTGGAGAGGCTTCGATGTCACTACGCTTTTGGGCGACGAGGAGACTGTGCTTCAGGCAACGGAGTCACTATGCTTTGGGGCGACGAGTAGACTGTGCTTCGAAGGTGATGGAGTCACTACGCTTTTGGGCGACAAGGAGACTGTATTTTGAAGACAACCAAGTCACTACGCTTTAGGCGATGAGGAGACTGCTTCAGGCAACGGAGCCACTGTGCTTTCGGGCAATGAGTAGACTGTGCTTCGAAGACGAGAGAGTCACTACGCTTTTGGGCGACGAAGAGACTGTATTTTGAAGACGACTGAGTTACGGCGCTTTTAGGCGACGAGTAGACTATACTTTTAGGCTACGGAGTCTCCCGAAGGAACCTATTGAATGGGTTGTGCTTCTGGACTGAAATGAGGGCACTGAACTTCTGGTTGAACCGAACGCGATGCACTTCTGGTTGAACTGAAGTGGCTTCGCTTCTAAGTTGAAGAAAGTGGTTTCGCTTCTGAGTCGAAGGAACCAGTTTTTGTCGAAGTTATTTACTGTAGGAATCAATTAATGACCGCTCCTGAATGAATGAGTCGACATTCTATCCTTTAATTATCGTCATCTTTTAGGGAATTCAAGAAGCTCATGGCCTAGGATTCACTCAAAATAAACCTATTAAATGTGACTCTTTGTGCTGAGTCCTAGGTTCATTCCATTAATTGGGGGTCTTTGACCGATTGGCCCGTGGCATTTGGGGTTGAACCACACCCAGCCTATATAAAGGGAAGATTCTCAGAGGAGTCATGCCCACTTTCTTTTAGCATTCCCCATGACATGCTCGATCCTGACTTAGCTTCGAACGGTCATTGGCCTTGCACAAGTTGACTTTTGGTTGTGGATCTCTTCGTTCAAAGAAGCTATGTCCTTATAGAAGAACTGCTACTGGATTTTGAGATGCACTTGAGCATTTGGCATGAGGAGTTCGAGGCTGAACAACATCTTGGACGTCTTCGAGGTCCAAGCTATCGGGTTTGGATTTACTGTCGACCCAAAGTGCCACATGTTTTGCTCTGCCCTGTTCAATAGCGGCGGCACACCCTATTAGGCTGGAAAAGCCGCGAGCAGGAACTTCATTCTTGGTTCGGGCAAATAACTGCTTCATTAGCCATATTAGAGTTCCTCCACGTCTGGCTAGGAAGTAGCTTTCTCTGACGAGGAAGTGATTCGCTCCGACAGTGCTGTGTGTTTGGGGGCTGCGCCCTTTTTGAAGACTGCCCAGTTGTAGATTTTTTGGCGTTATAGTCTTTATATGTAATCATGAAAAATCTGTAATAGATCTTTTGTAGACATGATTTTCATAAAGAACTTCTTTTTATATACCATCTTTGTATGTCCGCTGTGACTTCGTTGCTGGCTGCACTTTTGAGCAACTGTGCTTTTGTGAGCTATTATATGCAGCGATTGTTGTCACCTGCACTTTTGTCACGGGTGAACTTTTACATGCTTCTATAAGACCCCCTTCAAAGTGTTTCGAACTTGAATAAAGCTCAAAATACTTTGAACAAAAGCATAACACGTGTCTTTTGCCAACAACACCCTTGCTGACAGGCTGTCGTCACGCTTAGCCTTCAGCACTAAATGCCTTGAGCCTTCATTTCATTAAAAGTTTATGATAACTCCTCGTTTCTAGGAAACATTCATCATGATATCAACTTAATTCCCACGTCGTCCGAAGAGTCTCTTCGAGTACAAAGGCATTTTTTATCTTCATCTTCTTACTTGGCCACACCATATAAGTAGGGGGCTGCTCGAAGAGAGAAACTTTTTTTTTCCTTCTAATAGAAGCTTTTTGTCAACTTTCTTCTTCCTCTTGAACCCTAGCTTTTCTGCCATGGCTCCTAAGAAATCAAGAACCCCGAAGGCTCCAGTTGCGAGCTCAAAGAAGGCCAAATGGGCAGTGACTAGCCCTAGACCGACCAAGGTAAATGCGACCAGTGCGAGAGCGTCGACGGCGAGGCAAACCGGAGAGGCTGTGACAAGCACTCGATAGGCTAAAGGGAAGCAGTTAGCCTCAGAAGCCATCATCGTCGAGCAAGTTCTGGTCGTAGGAGTCGGAGACATGCAGCCACCTGTTGCAAGTAGGTGTTAAATTATCATCGTGTAAGCCCCATAAAATTTAGGATTTATTTGAAAATTCACTAAATCAATTTATTTTCAATAAATATTATTATTTGATTATTTTTGTTTATTGTTCTTCTCCGTGACTTTGATTTCTATAGGGTCAGAGATGTCAATCTCTGAAAACTTTCTTCATGAGTTTGTAGTAGACAAGATTATCTTCATTTTGATATATCATATCCTACTCAAACTTGTTCTCTTGTACTCTTTTTGCATCGCACAACTTCGGATCAATTTAGGCCATTTGATCGTTGAATAATTATTAATAATTTCCTACTTTTATCTTTGATCATCATATGCATGTTGCCGTGACTTTTAATTTAGGAGCACAAGACTTATCGTTTTCTCAAAACCAACTTCTCGTGCATGATCTACTCGAGACACCCTACATCCATGACCTTTGTGTCTCATTCAGACACACTATCTTGTGCTTCATTTGTATCGCACAACTTTTCTGACACAAGACCCAATCTTAATTTATCCCATGGAGTCACATTTATTTTTGACTTGAATTGGGAACACCCTTTTGACCCAAACCTGTCAACCCAAAATATGGACACGACCTATATTAAGCCAAATACCCACATGACACTTGTTTTCCATTTAATTTAGCCCCCACATGCTACTTATTTACCCGTGAACGTAAGTGGCTAAATTAAGCCATTTATTTCACCAAGCCCGATTGTGACCCGACCCGACTCCTTGGAACCAAAACCAAGCTTCATGTTACCCCATCATGCATACAAACACTCAGCTCCCCTACAAAATACCATAAGTGTACCCACTCAAATATTCAATGGACAACCCCTTGATTAAATTCCAAGAGAATGACCTAATCTAGCCTACATTTAGTCCTAGCCCTTGATTTTGCCCCCATTAATCCCAACCACTCATCCATTCATACAACCAACACTCACACACTCTTAGAGGGGTCGGCACTAACTCCCATGCACCCCTCTCTCTCCTTCTTTAATTACAATTCTCTCTCCTTCCAAAAATACTCCACAGCCAATTAAATAATGAGATACCACTCTCTATCTCATTAATCCCACAAAGTTCTTTATCTCTTCCTTCTAGTCGAGAGCAGCAGCCCCCTCCCCCCGTCCATTTTTGGCCAAACCCTAGCCTCCTTCACTTCTCCATGGCTGAACTTTTCCTCCCTCATATTTCATCTAGCCATCACTTTCTCTATTCCTCCTCCACATTCTTCTTCATCTCCATCACCTTCATCATTCTCGCCATCATCACCATCACCTTACCATCATCATCTCGACCTACTTTGCTACTGGAGGTCGACGATGTGCACCACCGTCCCTGTGCCTCCGCCAGGTACCCATGCCACCGTACGACCAGTGTTGCAGTAGCACGAGCAGCGGCACTGGCAGCAGTGCAGCAGCGTGCCGCCGCGGCCAACCACCATCGTCACGGCACCCCCTCAACCCTGAAGACCTCAGGCGAGCCCTCTAGTATGACGCTCGAACTCCCCGTCCATCCACGTAGGTGATTCGTACATTTTGTATGGGATCCCATCGTGATGCGCGGATTCAAAGTCAGAATCTCGTTTCGGAACAGCGACTTCGAGCACATTATTTGAGAAATTTGACCATTGGATCGATGAACTATTGGCTCTGTTATAACCTCGGTATATACCCCTTCACCCTGTCAAGTTTTAACTGTTAATTCGATCGTTTGATAGTCAAAACCGGCCGCCAAGTTGACCATTTAAATTGTGTTATTTTTGGATAGTTTGTGGAGCCAACTTCGTCGGCAAGTATCTTCGCCGTTGCAGCTCCGTTTGATGCACCACCAGTTCCTGTGCATAGCTGGTATAACCATCTTCTTGACCCTCAATTTCGTTTCATTGTGAGCTTGTTTGGTTGGTTGAATTTGACGTCAAAGTTGGTCGTCCGAATTCGTAATTTTTATCTTGTAAAATTCTAATTTTGAACCCGGGACTCCGGATTATAATTCCAACACCACCAGTAGACTCGTGGCATCGTTCTGGCATGATTATATATATAGTTTGTTAGATTTGGAGGACGTGGGCCCTGCCATGTATTTTGGTACAAATGACCATTTTGAGATCGGCTCATTAGAATCCAATTCCGAATATGCCGTTAAGTTCGTATCGTCATTTTGGACTCATTGGCATATACTTTGCTAGATTTAGTGGATATTAGCTCCGGCATGCATTTTCGTGCAAACCGGAATTTTAATATCCTGGTTAACGGACCAATTTGAGATCAGGTCAACAGAATCCAATTCCGGATATACCGTCGGGTTTGTATCATCATTCAGGATTCGTGAACATATAATATGTTAGGTTTAGTGGACTTGTATCATGGCACATTTTTTGGTACAAAGTAGGTCCAATACGGATATCACTTTAATCCAAAATTACCTTTTTGCCCTTGTATCCAAACTGGACTTATGGGTAGGCTATCCTAGCTGATTTGACCATTCTAGACATATTGGCAATATTTGTTTCATCATCCGATAACGCATGTAAATATTTCTCTATGTATCACTATTAGTTATAATTAATTCTTATTATGTTCGTATTTCAGAATTAGTGTAACGAAACTGAGATCAATCGATTCCAGTGATATCACATCACAAAAATTGACAAGATGACCATGGGGATCACTATGATAAGATTATTAACCTTACGGTTGATCATCTTATCTCGATTTGCGTGTCATAGGTTTCGATATATGAATAACGAGGTACAATTTGATATTTTAATACTTAGACTAGAGTTGACCCTGTTTGACCAAGGTTGACTATTTGACTCAAGGTCAGCTACAAGTCAACACTTGACCTAGATTGGACTGGGAGTTGACCAAAGATGACCAGTTGACCAAAAGTCAACTATAAGTCAGCACTGACCTAGTTGACCTAGTGTGACCTAGTTTGACCTAGTTCGACCTATTGTGACCTAGTTTGACTTAGTTTGACCTAGATTTTTAGCATACATAGAAATCATGTCTAACACTGTTCAACCCTAATTAACTCATGTATATCTTATCTTTAGGTCTGTGACATCACTCTGAGCATCGATTCCCATTGACAGCTTAGGACCGCAAGCGAGTACATTCCCTGATAATTTTTGTTGTCTAGATGTCTACTACATCCGATTCAGTTGTAGTATTTTACTTGATTCCCGACACGATGGTACACGGATTAGAATACGTCAGATCCTATCATGAGATGTCATTCATGGGTTACCAAGGTATATTGGTACATTGTTCGATCTTCTTGTACTTGTATAGACACCGATTCCGAAGGGGGAATAGCTACCCTCTTGGAGAATCTTGTGTCATGACGTGATGTGTCGGATCCATATACTATTCGAGAATGGAGAGGTGTTAGTAGTTATGTGATCAATACCCCTTTTGTATTCCTGATACTACTTGTGCATAACTCCACCCATACCACACGTAGGGTGTAGCCTGACCTGATACTACTTGTGTATAGCTTTCCATTTTGGCCGGCCTGATCTCCAGGTTTACATGTGCTTGTTCTTGTGCATAGACGGTCAAATGGAACAGCCTGATCCTGACCCAAACAGGTCACATAACGTACTAATATCTCAAGGCACCGTTTATGTTTATATTATACATCAGATATTCCTGTATTTTTCTACTTTCCTGTACGTTACACCTGACATGATTTTCAGTTTGTATATCATGACTTACAGTCTTGATATATCAGTATGTATTCCATTATGATTGTCTCTTATAGCATGTCAATACTATGAAACTGTTGTTGGTGTTTGTACTTGCTTATTTTTCTAACAGGATAACCGTTGATGTTTACAGAGGATTAGATGCTGACTACTCGACCTATTATGGTTATTGCACCGACGGTGACTATTACCAGGATCTTCCTCTTATACCAGTGTCCGTAGAGGACGTAGTACCAGTAGTGACCTAAACTATATAGGTTTGACTGGACTGTGTTCCAGATGGGTATTGAGACTTGTAGTACTTATTTAGATTTTGTGTTATGTCTTAAACTCTGATCTTGTGTAGTGACTTGCATCTATTTCAGTTTATCTATTTTTGTCATATCTTATGATATTCGTCCTTATCTTCCTTAGATGTCTTGTGATTGAGTTGAGATTATATACCTCCGGGCGGAGATGACAGGTACATATATATTGTGTCTAGATGCTATACTTTCTAGTAGACCTATACAGCATTCTACCGCCGATTCTGTGACATAGATTAGACGTACCCATGTCCTCGTGCCCCTAATCAGGGTACGGGTCGACATATTTTTGTAGTGTCCCATGCAGGTCAGAATCACAATTAGTACAATTTCATAATGGTGCTTGACTTAAAGCGCTGCTACGAGCTTGCTATTAGGATATAGTAATAGGCTATATAGGGTGTTACTCAATCATAGTTAGGAACTCTTGATTGATTCTAGGGATGACCCCTGAGAATCTTACTTCAAAACTCTTGAGTCTATTCTCACTTGCTTTTGCTCGTCCTGATCTTGAATATCTGCCTGTTATCAAACCTTATTCTTGCACTAGGATGAGTTTATGGACCCCCGAGAGAACTAGAAAGTAGAAGTTGAACCTATGACCATTTAGATTGGGTTTTGTTTTAGACTATATCCAAGGAATTATGCATTTTGACCTAAATAATACCTATGGGACAACCCTTGAGAATCTCTCTAAATCTTCCTCAAAATCTGTTTTCGCTTGTCTCCATTTACTCTTCCTTGATTTGTCGTTTATTTTGATTCTGATTTTCGTTGTTGACTTTGATCTTGCGTCGAGATAAATTTTATGGATTGAGTTAAGGTGTATTCTGATAACATATTTGATGATGACAGTGAGAACGATAAATATCTACTTTATTTATGAAGTTTAGAATTTATCGTAGTCATACTAGCTAGCATGACAAGGGCATAGAGCCTGATTTTGGATATACTTATCCTAGTTATGGAATTTAGAATTTCTTACAGCCATATTGGTTGGTGTGGTAAGAATTCTAGATAACATGATTTTAGGGTGTATACCTTAGTTATGGACTCTATCGTTTATAGCAGCTATGCTTACTGGCATGGCAAAAATTTTGGTAATATTATTTCAGGAAGACGTGTATGGTTATAGATTATATCTTAAATCGGTTCACTTCGTTATGACCAAATGAGCAAGAACAAATTCTTATCATCATTCTTCCCCGTTGATTAACTTTGTCTATCTACAGCCACAACTAGGATTTTCTCGACATGATTGTTTTGTGTTCCATCTTTCCTATGATTTGACTAAACTCTTCTTTGCTAACCTCTTGGGTAATTCTTCTCGTCCTTCTCGGTAATTATTGAAAGTGCGTCATGGATTGATTCAAAAAAAGTTCGAAAAGTATATTTATCCTTGTATTACGGAATCGGGAGTTTGCATCCAGAGAAATACTGGCGAGGCATGACTTCAGATAACAGCATCATGGTTAAATATGTTTCTCGAATTCTACTTGGACCACTCCTTAAGCATTTTGACTGACATCCTCTCCTTTATTTTGCAAAACTTAGTTTGGAAATGTTTCACGGATATTTTAGCCAAAATAAGTTCTAGAACCTATATTATCTGGCGTGACAGCTGTGTACTGCAGCCATCCGTCGTATTATGCAACAAGGAAGTTAATCGCAGCCAGATGCACACTACCGATAGTAGCTTCATGTGACATAATTACGGAGGTATATGGTTCTCGAGTTTTACTTCGACTACATCCTATGCATCTCGTTTGGCCTCGTACCATTCTTGGAGATATTTCGACAATCTTTCCTATCTTGCTTGACCCATAACTTGTTTGAATACTGATATGGATTGTTCGACCCAGTTTAGGCTTTTATTACCTTCTATTTAATAGACAACCTCGTTAATGGAATCTATAGTATAACTAAAATATTGTGTGTTTGTGATGAATGATTTTCCTAGAGGTTGATTAGGTTAAGCTTATAAGACAGATATGAGTGACTGACTATAGTGGACTTGGAAACAATTAAGAAGGATTGGTTTGATAGTATAATTTGATGATATGGTATCTAAGATGGAGTGATGAAATATTATATTGCTGTGACTACGAATTGAGGATCTGAATCCTGTACTTACAAATTGAGGATTGAGCATTTGTAGAATTTTGGTTGGTTACCTATAGCTAATTACATAATTGAAGGGTAGATCGATATGTGAAATAATATAGGATAAGTTAGAATGAGATATAGCATTGCGTACAAGATCGGAAGATAGAAGTTAAAGTAATAACGAACAAAGCAAGGACATATATACATTGGTAGTAAATAAATCGGTAATGTATCAAGAGTTCAAATTGAGGATTTATATTCAGGAGTTGTTGAGTAAGGAGAGAAGGCTCAATGCCAAGAATAGGTTTTGAACATATAATTTCAAGGAGTTTGTGATTAATATGATAAAGATACTTAGGATAGGATAAGGGAACAAAAATTTGCAATTGAGATTGGAAATTATGGTTGATGGCCAAGCATTGTTGATATATATACGTATTTCGAGGATGACCTATATTTTAGAGTATACGTAAAGGTTCTTATTGATATGAAAATTCTAAAGGTTAAAATGACATAGTATTTATGGAAGATGCTTGTTGAACCTGAACCAAAATATTTGTAGAGAGAAAGAGAATAGATGATCACAAGGGTAGCAGATTGAGTATAGTAGCCGTAGCAGATACATGCTTTAGCTTGACCTATTGGATGATTTTAATTTCGAGAACGAAATTCTTATAAGGTGGGTAGGATGTAAGCCTCCTGAAATTTAGGGTTTATTTGAAAATTTTCTAAATCGATTTATTTTCAATAAATATTGTTATTTGATTTTTATTTAATGTTCTTCTCCGTAACTTTGATTTCTAGAGGGTCAGAGATGTCAATCTCTGGAAACTTCCTTCATGAGTTTGTAGTAGACAAGATTATCTTCATTTTGATATATCATATCCCACTCAAACTTGTTCCCTTGTACTCTTTTTGCATCGCACAACTTCGGGTCAATTTAGGCCATTTGATCGTTGAATAATTATTAATAAATTCTACTTTTATCTTTGATCATATGTACGTTGTCGTGACTTTTAATTTAGGAGTACAAGACTTATCATTTTCAAAACCCACTTCTCGTGCATGATCTAGTCGAGACACCCTACATCCATGACCTTCGTATCCCACTTAGACACACTATCTTGTGCTTCATTTGCATCGTACAACTTTTCTGACACAAGAGCCAATCTTAATTCATCCCACGGAGTCACATTTATTTTTGACTTGAATTGGGGACACCCTTTCGACCCCAACCTGTCAACCCAAAATATGGACACGGCCCACATTAAGCCTACTACCCACATGACACTTGTGTCCCATTTAATTTAGCCCCCGCATGCTACCTATTTACCCGTGAACATAAGTGGCTAAATTAAGCCATTTATTTCACCAAGCCCGATTATGACCCAACCCGACTCCTTGGAACCAAACCTAAGCTTCATGTTACCCCCTCATGCATACAAACACTCATCCCCTTACAAAACACCATAAGTGTACCCACTCAAATATTCAATGGACAACCCCCTTAAAAAATTCCTACAGAATGACCTAATCTAGCCTACATTTAATCCTAGCCCTTGATTTTGCCCCCATCAATCAATCCACTCATCCATTCATACAACCAACACTCACACACTCTTAGAGGGGCCGGCCCTAATTCCCATGCACCCCTCTTTCTCTCTCTCTTCTTTAATTACAATTCTCTCTCCTCCCAAAAATACTCCACAACCAATTAAATAATGAGATACCACTCTCTCTCTCTCTCATTAATCCCATACAGTTCTTCATCTCCCCCTCATAGTCGAAAGCAGCAGCTCCTCCGTCCATTTTTGGCTGAACCCTAGCCTCCTTCACTCCTCCTCCATGGCGAACTTTCTCTCCCTCATATTTCATCCAGCCATCACTTTCAACATTCCTCCCCTCGTTCTTCTTCATCCCTATCACCTTTATCATTCTCACCATCATCACCATCAATCTCAACCTACTGTGCTACTGGCGGCCGACGGCGTGTGCCACCGTCGCCATGTGCCACCATCGTCGTGCCCTCGCCAGGTCCCCATGCTGCCGCATTTCCAGTGCTGTAGCAGCAGCTGCGTAACACGAGCAGCGACACTTGCGCACGTGTGCAACAGTAGCAGCAGTAGTAGTAGCAGTAGCGCGAGTAGCAGCAGCGCACCATCACGGCCAACCACCACCACCATGACACCCCTCAACCCCGATGTCCTCAGTACCATCCAGGCTGCCGCTCGACCTCCCCGACGAGCCACGTAGGCAATTCGTGCATTTTGCATGGGATCCCGTCGTGACGCGTGCGGATTCAAAGTCAGAATCTTATTTCGGAACAACGACTTCGTGTGCATTTTTTGAGAAATTCGACCATTGGATCGACAAAATCTTTGCTCCGTTATAATCTCGATATATACCACTTCACCCTTGTCAAGTTTCAACCATTAATTTGATCGTTTGATAGATCAAAACCGGCCGCCAAGTTGACCATTTAAATTATATTATTTTTGGACAGTTTTGTGGAGCCAACTTCGTCGACTCGTATCTCCACCATCGCAGCTCCGTTGGACGCATCACCAATTCTTATGCATAGCTGGTATAACCATCTTCTTGCCCCTTAAGTTTGTTTTATTGTGAGCTTGTTTGATTGATTGAATTTGACGCCAAAGTTGGTCGTCCGAATTCATAATTTTAACTTGTAAAATTCTAATTTTGAACACGGGACTCCGGATTGCAATTCCAACACGACCAGTAGACTTGTGGCGTCGTTCTAGCACAATTTCATATATAGTTTGTTAGATTTGGAGGATATGGACCATGGCACGCATTTCAGTGCAAAGCGGACCCCACAGTCCGAGTCAACGGACCATTTTGAGATCGGCTCATCGGAATACAATTCTGGATATACCATTGAGTTCATATCGTCATTTTGGACTCGTTGACATATACTTTACTAGATTTAGTGGACAACAAATCAAAATTTTAATATCCTGGTCAACGGACAATTTTGAAATCGGGTCAACAGAATCCAATTTCGGATATACGGTTGGGTTCGTATCGTTATTCTGGATTCATGGACATATAATATATTAGATTTAGTGGACTTGTATCCTGGCATATTTTTTGGTGCAAAGTGTGTCCAACACGAACACCGCTTTGACCCAAAATTACCTTTTTGCCCTTGTGTCCAAATTGGAGTTATGGGTAGGCTATCCTAGCTAATTTGACCATTCTAGACATGTTGGCGATATTTGTTTCATCCGATAACGCCTATAATATTTCTCTATGTATCACCATTAGTTATAATTAATTCTTATTATGTTCATATTTCAGAATTAGTGAACAAAACTGAGATTGGTCGATTCCAGTGATCTCACATTGTTGAAATTGACAAGATGACCATGTGGTTCACTATGATAAGATTATTAACATTACGGTTGATCATCTTATCTTGATTTACGTGTCATAGGTTTCGATGTACGAACAACGAGGTACAACTTGATATTTTAATACTTAGACTAGAGTTGACCCTGTTTGACCAAGGTTGACTGTTTTGACTCAAGGTCAACTACAAGTCAACACTTGACCTAGATTGGACTAGGAGTTGACCAGAGTTGACTAGTTGACCAAAAGACAACTATAAGTCAACACTTGACCTAGTTTGACCTAGTGTGACCTAGTGTGACCTAGTGTGCCTAGTTTGACTGATTTTGACTTAGTTTGACCTAGTTTGACTGAGTTTGATCTAGATTTCTTAGCATACATTAGAAAATCATGTCTAACACTGTTAAATCCTAATTAACTCATGTATATCTCATTTTAGGTTTGTGACATCACTCTGAGCATCGATTCCCATTGACAACTCAGGACCGCAGGCGAGTACATTCTTTGATAGTTTTTCTTGTCTTGATATCTACTATATCAGATTCAGTTGTAGTATTTTACTTGATTTTCGACACGATGGTACACGGACTAGTATACGTCAGATCCTGTCATGAGATGTCATTCCTGGGTTACCATGGTATATTGGTACATTGTTCGATCTTTTTCCTGTACTTGCATAGACACCGATTCCTGAAGGGGATTAGCTACCCTCTTAGAGAATCCCGTGTCATGACATGATGTGTCCGGATTCATATACTATTCGGGATGGAGTTATTAGTGGTTATGTGATCAACACCCCTATTGTATTCCTGATACTACTTGTGCATAGCTCCACACCACACGTAGGGTGTAGCCTGACCTAATACTACTTGTGCATAGCTTTCTATTTTGGCTGGTCTGATCTCCAGTTTATCTGTGCTTTTTCTTGTGCATAGCCGGTCAAATGGAACAGCCTAATCTGACCCAAACCGATCACATAACGCACTAATATCTTAAGGCACCGTTTATGTTTACATTATACATCAGATATTTTTGTACTGTTCTATTTCCTGTACGTTACACCCTGACATAATTTCCAGTTTATATATCATTTTTTATACAGTCTTGATATATCAGCTTGTATTCCATTATTATTGTCTCTTATAGCATTTTTCAATACTATGGAACTGATGTTGGTGTTTGTACTTGCTCATTTTCCTGACAGGATAACCCTGTTGATGTTTACAGAGGATTAGATCCTGACTACTCGACCTATTATGGTTATGGCACCGACGGTGACTATTACCAGGATCTCCCTCTTATACCAGTGTCCGTAGAGGACATACGACCAGTGGTGACCTAGACTAGTTAGGTTTGACTGGACTGCGTTCCAGATGGGTACTGAGACTTGTAGTACTTATTTGGATATTGTGTTATGTCTTAAACTCTGATCTTGTGTGGCGACTTGCATCTATTTTAGTGTGAGGACCCTAATTTTTGGGAATTATTTTTTTAGTATTTCAAATTATTAGGTTATATTGTATATTTAATTATGATTTATATGTACTCTTTCGTGTCTTTTTTTTGGAGCACAAGACATACCCATCTCTTGAAACGTCCTTCATGAGTTTTGTAGTAGACAGGATGACCTTCAACTTGATATATTATGTCCCATCCAAACTTGTTCCTAGCATTCTTTTGACTTTGCGCAACTTTGGGTCAAATTTAGGCAATTAGATTATTTAACATAATTCCAGACCTAACTTCCCACGTGAGTTCGGGACTCGACATAAATCAAAACTATTCGACCCAATTATGGTTTTGACTCATTTTGAGCCTACGACGCACATGCTAAGTGTGCCACTCAATCGAGTCTCCATGTGCTATTTATGAATGACAAGCGACTATTGGTTGACTTATAGAGTTCGATTAAATTAGAAAATATATTTGGACCCTAACCTAGCCAACCCCCTGGTAGGGAGCCATGATAGGTTGTCATACAGTATAATTATTATGGATTCATTTTAGGATGTTATACAGTCAATTAGATTTAGATACAATTTTGTGTATATGATTATTTATAATAGTCTAATATAATATATGGCCTTAGTTATGGTTAAGTTTGAGATACATATTGACTAGGAATTTTAGTACGAATAGTGTAGTCGTGTACTTTGACTAGTCTATTACCCAGGTAGGGAAGGCCAAGCCATAGGTGTGTTCTAACTAGGAAAACCAGGCCAAGTTGCGACTTAACCTCCACCGATGATTTATTTATTTAATTATTAGATTATTGACCTTCTAGGAGACCCGGTTGTACCAATTTAGCCCCGACTTGACCCGAACCAAATCCCAATCTAAATAGATATATATGTAGTACTCTCAAATACCTTCATGTAGATATATATTTTGTATATATTTTATTAATATTAATATATTTTTAATTTTGGAAAGTTTCTATTTATAGAAAGTGTCTACGTGTAATCCCAGTGTAACCCTAGTTGGCGTTAATTTATATTTGACCCAAAGTCCAACCCAAACCTGTGTAGGCATGTTGGGCATTAATATATATATATATATATATATATATATATATATATATATATATATATATATATATATATATATATATATATATTTAATTCTGATTTAGATTGTATTTATTTAGAAATCTAAGTAGTTCCATATTAGGAAACCTTTTATTTAAATCCTCAATCAATCAATTAGCCAACTCATCAAATAACCAAACCAATCCATGTGGACCCCACATATGACCAACCAAAGATTATTTTATGTAATTTTTGTCCAAAAATAAACCCCTACATTGGCGGGCCATGCCTTGCATGGAAACACCCTCCTAATATATAAACTCAACCCATAGGCCCATATATATATCAACCCTTATCAAAATCCTAACCCTAACACCAAAAACTTATTTATCACCCAAAGCAGCTCCTTTATCATTAATTTCGAAAATATCATCCCCTCCCCTCTACTATCATCTCTCCATCACATAACTCATCCTCCTCCATAAAAGCTCCTTCTTTCATCCTTCTTCCATCCAAACTCCACCAAACCAACCCTAAAAACTCTATCTTCTCCATCCAACCATCAAACCATTGCCAACTCCTCCAAACTCATCAAGAGAGGATTATCAAGTAAGGATTGCAATAAAGGTGGGAGCTTTATTAGGGAGAAGCCTCCAACCCAACTAACAAGGACTTTTCGTAAGAAATCCTAATTTTTCATCTCAAACCTATGCTATAAATCTGTAGAAATTATGGTATTAATTCTGTAGAAATAGTGTTTTGATGTCTCTTGGATAGTATTTTCACCCATAAAAGTTTCATTAATTATGATAGCTATTTTCATGTTTCGGTAGAGCCAAAACTTACCACGTTGTGAAGAAACTATAAGTTTCTGTAGGAATTTTTTTCAAAATGAATTTTATGTGTATTCATATACATAAATTAGGATTTTTAAGTATTTTTCACGAATTTATCAATTCAATTCTGGCCGGAAAAATTATAGGTCAAAACTAGTCATTTTCGGGTGACTTGTTGACCTAGAAGATTCCAAACCATTAGTACCATGAAATTTGCATAAAAAATTTCATATTATAATATTTAGGCATTTTTAATTCTATTTAAATGTATTTTTGAGGATTTTTATAATTTAGATAATTAAGGAAGTTCTAGACAAATTTTGGGTAGACTAGTCGACCCGGTAGACTAGTAGTATAATTCTTTAGAAATATAAATTCTGAGATAAATCTATAGAAAATTAGTTTAAATAATATTTTTATTATTTTTATATGATTTTTAAGTATATGATTGAAGTAGCAACATAACTGACTAATTGGGAGTTGGAAACCCAAAAACTGTGTTCGGTGTCTCGTAAAACCTGTGTGTGATTGTATGGGTCTAAAGGGTTCCACTAGAAATTGAATATAACCTTAAAATATTATCTTGACTAATTAAGTCATATTATAAGTTCATGAGTAGTGGGTTAATTTAGTTAATTAATTATCTAGGAGCGTCGGGTTCCGGTGGCGTTGACGCGGGAGCGACATTTCAGATTCACAGCGCGACACCAGGCAAGTACACCTTGCCAACTTTACAGTATTTACATGCTTTCCTATATTTTCAGTATTTCTTGCTTTGTTGCATATCTCTCTTATTTTCTCTCATGATTCTGTCTAGTTACACGTGCACGTAGATTTTGAATTTTCTTCCTATACTACTTGTTCTATCTTTCCTATTTTGTTCATGTCTAGTGATAGTATTGATATGCTGTGCCATGTTTTTCCTGACCTGTTTGACCTATACTTGACTTGGACATGACTAGATAGGCTTGATTTCCTAGTACCTTAGGAGAGAATGTTTTATTAGCCGTGGCTATCCTCTATTGTTAGTGCCTCCCCGGGCTACGATAGAGAACCTATTATAGGACTGTTAGTGCCTCCCCGGGCTACGGTTTTAGCCACGATTATATTACATTCTCATGACATGTCACCATCTGTAGAGTTTCCTTACGTGTCATCTTTTCCTCTGCTTGTTATTCTATTTTTCTTGCATGTTATTTACTGTACAGTAGGCATGTATATGTGTCTTGCTAGTCCTCTGAGGACCTGGTGATCTCTCCAGGTATTAGCTGAAGATATGATACATTGATGGATGATGTTGCTACACCAAGACTGCAGGTATATTTAGTTGATGTTTTATCGTTCTCTTCCATAATTAGATTTTGTCCTATATTATATTACTTTGACATTGCTGCTGTTTAGCCTAGTTTTACAAGCTTTATCTTTCATTAGAAGCTTGTTCAGAAATATTGCATTAGAGTCTGGTCCACTTTATTGTATATTATCTTTTTTGTTACTTGTAGTAACCGGTTTGCTAATGTCTGACCAGCATTAGTTTACTTGGTTTATACAAGAGTTTATCTTCAGTGGATTGAGATATTTATAGATTGCTTTAGGAAACCAGACAGCTTATATGTATTCGAGCTGGGCTGGAGTCCTCTCGATGCGTAGCTGGCATGTATACGTATCCTAGTCCTACGTATTTTGGGACTGGGGCGTTACATGTTTTTTTGGTGGCCCATGCAGGTCGAGTTAGCCGTTTCGGTTACGTACTATACCGAGCGGGCCTGCGAACATGACTAAACCCTTAGGAATCTCAATCACAACTGCCTTGACAATTCTTTTAGAAATTTTCTACGCCCTTGAACTTCGTATTACTCTCGATTACTATTCCTGCTTTCTCGTATCATTGCTTCTCGTCCCTTCCAATTTCGGAGTGACGAATAATCGTGCTATTAGGATTTAGCAAAAATTCTTAAGTTATAGTGTAAGTTAGTTTGCTTATTGTATTGTGATTGCTTGATAGATAAGTAGGATTAGAGATGCCATATGCCATAGGGTATCATGTGTTTGATGAGGTAGTTTGACCAAAGGTGGGTAGACGTCCTCATAATAGGCATACATATATGATCATACTGGGTTACGCCCTTATGGTGGCCACTTAATCAAGAATAGAGTGGTAGTTTTAGTGTAGAGATCGACCCTCTAAGAGATGAAACTAGACATAGCCTAACCCAACCCATTTACTATTATATCATGTCAATTATAAAATTAGAATTTGACAGATTGATATGTATCACTTAACTTGGTTAGGTGAAGGGAGACTTATATAATTGTCTTGATAAAATGGTTAGGAGGACAAGCCTTCAACATGATCATTGCAAGACCGCTAGTACCAAAAAGAGCGACTAGAGATAACCATATATAGCTTTACGAATGTTGCAAATCAAAATTGTTAGGCTTGATTATTACTTGACTTATTAGGAGACACTGTAGTGACCTAGCGTATCCCTTAAACTATTCCTAGTTACTCTAGCACGGTTCTTTGTTAGTGAGCCTTATTTTAATTTCGAGGACGAAATTCTTTTAAGGTGGGTAGATTGTGAGGACCCTGATTTTTGGGAATTATTTTTTTAGTATTTCAAATTATTAGGTTATATTGTATATTTAATTATGATTATATATGTACTCTTCCGTGTCTTTAATTTTTGGAGCACAAGACATGCCCATCTCTTGAAACGTCCTTCATGAGTTTTGTAGTAGACAGGATGACCTTCAACTTGATATATTATGTCCCATCCAAACTTGTTCCCTAGCATTCTTTTGACTTTGCACAACTTCGGGTCAAATTTAGGCAATTAGATTATTTAACATAATTCCAGACCTAACTTCCCACGTGAGTTCGGGACTCGACATAAATCAAAACTATTCGACCCAATTATGGTTTTGACTCATTTTGAGCCTACGATGCACATGCTAAGAGTGTGCCACTCAATCGAGTCTCCATGTGCTATTTAATTGCGAATGACACAAGAGACTTATTGGTTGACTCATAGAGTTCGATTAAATTAGAAAATATATTTGGACCCTAACCTAGCCAACCCCACCTGGTAGGGAGCCATGATAGGTTGTCATGACAGTATAATTATTATGGATTCATTTTAGGATGTTATACAGTCAATTAGATTTAGATACAATTTTGTGTATATGATTATATTTATAATAGTCTAATATATATATGGCCTTAGTTATGGTTAAGTTTGAGATACATATTGACTAGGAATTTTAGTACGAATAGTGTAGTCGTGTACTTTGACTAGTCTATTACCCAGGTAGGGAAGGCCAGCCATAGGTGTGTTCTAACTAGGAAAACCAGGCCAAGTTGCGACTTAACCTCCACCGATGATTTATTTATTTACTTATTAGATTATTGACTTCAAGGAGACCCGGTTGTACCAATTTAGCCCCGACTTGACCCGAAAAATCCCAATCTAAATAGATATATATGTAGTACTCTCAATACCTTCATGTAGATATATATTTTGTATATATTTTATTATATTAATATGTTTTAATTTGGAAAGTTTTATATAGAAAGTGTCTACGTGATCCTAGTGTAACCCTAGTTGGCGTTAATTTATATTTGACCCAAAGTCCAACCCAAACCTGTGTAGGCATGTGGGCATTAATATAATATATATAATATATATATATATCTATATTATTATATATTATATATATATATATCTATATTTAAATATATATATATATATATATATATAGATATATATATATTTAAATATAGATAGATATATATATATATATAATAATATATATATAAATATATAATATATTTATTTAATTCTGATTTAGATTGCATTTATATTTAGAAATCTAAGTAGTTCCATATTAGGAAACCTTTTATTTAAATCCTCAATCAATCAATTAGCCAACTCATCAAATAACCAAACCATCCATGTGGACCCCACATGACCAACCAAAGATTATTTTCATGTAATTTTCGTCCAAAATAACCCTACATTGCGGGCCATGCCTTGCATGGAAACCCCTCCTATAATAAACTCAACCCATAGGCCCATATATATATCAACCCTTATCAAAACCCTAACCCTAACACCAAAAACTCTTATTTATCACCCAAGAGCAGCTCCTTTATCATTAATTTCGAAAAATCATCCCTTCTCTACTACATCATCCCCTCCATCACATAACTCATCCTCCTCCATAAAAGCTCCTTCTTCATCCTCTTCCATCCAAACTCCACCAAACCAACCCTAAAAACTCTATCTTCTCCATCCAACCATCTAAAACCATTGCCAACTCCTCCAAACTCATCAGAGAGGATTATCAAGTAAGGATAGCAATAAGGTGGGAGCTTTAGCAAGGAGAAGCCTCCAACCCAACTAACAAGAACTTTTGGTAAGAAATCTTTTTCCATCTCAAACCTATGCTATAAATCTGTAGAAATTATGGTATTAATTCTGTAGGAATAGTGTTTTGATGTCTCTTGGGTAGTATTTTCAACCCCATAAAAGTTTCATTATGATAGCTATTTTCATGTTTCGGTAGAGCCTTTACCACGTTGTGAAGGAACTATAAGTTTCTGTTGGAATTTTTCAAACTGAATTTTATGTGTATTCATATACATAAATTAGGATTTTTAGTATTTTTCACGAATTTATCAATTCAATTCTGGTCGGAAAAATTATAGGTCAAACTAGTCATTTTCGGGTGACTTGTTGACCTAGAGATTCCAAACCATTAGTACCATGAAATCCTTGCATAAAAATTTTGTATTATAATATTAGGGCATTTTTAATTCTATTTAAATTATATTTTGGAATTTTTATAATTTAGATAATAAGGAAGTTCTAGACAAATTTTGGGTAGACGTCGACCCGGTAGACAACTAGTAGTATAATTCTTTAGAAATATAAATTTGAGATAATCTATAGAAAATTAGTTTAAATAATTTTTATTATTTTTTATGATTTTTAAGTATATGATTGAAGTAGCAACATAACTGACTAATTGGGAGTTGGAAACCCAAAAACTGTGTTCGGTGTTCGTAAAACCTGTGTGTGATTGTATGGGTCTAAAGGGTTCCACTAGAAATTGAATATAACCTTAAATATTATCTTGACTAATTAAGTCATTATAAGTTATGAGTAGTGGGTTAATTTAGTTAATAATTATCTAGGAGCGTCGGGTTCCGGTGGCGTTGACGCGGGAGCGACATTTCAGATTCACAGCACGACACCAGGCAAGTACACCTTGCCAACTTTACAGTATTACATGCTTTCCTATATTTTAGTATTTCTTGCTTTGTGCATATCTCTCTTGTTTTCTTCATGATTCTGTCTAGTTACACGTGCACGTAGATTTTGAATTTTTTCCTATACTACTTGTCTATCTTTCCTATTTTGTTCATGTTAGTGATAGTATTGATATGCCTATGCCATGTTTTTCCTGACCTGTTGACTATACTTGACTTGGACATGACTAGATAGGCTTGATTTCCTAGTACCTTAGGAGAGAATGTTTTATTAGCCGTGGCTATCCTCTATTGTTAGTGCCTCCCCGGGCTACGATAGAGAACCTAATTATAGGACTGTTAGTGCCTCCCCGGGCTACGGTTTTAGCCACGATTAATATTACATTCTCATGACATGTCACCATCTGTAGAGTTTTCTTACGTGTCATCTTTTCTCTGCTTGTTTCCTATTTTTCTTGCATGTTATTTACTATACAGTAGGCATGTATATTATGTGTCTTGCTAGTCCTCTGAGGACCTGGTGATCTCTCCAGGTTAGCTGAAGATATGATACATTGATGGATGATGTTGCTACACCAAGACTGCGGGTATATTTAGTTGATGTTTTATCGTTCTCTTCCATAATTAGATTTTGTCCTATATTATATTACTTTGACATTGCTGCTGTTTAGCCTAGTTTTACAGCTTTATCTTTCATTAGAAGCTTGTTCAAGATAATTGCATTAGAGTCTGGTCCACTTTATTGTATATTATCTTTTCTTGTTACTTGTAGTAACGGTTTGCTAATGTCTGACCAGCATTAGTTTACTTGGTTTATACAAGAGTTTATCTTCAGTGGATTGAGATATTTATAGATTGCTTTAGGAAACCAGACAGCTTATATATTCGAGCTGGGCTGGAGTCCTCTCGATGCGTAGCTGGCATGTATACGTATCCTAGTCCTACGTTTTGGGACTGGGGCGTTACATTTAGTTTATCTATTTCCATCATATCTTATGATATTCGTGCTTATCTTCCTTTGATGTCTTGTGATTGAGTTGAGATTATATACCACCGTGCGAAGATGACAGGTACTTATATTTGTGTCTAGATGCTATACTTTCTAGTAGACCTTTACAACGTTCTACTGTCGATTCTGCGGCATAGGCTGGATGTACCCACGTGCTCGTGCCCCTAATCAGGGTGTGGGTCGTGACAAATCGACACCCTGGTTTGCTGATGCATATGAGCGTTGACTCTTAGGAGCATCGTCTCGAAGATATGCTAATATTTTTTTCCGCTAATGCGCATGGGCACCATTCCTCGGAGTGGCGCTCCGAAGATGTGCTAAAGGTTTATCAACCGATGTACATAGTTGTTACTTTTACGAAGTAATGACTATAAATGTGCTGAGGTTTCTGTAAATGCTCAGTCAATGTTCGTGCACAGTTTATTTGTCAAAGCACCTGCGCAGATGCTCGTTGACTGATACGCGATGCAACTTTGGGAGTACCTACGCGGATCCTCGACAATTACGGCGCAGTGCTTTGAGATTCTTTGTTTTGCAGAAGATACTTTATGTTTTTTGACACACTTTGTTCATGTGCAGTTCCTGTGTCTACGCCTCTTCGGGATATCCATTTTGACTCAACGGTATGTGCCTTAGGCGTAAACGTTGACGAGGCGCTCATAATCCTGCCAAGCAGTTAATTACCTAAGGTCAACCGAAAGGGCGGCTAGCAATGATACAGGACCAACAGTCTGTATATTTTTGTCATATGATTGATCGAGGCAAGTTGTCTCCCTTCTGATGCCGCCAAGATGCTGAAACCTTTGTTTTATTTGGTGATCAGCTGGTTCTGGAAAAGACCGAGCTCTTGGAGATAAACAAAAACTGGTACTTCGAGAATGATGGTCTCTCTTTGTACCTTCCGTCAATCAACCGACACCTCCCGTTCTCAGTTTTCTTTTGCCTTGCTGAGAAGTGTCTCATAAAATGGGATCTGACCCGAGCAAAGGGGTTTAATGACTGGCCATATCCAGGTGGACGATTACTCTAAGTAGAAGGATTTTTTCAAGAATGCACACAATGGTCCATCGTCGCCGCGTGTGTTACTCCCCTGTCATCTGCTCAGCGACTTTACCACGGAGGTGCAACCATTCCGGGCCTCTCTTTTTGCCAATAGGCTCCTTACTACGGGCTGTACATACCCGAAGAAGGTCTTCCGGGTCGAAGGTTGGATTCAACCTGGGGTAGAATGGTGTGAACTGACCCAATAGGTATTGGGTAGGTTCATGGAGGGCTTGCAAGTTACAGGCTTACGTCGTGCCATCAGGGCCACTAAGCACGGTATAGAGATCAATCAGTCCTTGTTTATAGCCTTGTTGGAACTATTTAACCAAAATATTGGGACTTTCTTCACTCTACGTGGAGAGATGGGTTTGGCCCTCCATGAGATGTACGCTATCTCGAAGCTACCGTAGGTGATGAGCCATATGAGGAATCCCTTACAAGGAAGAGTTCTTAATATTAGAGAACAAATATCCCGAAATGATGGCTGAGTACAAAGAACTGCTTTGCCATCTTCAAGTACGCATGCACCAGGGTGGGACGAAGGCTCCACCACATATCAAGGCTTGGGTGGATATCTTCATAAAGCATCCGTCGAGGCCGGGGACGATTTATTTTACCGTGCGTAGGGCATATACTGTTGACGAGGTAGATGATATGATGGCTGAAGCGGGGGTATCTACTCCCTCAGTAGATGCAGAGGGAGAGCCCACCTCAATTGTTCTGTCATGCCCCGCTCCCAAAATACGACGAGCCGGGTACGTAATAGCATCCCCAAGCTACGCGACATATGAATACTCTAGTACCCATATTCGCGATTGTCGCCCGTAAGGTTCTAGCATAGGTTCATTTCAGGTCATCCTTGCAAAATAAAATTAATATATTAAAGACATTCTGAAACTATAAATTAGAGATGGATTATTCTACCCAATACAACTATTAACCCAATATAATTATATATTTATATACCTGAATTGATGATGAGAAGATCTTAATTCAATATAATTGCCTTCAATCGTCACATCTCGTTCTTATTCTCCAGCTTCTCTCCAATGTACAATAGTAGCTCCTTGGTCTACAAATCTAGTGAAATACCAGGTCGTCAAACGACAGGCAAGCCCTCAATCAAGGACGAGAAAATAAAATAATTAAATTGAGAATCTATGAAGTGATAAGATTCTCGGAATTCCAAAGTAAAGAAATTAAGAAATTAATTCAGAGGGATTATATTGTTAACTTAAAATATGATTCTAACTAGATATCATTCTCGTGAATTTCCTCAATGTTTGTCCAACGACTAAATCCTAATAATTTATAAATAATGACTACAATCACAATCACAACAACTAAATTCACTATCACAATTACAGTTAAGTTTCCTATTTGATGATGCAATTTAGAGAACACATTTGGATCACGATCATTCTCTATTTTTTCGGTAATAAATTTACTCAGGACCAGGTGGTGTCTGGATTGGGTACGGTGCCTTAGATCCGACCCTCCACATCTTGTAGGAAAGTTGTACGCATTAACTTTTTAAATTCCGGTTTTATTCTCGAAATTTACTGGACTGTTCTCTGTTGGTGAGCTAGGCCTCACCCCGACATCGCAAGGCCTTACAATTGGACTACTGATCAGCTTTTACTTTGGTTATTATATTGCAGGGATTTTGATAGATGTGATCCAGTTGTTCTCTCCACCCATGATGCAACTACAAACACAATATTCTATTGACTCCTAGGTCTAATATCCAGTTCCAACTTGATTACCATCTCGTATGTCAAAGACAATACGCCATATGGTAATCTCTTATTATCCAACTTATTACCATCTCGTGTGTCAAAACAACACGCCGTATGGTAGTAGTTGTTGGCAAGGAATCATTCAACTTATTTTACCATCCCGTGTGTCAAAGACAACACGCCATAGGGTAAAATTCTAGTTGACTAGAAACTGGATATAACTTAGATTTTCCTACTAGGTTTTCCTAATCCTAAAACTTCCAAAATTTGGCTAACTCCCAAAATTATTAAAAATTTAGTAGAGTCTCCTTCGTATTTGTTGACCCAAAAATCTTTACAATAGACAATAATCTATATACGTATCAAAAATCTCGGGTACGCTGACCCCTTCGGTAGAGCAACCCTCAACACCGATAACACGCAAATATATAATCCAGGGTACGCCGACCCCTTCGGTGGAGCAACTCTCAACAACGAAAATCTCACGCAAGTATATATAAATATAATTCAAAATAGAAACTTTTTTACCTTAGCAAGCAAGTTATTTTCTTCATTTACTATTGCAGTTGCCATCTTTTATATTCAAGTTCAAGCATTACAATTGGCTAGAGATAATAATCAATCCAAATAAGAAAATCTACACATATAAAATAAATTGGCAAACTAGAAAATATTTGTAAGGTATTAGTCATTAGAACAAATAGGGTAATGTGTCCAATGTCCGTTTTATAGGAATAAATAATATTTCCAATTTTGATCTCAAGTTAGTTTCTAAATCAAGAATGATGGTATGTTAGCATATTATAATATAGGAACCCAACCTATCTCTCTAGTCTTTCTAATAATAAAACGAGCATAAGGATTTTCCAACTGCTGAATTTTATACTAACTCAATTTAAAATGTAATACTTAACTAATTTAAGACAATATGGTCTCAATAATTTATGATATGATTTATGGGTATGTTATACCTAATATTTTCTTCTTCTTTTTTCTCAGGTTCATCATAACATTTCTAAAACTTATATAATGCTGAATTGTAAGGGATAAATTAAATTAGGACCAAAGGAGATTGATACGACCTTGTATCATTTTCTGAAATGCATACTTGGGTCGTCTATATAACCCTAGTCTACTAATTTATAAGATTAAGATTATCTTTTACTAGTTTTAAGAACATCTAATAATATTCGGACAACAACTAATTATTACATCCTGATGATATTGTAAATATTATTATACAATGATAGGCTAGCTAATATAACCAAAATGACTTTCAGGTCCATAGAGTACATGTCGAGTTATGGTTTTGTATTTCTATTTCTAAGTAGGTGGGGGCTAACTAAGTAAACTATAAACATCATGATGTTCAAAGGGGTGATTATAACTTAGTCTCTTAAGGTTCCAGCTTAATCATACACATATTTATCCGTAATATTGAATGGGATATATATTATATATATATTTTATATATATATATATTATATATATATATATATATATATATTTATATATTTTTTGGGATATATATATATATATATATATATATATATATATATAATATATATTTATTTTTATTATATTATTTATATTATAACCTTACTAGGCATAATCTTCTGCAGGCACTGCCAGTCCAGAGGACACCTCACTAGGCATTGTTTCAAAGCTCACCCGGAGCTTCAGAAGAAAATCCCCCACAAGCAGCACTCTCGAAAGACGACCCAAATCATCTCTACATCCCCCATTCTCCCCTTTTCTAATTCTCAATCCCATTCCTAGAGAGCGACAATTCCCCCAGCCCCCGATCTCCTTCAGAGAAGGCCACCACCCCTATGATCCCCCGGGTATCCTTCTCAACAACCAGTTCGACATCCTCACCATCATCCCGTCTGACACTCTTCGGAAGCATCCCCAACCAAGCCCGACCTCTCCCGAAGTGAACAAGAAGCCCACTGATCCACATCAGAAAAACAACACTTCCCCGAGCGGCGAAGGAGAAGATCAGATGGCCGTGATCATCTATTTTGATCCCCCCGCTGGATCCCCTCTTACCCTGGGAGAGATCTTACGATCAATCCAGCGTTGCTGAGTATAGTCCCGGCTGACAGACTTCAGCAAGCTATAGAAGCAGGCTTTCTAGACCCCGACAAACCTCTCTGTGCTCTTGCCGAAATAGACGAAGATGATGTCTCCCCCCGAAGGACGGCAGCAGACATTTTGCTCGTGGCTCGTCAGACTCGACGAATGACGTTACCGGAATACCTCAGTGTGCCTCCAAAATCTCCATCAACAAGAAGAAAAAACTAGAGCCCAGCCATAAGCACTCGGTCAGCCACTAAGCTCAACACCCGCCCTATTCACAAATAACCCAATGCCTAACAACCTCTCGTGGAATGTTAGTGGGCTGGCCAACAACCTACCTTGAGGATATTAATTAGCCTCAAGAAAATCTATCGAAACGACCTTCTGGTCGTCATTGAACCCAAAATCCCCTAAAGGAGACTCAAATTCATTCAACTCCAACTCGGCTTCGCTTCTGCGGTGGCCGGTTGCCATGACATTGGATCCTGTTCACCGTCGATTACAAAATTGGCATCACGAACGACTCCGATCAGGCACTTCCTGCTGGTTGAGCACATTTCCCTCAAGTCCAGAGTGCTATCTCTGCTGTTCACGGTAGCTGCAACCACCCCGAGCACAAGAACCTCTGGGATACCCTCACGGACACCCACCAACTCCTCAACAGTCTTCTCTGGATTTACCTTGGAGACTTCAACAAAATCTCGCATCGTAAGGAAAAATCGGGGCCGCCCTCCCCCACAGTCGGCGATGATCGACTTCAACACTTTATTTTCAACGCCCACTTGTCCCCCCTGTAGTTCACCGGCAATGCCTTCACCTAGTGTAACATGCAAGAGGGCGCCGCCGACAATACTCCCGGCTGGATCGAGTGCTGGTTGACAACCGGTGGGCCGACTTAGATCTCATCACTAACCTCTCTCACCTTAATACCACAGAATCAGATCATTCCTCCTCCTGATGGAGATCAACAGCAACTCCACCCAGGTCAAAAAAACCTTTCCACTTCCTGAACTTTTGGAGACATCACCCTAATTTTAGAAACATTGTAGCCTCTGCATGGAGATCTATCAACAACCCAGACCCCCTCATCCGCGTCGCACTCAAGCTTAAAGCACCAAGGCTACATTATCGGCTTGGAGCAGACTCGCTTTTGGTAATATTTTCCAAGCTATCAAGACAGCTGAAGATGACGCCACTCGTACTGAGATCCTGTTCGCTGCGAACAGGTCACCGGAAGCCCGTACCACCCTGAACCTTACCAAAGCGATTCTCAAGTCCAGGCTGAAGGTTGAGACAGAATTCCACAAGCAAAAAGCCAGATTGTCCTGGGATTCAGAGGGTGACAGAAACTTCGGCTTCTTCCACGCATGTCAAGGGTCACAAATCAGCTCAATCTTCACCAAATCTCGGACGACAACGACATCCTCCTCAAAGAACAGAAAAGCATTAATAAGGCAGCCGCCAACTTCTATACCAAACTTTTCTCTAAAATGAACGTCGTTAAAGATAAGGCTTTCCTGGCTAAGATCGCCAACCTGATCAGAGCAGGAGAACATCATGCTGTTGACCCCCCTTCCCGAAGGAGGTCAAGTCGGTTGTGTGGTCCCTTGACGAGCACATTCCTGGACCAGACGGCTTCTCCGGAGCTGTCTTCGGTTCTTGTTGGGAGATTATAGCGTATGACTTTCATGATGTCGTGGTGGCATTTTTTTACCGAAGCGAACTACCCAAATCTATCTCCCGGGCCAACCTTATCCTCATCCCTAAAAAAGAAAACCCGAAGACACTCAAAGACTTTAGACCGATCAGCTTATGCACCTTCACCAACAAAATCATCTCCAAGATCATCGCGACCCGCATGTCCACTCTTCTTTCCAAGATCATCTCCGAGGAACAGAACGGCTTCGTCCCCGGTCGAAACATCACCGATAACATCTTACTCGCTCAGGAGTTGATCACTTGCATAAAATTCCCATCCAGGGGGTAACGTCACCATCAAACTCAACATGGAGAAAGCCTATGACTGTCTGGACTGGCAATTCGTGATTTGGATTTTTAGATCCATCGGGTTCTCGAAGACTTGGATCGACATCATCTTCAGGTCCGTCAACAACTCTTGGTTCTCCACGGTCATCAACGGACAATTCGATGGTTTCGTCTGATCTAATCATGGGGTTCGTCAAGGGAATCCTTTATCCGCCACCATCATCATCATCGTTGCTGAAGCGCTCAGCAGAAACTTAAACAATATGGCGAACACCCCCAGATTTCGTCACTATCACACCACCATGGGCTGCCCTCTCATCACGCATCTGGCCTATGCCGATAACATCCTCATCTTTTCTTTTGGAGCATCAGGTCGGTGGAGGTGGTCAATAGCACTCTCGAGAAATATACTAGATGCTCTGGCCAACGTATCAACGTTGACAAAAGCGTCATCTACACCCCCACAATGCCGACCTGAATCATTCGTCTAACCTCGCCAACATAACCTCCTTCTCTATCGCATACCCACCGTCCTCCTACCTGGGATGCCTGCTGGTGTACGGAAAATCAAACTCTGGCATCTTCGAGGGTTTGGTGAACAAAATCAAAAGAAAATCGAAGGTTGCCACAACGCACCCTTTCCTCCGAGTCAAGCTGATCCTTATTAAGCATGTACTTCTTCCATCTCTATCTACACTCTGGCAGTGTGCTCCCCCAAGAAAGTCCTTTCCGAGATCGAGTTCATTTTTGCCAACTTCTTTTGGGCCACATCGACGACAAGGTCAAGCACCACTGGGCCAGCTGGGACTCTATGGTCAAACCTACAGATGTGGAGGACTCGATTTTCTAGATTAGCACACATCATTGACACTTGTTCAATGAAGTTGTAGTAGAAGCTGCGCACGGACAACTCCATATGGACTAGGTTTATAAAGGCTAGATATTTCCAACATTCTCACCCCGTGACTGCCGTCGCCAACAGTCGATCTTTGCATTCTGGCATCGGATCCTCCATGACCGCCACCTTGCTGAACCATTTATCATCGAGAACACCGACAACCGTAAGTAGTCATCCACCCCCGATGGCTCCTTCTCGATAGCCTCTGCCAAGTCAATGGCGAGAGGTACCAACCCGCCTGCTCCGTTGATCGCTCCTTTTTGGCACTCCTATATCCCCAACAAATGGTTGTTCCTTATATGGAGAGCATATCGGCAGAAGTTACCTACCGATGACTCCTTACCTCCATCGGCTATACCTACCGATGACTCCCTTACCTTCATGCGCGAATGTGCAAGAATTCCCATGGGCGGATGTGCAGGAATTCCTATGTGCGGATGTACAGGAATTTCCATGCACGATGTACAGGAATTCCCATGCACATTTGTAGGAAATCCCATGTGCAGATGTGCAGGAATTCCCATGCGCAGATGTGCAAGAATTTCCATACGCGGATTCTGCAGGAATTTCCATGCACGGATGTGCAGGAATTTCCATGCACAAATTTTTGCAGGAATTCCCATGCATGGATTGTGCAGGAATTCTCATGCGCGGATGTGCAAAAATTCCCATGCGCAGATTTACAGGAATCCCATGCGCCGAATTGCTCTATTTTACTGTTTTTGCCTGTTTAAGTTGTTTTGCAGCTAGAACCTTGAAAAACTCAAAACATGAAAGTTGTAGATCTTTTCCTTGGCTTCAAGAATATTACTAGTTATTTTATGCAAGTTTCTCTCATTCATATAATGTAAGGATAGAACACGATAGTGGCCTGTTAAGGCGCACTATTGACAAGTATCAAGTGGACATGATAATTCTTGATAGTGACCCGTTGTGGTGCACTCTTGACAAGTAACTGGACATGATAATTCTTGATGGTGGTCCGTTGTGACGCACTCTTGGCTTGACAAAGTAACCTAACATAAAAATCTTGATATGTCTTGCTAAGCAACTCTTATCTTGACACGCCGTGGGTGACTTTCTTGATTGTGCCTGTATAAGCTACATGTCTCGTCTTACATCATGTCTAGGACATAAATTCTTAATTTCGGTCAGGAATTTATACTGAATCTGACTAAGTTAATGACTAGATTGATCAAGTATTTCATATAGGAAGATGTTTCCAGTTAAGGCGATCCCGTTATCCCGGCCACACCTGAGGGACTTGTAGCCTGTCGTCGAGTAGGGCACATTTCCAGCCTACTGTCATGTGGGGCACTTCATGAAATAAGTTTTATGCACACTGTCATGTGTTGCACACCAAGCCACCTATTAAATTTTGATAACTCTTAAATGAACCTCGCCTGGATAACCTGGATAGCTGCAGGGCTTGTGACTGCGGAACATCTCATTGTATCTTACTAGTAAATAGGCTTGTGATAACCCTAGCAAGTTAAAGTATCAAGCCATACTCTTTGCTCGACCATGATTGATGGATGTAGTCCAGTCTAGTCTTGTCTAAGCAATGTCATCTATGACTATTTCAGTACATGCTTGTTCATGCTTTACTCTTGTCGATAATTGGTTAGAGACTAAGTCATGTTCAGGCGAAGGGTTACAACCCCGGTCCTTGTTTGGTTCACGGATTGTAACGTGGTTACCAGAATAGTTTCTTAGTTATCTTATCGTTTATCACCCTACTATCCTATTTCTGGTTTTCTTGTTATTATTATGCTTTGTGTTCTAACTTTTTGGTTTTAGTTCCTAAGTGAAGCCTCCCTTGTGGCACTTGCTCTTTCTGGAGTCTGACCTAGCTGGTTTTGTATGGCCAGATTTTGGAGTAGGACTCGAGGATCCACCAGCTCTCCTGCTATATGGTGACCACTAGGCGCAATACTGGCAACGAGTGGATTCTTATTTTTCTCTTCCACTCCCTTGTAAAAATATTTTTTTGAGGCATTTAGCCGTCGAGCAAGTGTTAGCTCGTTTGTAACTTTACTTACTGTCTGCCTACGGGCTGTAACATGATTGACAAATCCTAGGGTTGATTATGTATGACTGAAACTCTTGCTAGTCTTCATATTTGTATGACTAGCTTCATGATCATCTGAATATATAATGTTTGGGGACGCCTTACTTTGTATGTCTGATGATCTAACACATCTTATAATATTTACTTGCTTGAGATTGAGACACTAGGCTTGTTCATGACCATAAGAGACTGTTGGCTTGTAGATAAACCCCTATGCATCTAGACAGCCGTGACCGCATATCGAGGTAGATTATACTTCAATGTATGTAGCTGGCTGTGTCTGTCCTCCGCTGTCTAGTATTCTGGTTCTGGGGCATAATACGATTTAAGTGGTCGCCCATGTAGGTCTTGTAAATCAAGATGTATGAGGGTTTCATTGAATAGATGTCTCAATCAGCACTCGTCCTTGATCTCTACTCGTATCTTCTAATCTTTTCAAAATTTTGACCTCATCACATATTTATTTCCTCGATCTATCATGGTCCTTTCTCTTATTGTTTCCTATGTCGTTTCTTCAACGGTATTGTTCCTGGTCCTACCGATCAGCAAGGCGGAGCACCTCCAGTGGACCAGCAGCAACCTGGAGACCAAGCCCAGCACTGGAGCTGCATCCGATTCATGCATTCCGGGGATCTAGAGCCCCGTTCCGCCAGTCCAGCCTACAGAGCCTGATAATGGAACCCTGGTGGGTCTCATCAGGGAATTGCTTACATCTTAAAATTGTCGGGGCGATGCCCTGCACCAGACAGTACAAGATGCCATGGGCAGAGTTGGTTACCCAGGAAACAACGCGGCCAATAGC
>JANAVB010018599.1:8489030-8496530 GCA_029216955.1 Iris pallida
CGGAGAGTCTCTAGAACCACTCTCAAATGCTCCTCTGGGGTCTTCGAATACACCAAGATGTCATCGATGAACACCACCACGAACTTGTCCAAATACTAGTGGAACACCTTGTTCATCAAGTTCATGAACACCGCCGGGGCGTTAGTTAACCCAAACGGCATTACCATAAACTCAAACTGGCCATACCGAGTCCTGAAAGCTGTCTTCGGAATATCCTCCTTCTTCACCTTCACCTGATGATAACCTGACCTCAAATCAATTTTAGAGAATACCTTCGCTCCGCTCAACTGATCGAACAGGTCATCGATCCTCGGCAATGGGTACTTGTTCTTGATCGTGTGTCTGTTGAGTGCCCTGTAGTCGATACACATCTATACCGATCCAACCTTCTTCGGTACAAAAAGAACTGGCGCTCCCCACGATGAAGAACTCGATCGGATGAAGCCCTTGTCCTGTAACATCCACCTGCTTCTTCAACTCCACAAGCTCACTGTTGTTCACTCTAAAGACGGGCTGAGATATCGGATCTGCGTCGGGTACCAAGTTTATAGATAACTCCACATCCATGTCCGGGGGCAACCCTGGCAACTCTTCCGAAAACACATCCATAAACTCAGCTATCAATGGATGTGGCACGCTCTGCTCCTCTGTTGAAACTCCACAAAAAACTCCGCTGCCTGCTCTGTCTCGCCTGGTGAACTCGAACTCTGGCTCTCCTAGCACGCTGAAAAGAACTCTACCACCACGACAATCTATACTGGCATGGTGCCTGCTCAACCAATCCATACCGAGTAAATATCGTAGTTTGGTATTGGCATTACGAACAGACACACATCCAATTCTCGGCCTCCCAAAACTATCTTAGATCCTTACAAACATCACGGACGAGGATAATACCACCCCGGTCATGATCTTACAAGTCCTAGGCAATGGTTCAGAAGAAAGCTGGTGTCTAATGGAAAATGATACAGACACAAAGCTATGGGAAGCACCCGAATCAAATAATACGATTGCGGGAAAAGAGTCGATAAGAACAGAACCTGTTATAAGATCTCCTACTAGCTGGACTCCTCAGCTGCTATGGCAAAAGCTAGCCCCTGCTGACCTCCTCTAGCCTGCTGCTGTACTGAATGAACTTCTGCTGGGTAGGCAATGGTGCTTTCTGCTGCACTACTGGGGCCTTGGCTCCTGCCCCCTGAGCTGTACGTCCTGCAGCCATGGGATAATCCCTCAACTGGTGCTCTGCTGCACCATAAAGTAGGCACTTGCCGAGCCTCTTCTGTACTTATTCCATACGTGTCCCGGCTTCTTGCAGAAGGTGCAACTGATGATCTGCTGCTGTCTCGGTGCCTGCTAAAACTGCTTTTGATGAAATGGCTTCTGCGGATGCTGCTGCTGCTGATAGTGAGGCCTCTTGGCTGGCCCTCTACTTCCACTAGCTCCGTGTGAATCTCGACCTCTTTCGTTTCAGTTCCAGATCATCCTCCGCTGCCATAGCTCCCATCAAAATCTTCTCGAATGTAGCATTCTTTTTGCTCTTGGTTAAGGACTTAACTTCCTTAACCAAGCCCTTCCTGATCCTCCTAGCCTTCTCTGTCTCGCTAAGGCCCTCCATAAATCTACCCAAGTGGTAGAACTCTCCGGTGTACTCCTCTACTATCTGGTTTCCCTAAACCAGGTTCTCAAACTGCGTCTCCAACGTGCCAAGTGCGGTGTTGGGGAAGAACTTCTCTTTGAAAAGCTTCTTAAAACCCTCCTAAGTTTGCCCCGTAGTACCAACCTGGGGTCGGTCTGGTACCAAGTACGGGCAAGGTCCTGCATCTGACTGGCCGCGGCTTCCACCTGGAGTCTAGCCGGTATCTTCGCGAGACGAAAGATCTCCTCAATATGCTCGATCCAATCATCGGCATATAGGATACCCTCGGTACCCTTGAAGTCTCGGCCGTATCTTCTGGAAATCCTGAATACCTGGAGTCCTCGGCTAGTATAGCTGGATCTGCCCTTCTTGGGGTTGGGCAGCCACCCTCTCTACTGCTACCATCGCTAACTGATCGACATTGTCAATGCCCTGCCTCATGTCCTCTACCTGGCATCGCTACGTCTCCATCCTCTGCTGCATGAAGGCGAAGAACTGTGCAACATCAACTGTCCCCTGGGGCGGTGGTGGTAGCTTCCCCTGAACTCCTGGGGTGTCTTCGGAACCGGTGGAGGAGCACCCCCAAAAGTTGCAGACGGGACCACTGAGCTGGAATAAGAGGTACTGTAGTCCCTGGGTCCTGCTGAGTCAGGCGAAAAGTGGTAGACCTCTCAGCGGTATCCCTAAGACCAGAGCGCTGCGATCGTGTCTCCACCATCCTGAAGACAGATCAAACAAGGAATCAATTACTTAAAAAGAAGCGAAATCACCAAAGGAGGACAGTTGTTTTCAAAAAGGAGACAATTAACAACAAGAATTAGATAAGAGTTTTCCTAATGTGATTGAGTACCTTAACTTTCTATATCCTACTACAGGCTGTAATAATACTCTAATTTGAGTACCACAACGAAATCATACTAGTTGTGATTGGACCTGCATGGGCCACCACTAAAAATGTGTCATAACCCGCACCCAGTATAAGGGCATGAGACGTGGGTACGTCCAGCCTACGCCGCAGTGTCTTATTGATATTTATTACATATTATGATTTTTGGTGATTTTTAATCATTTTTAAACTATTTTTAATCATGACTTGTGATTTGGTGTCTTGCTAGTGTAACCCTAGAGACAGCTTGACCTAGAGCCTAGCCATGAGATTAGGGTGTTTCATTTATCATTTTAGCATAGAGGGTATCTTGGTTATTTTAGGGTTTATTTGAAATTATTATGATTTATTGGAATTTGTGTGAATTTATTCTAATTAAATATTGCTATGTGCTATGTTAGTCTTTAACCTAGAAGTTTAGCCCTAACCCAGATTAGACATGGCCTAGACTAGGGTTAGTTAGCTTGGATTAGTCATGACTAGTCATTGGTTAGAATGATCAAGTTAGACTAGCTAGTTATAGTTAGTTGAGACTAGCATTGAAACCTAGGTTCCATCCTAGCCATCGATTTGACATGATGTGAGGGTGACCATTGGATGGGATCCCAAAACCCTAGAAGTGGCCAGCCCAAAACCCTAGGTGAGCCTATTTAATCCCTCCCAAATCATTGCCTCCCTGTTCATTCTCTCTCTTTTCAAGAACAAGGTGAGCTCAACTTCATTTCTCCATAACTTCTCCATTCCTCATCCTTTTTTAACCAAACTTCTTGCATTATGACCTAACCATCACCCTCTTGCTGTCCGTAGAGATGAATACAGATTTGGGGAATCTACAGTGCTCGAGCTACAGTAAAAAGGGGACTGCACTTGACAGTTTTTGAGCTCGAGACACCTATTGGTAATTCCCTCATTCTCCATTTAAACTATTGGTTTATCATCATGGATGCATAGCCCTAGGTCCCCTTAGCCTCGGATAGGAGCTGACCCCAACTTGTGTTGGATACGTGTCCGTATCAGACACGTATCAATAGGATTACCTAGGTGTTCGACCCAATGCCTCAATAGGTTTTCCCTTACTGTTTTCTGATTGTGTTTGAATAGGAAATTAAGTTTTAATGTCGCTTACACATTTCTAATGTTCTGAACACGTTTCTGTGTCGTGTCGTGTCCGTACGATGGCGTGGACATAGCCTCGCGCAGCTAGGGTTTTCCCTGCTGCTCATGGCCTCGTTCTCAGTGCACAGGCACTTGGCGGGCTATGTTTGGACTGAGAGGAGGGGCAGTGTCTGCGAACGTATCCTCCAAGCCTCGTGTCCAGCGGCATCGTGTCGGACACGCCAGGACTCGTGTACTGGTCTTACACGCGCGCGTTCAATCTGAATCGCGTACTGATACGCGAGTCGTGTCCACTCTGGACACGATGTGGTCGTGTCGTATTGAGTCCTATGTGTAACCCGACACGTGGGCTACACGTGGGCATGACCACGAGACCCCACGTGTCGTGTGTCGTGTCCTACAGACACGTGCACGTGTGCACGACACTGTTTTCCTGTGCACTGTCCAGTTTCTATTTTTCTGTGTTTAATTCCATTTTAATTGTTTAAATTATGATTTAATTATCATTTTAGATCCTAGACATGCTTGCTAATCTCTGATAGTTGATTATTACTTATTGGATTGGGTTGTTTTGCCATGAGATGGATTTGACTCGGGTTCGAACGTATGTGGCTCGACTGATGCACTGATACTCTATTTCAGTTTTCTTTTCCTAAACTGTTAATCCTATTTTGATCCATTTAAATTGATGTTTAAGTATCATTATTATTCCTACAGGGTGATAGTTCATGGTAGATTAATTTTACACATTAGAATAGGTTTATGATCCATACATGGAATTTGACATATAGATTGGGACTGTTATGTACTGTCCTGATTTTTCCTATTGAACTATCAATTTATATTAGGAACTGAGTTGTGATCTTCATTCCTTTCCTTTAAAAACCAATTTTCAATGTTAGTTAACTGTCTTTGGGTTCCATATGTTAACTATCACATTGCTAGTTCACTGATAGATTTAGGGACTGAGATTTTGTGCTATCTAGCCTATTAAAACGGTCAAATAAATTTTACATAGCATTGGCATTGATTCAATTAGTTCACTGTTCTCTTTCCTGACCTTGTTTCAGATTTTAATCTTCTTAATTGATTTTGATAAATTAACATGTTAGTTTGTTGAAAGGTTGGGTTGTGTTGGTTTCAAATTGGTGAATGATTTTCAATTGGTGATTGAACTGAACATAGACACTGTCAACTGAATACCTGTCAGGGTTTGATTCCTGAATTTCTTTCCCTTGTCTAAAACTGAATTTTAAACTGAGATTGTCACTTTGAATTCCTGAGAATCACAAGTAACAGACACACACACTGTTTGTATGATTGAACACACACAGGATTCCTGTTTAACACAACACACTTTATTTTCCTGCTAACACACACTGCCTTTGATTTCCTTTCACTGTACAGTCTACACTTTAGCACTTCACACACACACTATTATATTTTCCTGTCAAAAACCTGAGAATTTAATGATGGCTCAATGTGAAAAACTGATTTGGTTTCCAAAAACCTGAGAATAGGTTCACCATGGGTTATAAACTGTCAATTGTTAATCATGTTTTAGCTAAGTCTTGATACTATGATTCATTCATGAACATTGTATTAACTCACTGATTTCTAATGCTAATTCCTATGATAAATCCTCACATGTATTCACTGTCACCTGGGTTGTGTTGAACTGAACTTAGCATTTCTTTAACTATCCTATATTACATCTAACTCTATGAGAACTGTAGTAACCTTAGCTAACTGATACACTTCACTGATTTGTTAGGGCCTGGACACACACATAGGATTGAACTGTATGTGAGCCACACACACACACACAGGCACATATGTACACTGTTTTGGTGAAACCTGGGATCACTTGAATGCTAACCCTTACCCTCCTATACACTCACACACATACACTGAAATTGATTCCTGAGACTCCTTGCATTGTATAAATCTGAGATTTTATTGAGAATTTTACATGTAAACACACACATTAGTGTTCCTGCCACATTGTTCCCTGAACACACACACACTCACATTCTGTTTTCCTGTCACTGATCACACTCTCTCATACACATATATGTAATTGACACACATAACACACACACACATTTACATGTATATGGTATTAGTTTAAGCTTGTATAATGAATATATGTAGGTTTGTACCATGTATATATTGTGGGATGGACATATATGTATCCTGAATTTATATGTGAGTGCACTATTATAGATACATTATTAGGATGTGTGTTACAATAATCTATTAATATGTGTATATACATATGTATGTGTGGTATACATATAGGTAGCCTATATGTTAGGTGTATTTTATATTAGATTGTATAATATATCAATGTGTGTATTATAAATTAGATATAAATATTGTCATGTGTTATGTGATATGTGATTATAGGTTGGTTTTAGGCATGATATTGCCAAATAGCCTATAGCCTAGGCTCTTAGCCTATGGGTGTGGCTTGAATGCCAGTATAGAGTCTAGATTAGACTTGTTTACCCTTGTTTAGACCTAGAATAGACTAGTTAGACTAGTATAGACTTGTTTGACTTAGGTTTGACCTAGTTGACCTAGTTTGACTTCTTGGTCGACCAGGGTTGACCAAGAGTTGACTTTGGCCTAGATTGACCTAGCTTCATTTAGAATGCATTGAATTGCATCTTGTTATATTTTAGACTTGTTGCGATGTTGTTCTGATTAGGAGCCAGACACCTCTCCTCGGACAGTACATTTCATCCGGACACTCAAATTTCAGGCGAGTACATTCTCTGATCATTTCATATCTGCTTAGAATTATTTTCCTGCTTTAAATTACTTTACTTGATACTATCAGGTTGGTCACACGGATTAGTACTATATGGATCCCTTCTTGAGATGTTATCCCCTCAGGGAGCATCGTATACTACATGTTCTGTGCATTTCACTTACATGGTGTATCACTATGCTTCATTGGTTCATTGATCACTTGTAACATGTACTCTCATGATCACAGAGTCTTCCTTGAATCCTTATCCCATTTATTGGGTTTCCTAGAATCCCCATTTATGGGACCACCATGTACCACCCTTCGGGGGCCGTTACATGGAATCATAACAAAACCTGGTTGGATCCTTGTGTATTGATTGGGGTACGGGGGAGTAGAAGTGGACATGTGAATAATATCCAAGTAGTGTAGCATCAGAATCATTCCATAGTGTAGCATCAGTCATATGCCATTTACATGTCTATATTGTACTCTGACTCACTAGCCACATGATAGTTCTCTATTTATAGTAGATATTTCTATTACAGTCTCTCTCTGTTTACATACTGCATTTCTTTCAGTACATGTATCTTACTTTACTGCATAAATATTTTCTAACCTGCTATTAACTGTTGAGATGTATTGTGCTCGCTCCTGTCCTGACTGGACCTGTTGAAAATATTACAGAGGACGAGGAGGAGGCCTGTGTGGATACCTTCTACGGGGCCGCCCTAGACGACACTTGTGAGCTGGACTCTCGGGAGGACCCAGCCCTAGCTGAGGACATTACCCCCATTGCCTAGACTAGCTTAGTTAGGCTTATCTTACTTATGTTGTCTTGAGACTAGTAGCTAGACTTTATTTTCTGTCTTGAGATCTGGGTTGTATATATTCTTTCATATTCAGTAGCTGAGACTTGTACTCTGGATATTTGCTGAGATGTTATCTTAGACTCTTCTGATCATCTGTATTTTCTTGAGTTCTATATCATATCGTGCTTCTTCTTCCTTAGTTGTGATTGAGTTTACTATCTGTTATGTCACCCCCATTCGGGGAGTATAAACTGCTTAGAATTATATTGTTAGATGTTGTGACCTAGGACAGCGT
>JANAVB010018599.1:8501530-8854646 GCA_029216955.1 Iris pallida
CAAAATATAAATCCTAGTTGTGACTAAGTACTTCCTAAATCTCCTAGTAATCCTTGTCTTATTGTAGGCTCAAAATAGTACCACTAAACCTCGGAACTACCACGACATTCGCACTAATTGCGAAGCCAGGCCCGCATGGGCCGTCATAAAATGTGTCACGACCCGCACCTGAAAATCGCATGAGTCGTGTGTACCTCCAGGCAGCATCGGCGATAGAAAACTATCAAACAACCTATAAAGTTCCATCCACACAATATAGTATAATCATCTCATGATAATAAGATCAAAGATTGGGATAATATGAAATCTATACTAATCACATCAAACTAGATAAGAAGTTCTAGAATTTATCATGAAACATAATCCAGAGTCAAATCACATACCAAAAAACTATAGAACACTAAATCACCAAAGATAAAAGATACAGCCCCAAGTATGAATTACGGAGACAAATTCGGATCAGAATAAGAAATATAAACTAAACTAGTGCTAAGCATCCTCTACTGGTATCACGACCTCTATAACGTCCTGGTCCTCCAAAATACCCAACTCAGTCTCAAGAATTAGATCCTCTGTCAGTCCATAATATGTGGGGCAACAAGCCTCTAACTCGTCGCCTAAAAAAAGGTTATCCAATCATGATTGGAGTAAGTACAAACACTAATTGACAGTTTATAGCATGATAATGACTATATAACAAGTGTTATGATATATGAAAATAGAGCAACAGGTAAATATAAGACTAAATAATAGTTTAATAGAACAACCAAAATAGTGAAATATTAGAAACAGATAATAATGATGTGAGCAGATTAGTAAGCAATGTCAAATTCTTAAGTTCTAGGTGTTATTTGAAATACCAGGTTCGACATGTGAATGGCTCGAGTAATACGGCAAATCACACACGATAATGTACGATTGCTATCCATACGATACTAAAATCACACATGAGATGTTTGATTACTATCCACACGATTAGACACAGAGAACTTATAGGGTGTTAACACTGTTTGCCATGACAAAAAGGTTATTCGAACTTTTTGTATATTAAATGTATAAAAGAGTACAATCAATCCCTAAATAGGAGATCTAAGGACAAAATTTCTGGGAAGTGTGATGGTGGAGATCGAGCACAGCAGCTCCTTTACTCTGTTGACGATATGAAGACGAGTTGAACTTGTTCTGACTTTCTTGTGCTTGTGATTGGAACCCTGGGTTGCCAACCAAGAGGACACCGCAGTTACTGAAGATTTCCACCCCCTGATTGAAGGGAAACTCCTTCTATTTATAGGTGAGCACATATACGATGTGCATAAGGATTGTGCAAGAATGTTGCACAAAGATATGAAAGAATCTTGAGGCTATACGGTGAGGGTTGCTGCTGAGCTGACACGTGGCAGACGCTGGGATTTTTTTTATCAAGATCTTGGGGAGTTATCAACATAACTGAGTGAACGACATATGGCGTACGTTTAATTTGATTGGATGAACCCAGGTAGATTCTGTTCCTATCCCTGAAGTTGGATTTTGTCCTTATCTTAGGGGGCCATTGGTTTAAACAAACCGATTGGATATGGCCCTCGTCCATAAGAACAAACTCCGTCCTTATCTTTGGGAGTGGTGGTTTAAACAAACCGATAGGATATTGCTCTTATCAACAGAATAAAACTCTGTTCTTTATCTTAAGAGCGGCGGTTTAAAGAAACCGATTGGGTAATATCTGAAAAGATATAGGTACCAGACTGGCTACGTGGAAGAAGGTCACCTCATAGGACTGCGCATATATGCGAGCCGTGCTTCTGGAGAGGCTTCGATGTCACTACGCTTTTGGGCGACGAGGAGACTGTGCTTCAGGCAACGGAGTCACTATGCTTTGGGGCGACGAGTAGACTGTGCTTCGAAGGTGATGGAGTCACTACGCTTTTGGGCGACAAGGAGACTGTATTTTGAAGACAACCAAGTCACTACGCTTTAGGCGATGAGGAGACTGCTTCAGGCAACGGAGCCACTGTGCTTTCGGGCAATGAGTAGACTGTGCTTCGAAGACGAGAGAGTCACTACGCTTTTGGGCGACGAAGAGACTGTATTTTGAAGACGACTGAGTTACGGCGCTTTTAGGCGACGAGTAGACTATACTTTTAGGCTACGGAGTCTCCCGAAGGAACCTATTGAATGGGTTGTGCTTCTGGACTGAAATGAGGGCACTGAACTTCTGGTTGAACCGAACGCGATGCACTTCTGGTTGAACTGAAGTGGCTTCGCTTCTAAGTTGAAGAAAGTGGTTTCGCTTCTGAGTCGAAGGAACCAGTTTTTGTCGAAGTTATTTACTGTAGGAATCAATTAATGACCGCTCCTGAATGAATGAGTCGACATTCTATCCTTTAATTATCGTCATCTTTTAGGGAATTCAAGAAGCTCATGGCCTAGGATTCACTCAAAATAAACCTATTAAATGTGACTCTTTGTGCTGAGTCCTAGGTTCATTCCATTAATTGGGGGTCTTTGACCGATTGGCCCGTGGCATTTGGGGTTGAACCACACCCAGCCTATATAAAGGGAAGATTCTCAGAGGAGTCATGCCCACTTTCTTTTAGCATTCCCCATGACATGCTCGATCCTGACTTAGCTTCGAACGGTCATTGGCCTTGCACAAGTTGACTTTTGGTTGTGGATCTCTTCGTTCAAAGAAGCTATGTCCTTATAGAAGAACTGCTACTGGATTTTGAGATGCACTTGAGCATTTGGCATGAGGAGTTCGAGGCTGAACAACATCTTGGACGTCTTCGAGGTCCAAGCTATCGGGTTTGGATTTACTGTCGACCCAAAGTGCCACATGTTTTGCTCTGCCCTGTTCAATAGCGGCGGCACACCCTATTAGGCTGGAAAAGCCGCGAGCAGGAACTTCATTCTTGGTTCGGGCAAATAACTGCTTCATTAGCCATATTAGAGTTCCTCCACGTCTGGCTAGGAAGTAGCTTTCTCTGACGAGGAAGTGATTCGCTCCGACAGTGCTGTGTGTTTGGGGGCTGCGCCCTTTTTGAAGACTGCCCAGTTGTAGATTTTTTGGCGTTATAGTCTTTATATGTAATCATGAAAAATCTGTAATAGATCTTTTGTAGACATGATTTTCATAAAGAACTTCTTTTTATATACCATCTTTGTATGTCCGCTGTGACTTCGTTGCTGGCTGCACTTTTGAGCAACTGTGCTTTTGTGAGCTATTATATGCAGCGATTGTTGTCACCTGCACTTTTGTCACGGGTGAACTTTTACATGCTTCTATAAGACCCCCTTCAAAGTGTTTCGAACTTGAATAAAGCTCAAAATACTTTGAACAAAAGCATAACACGTGTCTTTTGCCAACAACACCCTTGCTGACAGGCTGTCGTCACGCTTAGCCTTCAGCACTAAATGCCTTGAGCCTTCATTTCATTAAAAGTTTATGATAACTCCTCGTTTCTAGGAAACATTCATCATGATATCAACTTAATTCCCACGTCGTCCGAAGAGTCTCTTCGAGTACAAAGGCATTTTTTATCTTCATCTTCTTACTTGGCCACACCATATAAGTAGGGGGCTGCTCGAAGAGAGAAACTTTTTTTTTCCTTCTAATAGAAGCTTTTTGTCAACTTTCTTCTTCCTCTTGAACCCTAGCTTTTCTGCCATGGCTCCTAAGAAATCAAGAACCCCGAAGGCTCCAGTTGCGAGCTCAAAGAAGGCCAAATGGGCAGTGACTAGCCCTAGACCCGACCAAGGTAAATGCGACCAGTGCGAGAGCGTCGACGGCGAGGCAAACCGGAGAGGCTGTGACAAGCACTCGATAGGCTAAAGGGAAGCAGTTAGCCTCAGAAGCCATCATCGTCGAGCAAGTTCTGGTCGTAGGAGTCGGAGACATGCAGCCACCTGTTGCAAGTAGGTGTTAAATTATCATCGTGTAAGCCCCATAAAATTTAGGATTTATTTGAAAATTCACTAAATCAATTTATTTTCAATAAATATTATTATTTGATTATTTTTGTTTATTGTTCTTCTCCGTGACTTTGATTTCTATAGGGTCAGAGATGTCAATCTCTGAAAACTTTCTTCATGAGTTTGTAGTAGACAAGATTATCTTCATTTTGATATATCATATCCTACTCAAACTTGTTCTCTTGTACTCTTTTTGCATCGCACAACTTCGGATCAATTTAGGCCATTTGATCGTTGAATAATTATTAATAATTTCCTACTTTTATCTTTGATCATCATATGCATGTTGCCGTGACTTTTAATTTAGGAGCACAAGACTTATCGTTTTCTCAAAACCAACTTCTCGTGCATGATCTACTCGAGACACCCTACATCCATGACCTTTGTGTCTCATTCAGACACACTATCTTGTGCTTCATTTGTATCGCACAACTTTTCTGACACAAGACCCAATCTTAATTTATCCCATGGAGTCACATTTATTTTTGACTTGAATTGGGAACACCCTTTTGACCCAAACCTGTCAACCCAAAATATGGACACGACCTATATTAAGCCAAATACCCACATGACACTTGTTTTCCATTTAATTTAGCCCCCACATGCTACTTATTTACCCGTGAACGTAAGTGGCTAAATTAAGCCATTTATTTCACCAAGCCCGATTGTGACCCGACCCGACTCCTTGGAACCAAAACCAAGCTTCATGTTACCCCATCATGCATACAAACACTCAGCTCCCCTACAAAATACCATAAGTGTACCCACTCAAATATTCAATGGACAACCCCTTGATTAAATTCCAAGAGAATGACCTAATCTAGCCTACATTTAGTCCTAGCCCTTGATTTTGCCCCCATTAATCCCAACCACTCATCCATTCATACAACCAACACTCACACACTCTTAGAGGGGTCGGCACTAACTCCCATGCACCCCTCTCTCTCCTTCTTTAATTACAATTCTCTCTCCTTCCAAAAATACTCCACAGCCAATTAAATAATGAGATACCACTCTCTATCTCATTAATCCCACAAAGTTCTTTATCTCTTCCTTCTAGTCGAGAGCAGCAGCCCCCTCCCCCCGTCCATTTTTGGCCAAACCCTAGCCTCCTTCACTTCTCCATGGCTGAACTTTTCCTCCCTCATATTTCATCTAGCCATCACTTTCTCTATTCCTCCTCCACATTCTTCTTCATCTCCATCACCTTCATCATTCTCGCCATCATCACCATCACCTTACCATCATCATCTCGACCTACTTTGCTACTGGAGGTCGACGATGTGCACCACCGTCCCTGTGCCTCCGCCAGGTACCCATGCCACCGTACGACCAGTGTTGCAGTAGCACGAGCAGCGGCACTGGCAGCAGTGCAGCAGCGTGCCGCCGCGGCCAACCACCATCGTCACGGCACCCCCTCAACCCTGAAGACCTCAGGCGAGCCCTCTAGTATGACGCTCGAACTCCCCGTCCATCCACGTAGGTGATTCGTACATTTTGTATGGGATCCCATCGTGATGCGCGGATTCAAAGTCAGAATCTCGTTTCGGAACAGCGACTTCGAGCACATTATTTGAGAAATTTGACCATTGGATCGATGAACTATTGGCTCTGTTATAACCTCGGTATATACCCCTTCACCCTGTCAAGTTTTAACTGTTAATTCGATCGTTTGATAGTCAAAACCGGCCGCCAAGTTGACCATTTAAATTGTGTTATTTTTGGATAGTTTGTGGAGCCAACTTCGTCGGCAAGTATCTTCGCCGTTGCAGCTCCGTTTGATGCACCACCAGTTCCTGTGCATAGCTGGTATAACCATCTTCTTGACCCTCAATTTCGTTTCATTGTGAGCTTGTTGGTTGGTTGAATTTGACGTCAAAGTTGGTCGTCCGAATTCGTAATTTTTATCTTGTAAAATTCTAATTTTGAACCCGGGACTCCGGATTATAATTCCAACACCACCAGTAGACTCGTGGCATCGTTCTGGCATGATTATATATATAGTTTGTTAGATTTGGAGGACGTGGGCCCTGCCATGTATTTTGGTACAAATGACCATTTTGAGATCGGCTCATTAGAATCCAATTCCGAATATGCCGTTAAGTTCGTATCGTCATTTTGGACTCATTGGCATATACTTTGCTAGATTTAGTGGATATTAGCTCCGGCATGCATTTTCGTGCAAACCGGAATTTTAATATCCTGGTTAACGGACCAATTTGAGATCAGGTCAACAGAATCCAATTCCGGATATACCGTCGGGTTTGTATCATCATTCAGGATTCGTGAACATATAATATGTTAGGTTTAGTGGACTTGTATCATGGCACATTTTTTGGTACAAAGTAGGTCCAATACGGATATCACTTTAATCCAAAATTACCTTTTTGCCCTTGTATCCAAACTGGACTTATGGGTAGGCTATCCTAGCTGATTTGACCATTCTAGACATATTGGCAATATTTGTTTCATCATCCGATAACGCATGTAAATATTTCTCTATGTATCACTATTAGTTATAATTAATTCTTATTATGTTCGTATTTCAGAATTAGTGTAACGAAACTGAGATCAATCGATTCCAGTGATATCACATCACAAAAATTGACAAGATGACCATGGGGATCACTATGATAAGATTATTAACCTTACGGTTGATCATCTTATCTCGATTTGCGTGTCATAGGTTTCGATATATGAATAACGAGGTACAATTTGATATTTTAATACTTAGACTAGAGTTGACCCTGTTTGACCAAGGTTGACTATTTTGACTCAAGGTCAGCTACAAGTCAACACTTGACCTAGATTGGACTGGGAGTTGACCAAAGATGACCAGTTGACCAAAAGTCAACTATAAGTCAGCACTTGACCTAGTTTGACCTAGTGTGACCTAGTTTGACCTAGTTCGACCTATTGTGACCTAGTTTGACTTAGTTTGACCTAGATTTCTTAGCATACATAGAAATCATGTCTAACACTGTTCAACCCTAATTAACTCATGTATATCTTATCTTTAGGTCTGTGACATCACTCTGAGCATCGATTCCCATTGACAGCTTAGGACCGCAAGCGAGTACATTCCCTGATAATTTTTGTTGTCTAGATGTCTACTACATCCGATTCAGTTGTAGTATTTTACTTGATTCCCGACACGATGGTACACGGATTAGAATACGTCAGATCCTATCATGAGATGTCATTCATGGGTTACCAAGGTATATTGGTACATTGTTCGATCTTATTTCTTGTACTTGTATAGACACCGATTCCGAAGGGGGAATAGCTACCCTCTTGGAGAATCTTGTGTCATGACGTGATGTGTCTGGATCCATATACTATTCGAGAATGGAGAGGTGTTAGTAGTTATGTGATCAATACCCCTTTTGTATTCCTGATACTACTTGTGCATAACTCCACCCATACCACACGTAGGGTGTAGCCTGACCTGATACTACTTGTGTATAGCTTTCCATTTTGGCCGGCCTGATCTCCAGGTTTACATGTGCTTGTTCTTGTGCATAGACGGTCAAATGGAACAGCCTGATCCTGACCCAAACAGGTCACATAACGTACTAATATCTCAAGGCACCGTTTATGTTTATATTATACATCAGATATTCCTGTATTTTTCTACTTTCCTGTACGTTACACCTGACATGATTTTCAGTTTGTATATCATGACTTACAGTCTTGATATATCAGTATGTATTCCATTATGATTGTCTCTTATAGCATGTCAATACTATGAAACTGTTGTTGGTGTTTGTACTTGCTTATTTTTCTAACAGGATAACGCCGTTGATGTTTACAGAGGATTAGATGCTGACTACTCGACCTATTATGGTTATTGCACCGACGGTGACTATTACCAGGATCTTCCTCTTATACCAGTGTCCGTAGAGGACGTAGTACCAGTAGTGACCTAAACTATATAGGTTTGACTGGACTGTGTTCCAGATGGGTATTGAGACTTGTAGTACTTATTTAGATTTTGTGTTATGTCTTAAACTCTGATCTTGTGTAGTGACTTGCATCTATTTCAGTTTATCTATTTTTGTCATATCTTATGATATTCGTCCTTATCTTCCTTAGATGTCTTGTGATTGAGTTGAGATTATATACCTCCGGGCGGAGATGACAGGTACATATATATTGTGTCTAGATGCTATACTTTCTAGTAGACCTATACAGCATTCTACCGCCGATTCTGTGACATAGATTAGACGTACCCATGTCCTCGTGCCCCTAATCAGGGTACGGGTCGTGACATATTTTTGTAGTGTCCCATGCAGGTCAGAATCACAATTAGTACAATTTCATAATGGTGCTTGACTTAAAGCGCTGCTACGAGCTTGCTATTAGGATATAGTTAATAGGCTATATAGGGTGTTACTCAATCATAGTTAGGAACTCTTGATTGATTCTAGGGATGACCCCTGAGAATCTTACTTCAATAACTCTTGAGTCTATTCTCACTTGCTTTTGCTCGTCCTGATCTTGAATATCTGCCTGTTATCAAACCTTATTCTTGCACTAGGATGAGTTTATGGACCCCCGAGAGAACTAGAAAGTAGAAGTTGAACCTATGACCATTTAGATTGGGTTTTGTTTTAGACTATATCCAAGGAATTATGCATTTTGACCTAAATAATACCTATGGGACAACCCTTGAGAATCTCTCTAAATCTTGCCTCAAAATCTGTTTTCGCTTGTCTCCATTTACTCTTCCTTGATTTGTCGTTTATTTTGATTCCTGATTTTCGTTGTTGACTTTGATCTTGCGTCGAGATAAATTTTATGGATTGAGTTAAGGTGTATTCTGATAACATATTTGATGATGACAGTGAGAACGATAAATATCTACTTTATTTATGAAGTTTAGAATTTATCGTAGTCATACTAGCTAGCATGACAAGGGCATAGAGCCTGATTTTGGATATACTTATCCTAGTTATGGAATTTAGAATTTCTTACAGCCATATTGGTTGGTGTGGTAAGAATTCTAGATAACATGATTTTAGGGTGTATACCTTAGTTATGGACTCTATCGTTTATAGCAGCTATGCTTACTGGCATGGCAAAAATTTTGGTAATATTATTTCAGGAAGACGTGTATGGTTATCAGATTATATCTTAAATCGGTTCACTTCGTTATGACCAAATGAGCAAGAACAAATTCTTATCATCATTCTTCCCCGTCTTGATTAACTTTGTCTATCTACAGCCACAACTAGGATTTTCTCGACATGATTGTTTTGTGTTCCATCTTTCCTATGATTTGACTAAACTCTTCTTTGCTAACCTCTTGGGTAATTCTTCTCGTCCTTCTCGGTAATTATTGAAAGTGCGTCATGGATTGATTCAAAAAAAGTTCGAAAAGTATATTTATCCTTGTATTACGGAATCGGGAGTTTGCATCCAGAGAAATACTGGCGAGGCATGACTTCAGATAACAGCATCATGGTTAAATATGTTTCTCGAATTCTACTTGGACCACTCCTTAAGCATTTTGACTGACATCCTCTCCTTTATTTTGCAAAACTTAGTTTGGAAATGTTTCACGGATATTTTAGCCAAAATAAGTTCTAGAACCTATATTATCTGGCGTGACAGCTGTGTACTGCAGCCATCCGTCGTATTATGCAACAAGGAAGTTAATCGCAGCCAGATGCACACTACCGCGATAGTAGCTTCATGTGACATAATTACGGAGGTATATGGTTCTCGAGTTTTACTTCGACTACATCCTATGCATCTCGTTTGGCCTCGTACCATTCTTGGAGATATTTCGACAATCTTTCCTATCTTGCTTGACCCATAACTTGTTTGAATACTGATATGGATTGTTCGACCCAGTTTTAGGCTTTTATTACCTTCTATTTAATAGACAACCTCGTTAATGGAATCTATAGTATAACTAAAATATATTGTGTGTTTGTGATGAATGATTTTCCTAGAGGTTGATTAGGTTAAGCTTATAAGACAGATATGAGTGACTGACTATAGTGGACTTGGAAACAATTAAGAAGGATTGGTTTGATAGTATAATTTGATGATATGGTATCTAAGATGGAGTGATGAAATATTATATTGCTGTGACTACGAATTGAGGATCTGAATCCTGTACTTACAAATTGAGGATTGAGCATTTGTAGAATTTTGGTTGGTTACCTATAGCTAATTACATATGATTGAAGGGTAGATCGATATGTGAAATAATATAGGATAAGTTAGAATGAGATATAGCATTGCGTACAAGATCGGAAGATAGAAGTTAAAGTAATAACGAACAAAGCAAGGACATATATACATTGGTAGTAAATAAATCGGTAATGTATCAAGAGTTCGAAATTGAGGATTTATATTCAGGAGTTGTTGAGTAAGGAGAGAAGGCTCAATGCCAAGAATAGGTTTTGAACATATAATTTCAAGGAGTTTGTGATTAATATGATAAAGATACTTAGGATAGGATAAGGGAACAAACTATTTGCAATTGAGATTGGAAATTATGGTTGATGGCCAAGCATTGTTGATATATATACGTATTTCGAGGATGACCTATATTTTAGAGTATACGTAAAGGTTCTTATTGATATGAAAATTCTAAAGGTTAAAATGACATAGTATTTATGGAAGATGCTTGTTGAACCTGAACCAAAATATTTGTAGAGAGAAAGAGAATAGATGATCACAAGGGTAGCAGATTGAGTATAGTAGCCGTAGCAGATACATGCTTTAGCTTGACCTATTGGATGATTTTAATTTCGAGAACGAAATTCTTATAAGGTGGGTAGGATGTAAGCCTCCTGAAATTTAGGGTTTATTTGAAAATTTTCTAAATCGATTTATTTTCAATAAATATTGTTATTTGATTATTTTTATTTAATGTTCTTCTCCGTAACTTTGATTTCTAGAGGGTCAGAGATGTCAATCTCTGGAAACTTCCTTCATGAGTTTGTAGTAGACAAGATTATCTTCATTTTGATATATCATATCCCACTCAAACTTGTTCCCTTGTACTCTTTTTGCATCGCACAACTTCGGGTCAATTTAGGCCATTTGATCGTTGAATAATTATTAATAAATTCTCACTTTTATCTTTGATCATCATATGTACGTTGTCGTGACTTTTAATTTAGGAGTACAAGACTTATCATTTTCTCAAAATCCACTTCTCGTGCATGATCTAGTCGAGACACCCTACATCCATGACCTTCGTATCCCACTTAGACACACTATCTTGTGCTTCATTTGTATCGTACAACTTTTCTGACACAAGAGCCAATCTTAATTCATCCCACGGAGTCACATTTATTTTTGACTTGAATTGGGGACACCCTTTCGACCCCAACCTGTCAACCCAAAATATGGACACGGCCCACATTAAGCCTACTACCCACATGATACTTGTGTCCCATTTAATTTAGCCCCCGCATGCTACCTATTTACCCGTGAACATAAGTGGCTAAATTAAGCCATTTATTTCACCAAGCCCGATTATGACCCAACCCGACTCCTTGGAACCAAACCTAAGCTTCATGTTACCCCCTCATGCATACAAACACTCATCCCCCTACAAAACACCATAAGTGTACCCACTCAAATATTCAATGGACAACCCCCTTAAAAAAATTCCTACAGAATGACCTAATCTAGCCTACATTTAATCCTAGCCCTTGATTTTGCCCCCATCAATCATATCCACTCATCCATTCATACAACCAACACTCACACACTCTTAGAGGGGCCGGCCCTAATTCCCATGCACCCCTCTTTATCTCTCTCTTTCTTTAATTACAATTCTCTCTCCTCCCAAAAACACTCCACAACCAATTAAATAATGAGATACCACTCTCTCTCTCTCTCATTAATCCCATACAGTTCTTCATCTCCCCCTCATAGTCGAAAGCAGCAGCTCCTCCGTCCATTTTTGGCTGAACCCTAGCCTCCTTCACTCCTCCTCCACGGCGAACTTTCTCTCCCTCATATTTCATCCAGCCATCACTTTCAACATTCCTCACCCTCGTTCTTCTTCATCCCTATCACCTTTATCATTCTCACCATCATCACCATCATCATCTCAACCTACTGTGCTACTGGCGGCCGACGGCGTGTGCCACCGTCGCCATGTGCCACCATCGTCGTGCCCTCGCCAGGTCCCCATGCTGTCGCATTTCCAGTGCTGTAGCAGCAGCTGCAGTAACACGAGCAGCGACACTTGCCGCAGCGTGTGCAACAGTAGCAGTAGTAGTAGCAGTAGCGCGAGTAGCAGCAGCGCACCATCACGGCCAACCACCACCACCATGACACCCCACTCAACCCCGATGTCCTCAGTTGACCATCCAGGCTGCCGCTCGACCTCCCCGATGAGCCACGTAGGCAATTCGTGTATTTTGCATGGGATCCCGTCGTGACGCGTGCGGATTCAAAGTCAGAATCTTATTTCGGAACAACGACTTCGTGTGCATTTTTTGAGAAATTCGACCATTGGATCGACAAAATCTTTGCTCCGTTATAATCTCGATATATACCACTTCACCCTTGTCAAGTTTCAACCATTAATTTGATCGTTTGATAGATCAAAACCGGCCGCCAAGTTGACCATTTAAATTATATTATTTTTGGACAGTTTTGTGGAGCCAACTTCGTCGACTCGTATCTCCACCATCGCAGCTCCGTTGGACGCATCACCTATTCTTATGCATAGCTGGTATAACCATCTTCTTGCCCCTCAAGTTTTGTTTTATTGTGAGCTTGTTTGATTGATTGAATTTGACGCCAAAGTTGGTCGTCCGAATTCATAATTTTCAACTTGTAAAATTCTAATTTTGTACACGGGACTCCGGATTGCAATTCCAACACGACCAGTAGACTTGTGGCGTCGTTCTAGCACAATTTCATATATAGTTTGTTAGATTTGGAGGATATGGACCCTGGCACGCATTTCAGTGCAAAGCGGACCCCACAGTCCGAGTCAACGGACCATTTTGAGATCGGCTCATCGGAATACAATTCTGGATATACCATTGAGTTCATATCGTCATTTTGGACTCGTTGACATATACTTTACTAGATTTAGTGGACAACAAATCAAAATTTTAATATCCTGGTCAACGGACAATTTTGAAATCGGGTCAACAGAATCCAATTTCGGATATACGGTTGGGTTCGTATCGTTATTCTGGATTCATGGACATATAATATATTAGATTTAGTGGACTTGTATCCTGGCATATTTTTTGGTGCAAAGTGTGTCCAACACGAACACCGCTTTGACCCAAAATTACCGTTTTGCCCTTGTGTCCAAATTGGAGTTATGGGTAGGCTATCCTAGCTAATTTGACCATTCTAGACATGTTGGCGATATTTGTTTCATCCGATAACGCCTATAAATATTTCTCTATGTATCACCATTAGTTATAATTAATTCTTATTATGTTCATATTTCAGAATTAGTGCAACAAAACTGAGATTGGTCGATTCCAGTGATCTCACATTGTTGAAATTGACAAGATGACCATGTGGTTCACTATGATAAGATTATTAACATTACGGTTGATCATCTTATCTTGATTTACGTGTCATAGGTTTCGATGTACGAACAACGAGGTGCAACTTGATATTTTAATACTTAGACTAGAGTTGACCCTGTTTGACCAAGGTTGACTGTTTTGACTCAAGGTCAACTACAAGTCAACACTTGACCTAGATTTGACTAGGAGTTGACCAGAGTTGACTAGTTGACCAAAAGACAACTATAAGTCAACACTTGACCTAGTTTGACCTAGTGTGACCTAGTGTGACCTAGTGTGCCTAGTTTGACTGATTTTGACTTAGTTTGACCTAGTTTGACTGAGTTTGATCTAGATTTCTTAGCATACATTAGAAAATCATGTCTAATACTGTTAAACCCTAATTAACTCATGTATATCTCATTTTAGGTTTGTGACATCACTCTGAGCATCGATTCCCATTGACAACTCAGGACCGCAGGCGAGTACATTCTTTGATAGTTTTTCTTGTCTTGATATCTACTATATCAGATTCAGTTGTAGTATTTTACTTGATTTTCGACACGATGGTACACGGACTAGTATACGTCGGATCCTGTCATGAGATGTCGTTCCTGGGTTACCATGGTATATTGGTACATTGTTCGATCTTTTTTCCTGTACTTGCATAGACACCGATTCCTGAAGGGGATTAGCTACCCTCTTAGAGAATCCCGTATCATGACATGATGTGTCCGGATTCATATACTATTCGGGGATGGGGAGTTATTAGTGGTTATGTGATCAACACCCCTATTGTATTCCTGATACTACTTGTGCATAGCTCCACCCACACCACACGTAGGGTGTAGCCTGACCTAATACTACTTGTGCATAGCTTTCTATTTTGGCTGGTCTGATCTCCAAGTTTATCTGTGCTTTTTCTTGTGCATAGCCGGTCAAATGGAACAGCCTAATTCTGACCCAAACCGATCACATAACGCACTAATATCTTAAGGCACCGTTTATGTTTACATTATACATCAGATATTTTTGTACTGTTCTATTATCCTGTACGTTACACCCTGACATAATTTTCCAATTTATATATCATGTTTTACTTACAGTCTTGATATATCAGCTTGTATTCCATTATTATTGTCTCTTATAGCATTTTTCAATACTATGGAACTGATGTTGGTGTTTGTACTTGCTCATTTTCCTGACAGGATAACCCTGTTGATGTTTACAGAGGATTAGATCCTGACTACTCGACCTATTATGGTTATGGCACCGACGGTGACTATTACCAGGATCTCCCTCTTATACCAGTGTCCGTAGAGGACATACGACCAGTGGTGACCTAGACTAGTTAGGTTTGACTGGACTGCGTTCCAGATGGGTATTGAGACTTGTAGTACTTATTTGGATATTGTGTTATGTCTTAAACTCTGATCTTGTGTGGCGACTTGCATCTATTTTAGTGTGAGGACCCTGATTTTTGGGAATTATTTTTTTAGTATTTCAAATTATTAGGTTATATTGTATATTTAATTATGATTATATATGTACTCTTTCGTGTCTTTAATTTTTGGAGCACAAGACATACCCATCTCTTGAAACGTCCTTCATGAGTTTTGTAGTAGACAGGATGACCTTCAACTTGATATATTATGTCCCATCCAAACTTGTTCTCTAGCATTCTTTTGACTTTGCGCAACTTTGGGTCAAATTTAGGCAATTAGATTATTTAACATAATTCCAGACCTAACTTCCCACGTGAGTTCGGGACTCGACATAAATCAAAACTATTCGACCCAATTATGGTTTTGACTCATTTTGAGCCTACGACGCACATGCTAATAGTGTGCCACTCAATCGAGTCTCCATGTCTATTTAATTGCGAATGACACAAGCGACTTATTGGTTGACTTATAGAGTTCGATTAAATTAGAAAATATATTTGGACCCTAACCTAGCCAACCCCACCTGGTAGGGAGCCATGATAGGTTGTCATGACAGTATAATTATTATGGATTCATTTTAGGATGTTATACAGTCAATTAGATTTAGATACAATTTTGTGTATATGATTATATTTATAATAGTCTAATATAATATATATGGCCTTAGTTATGGTTAAGTTTGAGATACATATTGACTAGGAATTTTAGTACGAATAGTGTAGTCGTGTACTTTGACTAGTCTATTACCCAGGTAGGGAAGGCCAAGCCATATGTGTGTTCTAACTAGGAAAACCAGGCCAAGTTGCGACTTAACCTCCACCGATGATTTATTTATTTAATTATTAGATTATTGACCTTCTAGGAGACCCGGTTGTACCAATTTAGCCCCGACTTGACCCGAACCAAATCCCAATCTAAATAGATATATATGTAGTACTCTCAAATACCTTCATGTAGATATATATTTTGTATATATATTTTATTAATATTAATATATTTTTAATTTTGGAAAGTTACTATTTATAGAAAGTGTCTACGTGTAATCCCAGTGTAACCCTAGTTGGCGTTAATTTATATTTGACCCAAAGTCCAACCCAAACCTGTGTAGGCATGTTGGGCATTAATATATATATATATATATATATATATATATATATATATATATATATATATATATATATATATATATATATATATATATATATTTAATTCTGATTTAGATTGTATTTATATTTAGAAATCTAAGTAGTTCCATATTAGGAAACCTTTTATTTAAATCCTCAATCAATCAATTAGCCAACTCATCAAATAACCAAACCAATCCATGTGGACCCCACATATGACCAACCAAAGATTATTTTCATGTAATTTTTGTCCAAAAATAAACCCCTACATTGGCGGGCCATGCCTTGCATGGAAACACCCTCCTACATATATAAACTCAACCCATAGGCCCATATATATATCAACCCTTATCAAAATCCTAACCCTAACACCAAAAACTCTTATTTATCAGCCAAAAGCAGCTCCTTTATCATTAATTTCGAAAATATCATCCCCTCCCCTCTACTACATCATCTCCTCCATCACATAACTCATCCTCCTCCATAAAAGCTCCTTCTTTCATCCTTCTTCCATCCAAACTCCACCAAACCAACCCTAAAAACTCTATCTTCTCCATCCAACCATCTAAAACCATTGCCAACTCCTCCAAACTCATCAAGAGAGGATTATCAAGTAAGGATTGCAATAAAGGTGGGAGCTTTATCAGGGAGAAGCCTCCAACCCAACTAACAAGGACTTTTCGTAAGAAATCCTAATTTTTCCATCTCAAACCTATGCTATAAATCTGTAGAAATTATGGTATTAATTCTGTAGAAATAGTGTTTTGATGTCTCTTGGATAGTATTTTCACCCATAAAAGTTTCATTAATTATGATAGCTATTTTCATGTTTCGGTAGAGCCAAAACTTACCACGTTGTGAAGGAACTATAAGTTTCTGTAGGAATTTTTTTCAAAACTGAATTTTATGTGTATTCATATACATAAATTAGGATTTTAAGTATTTTTTCACGAATTTATCAATTCAATTCTGGCCGGAAAAATTATAGGTCAAAACTAGTCATTTTCGGGTGACTTGTTGACCTAGAAGATTCCAAACCATTAGTACCATGAAATCTTTGCATAAAAAATTTCATATTATAATATTTAGGGCATTTTTAATTCTATTTAAATTATATTTTTGAGGATTTTTATAATTTAGATAATTAAGGAAGTTCTAGACAAATTTTGGGTAGACTAGTCGACCCGGTAGACAAATAGTAGTATAATTCTTTAGAAATATAAATTCTGAGATAAATCTATAGAAAATTAGTTTAAATAATATTTTTATTATTTTTATATGATTTTTAAGTATATGATTGAAGTAGCAACATAACTGACTAATTGGGAGTTGGAAACCCAAAAACTGTGTTCGGTGTCTCGTAAAACCTGTGTGTGATTGTATGGGTCTAAAGGGTTCCACTAGAAATTGAATATAACCTTAAAATATTATCTTGACTAATTAAGTCATATTATAAGTTCATGAGTAGTGGGTTAATTTAGTTAATTAATTATCTAGGAGCGTCGGGTTCCGGTGGCGTTGACGCGGGAGCGACATTTCAGATTCACAGCGCGACACCAGGCAAGTACACCTTGCCAACTTTACAGTATTTACATGCTTTCCTATATTTTTAGTATTTCTTGCTTTGTTGCATATCTCTCTTATTTTCTCTCATGATTCTGTCTAGTTACACGTGCACGTAGATTTTGAATTTTCTTCCTATACTACTTGTTCTATCTTTCCTATTTTGTTCATGTCTAGTGATAGTATTGATATGCATGTGCCATGTTTTTCCTGACCTGTTTGACCTATACTTGACTTGGACATGACTAGATAGGCTGATTTCCTAGTACCTTAGGAGAGAATGTTTTATTAGCCGTGGCTATCCTCTATTGTTAGTGCCTCCCCGGGCTACGATAGAGAACCTATTATAGGACTGTTAGTGCCTCCCCGGGCTACGGTTTTAGCCACGATTAATATTACATTCTCATGACATGTCACCATCTGTAGAGTTTCCTTACGTGTCATCTTTTCCTCTGCTTGTTATTTCTATTTTTCTTGTATGTTATTTACTGTACAGTAGGCATGTATATTATGTGTCTTGCTAGTCCTCTGAGGACCTGGTGATCTCTCCAGGTATTAGCTGAAGATATGATACATTGATGGATGATGTTGCTACACCAAGACTGCAGGTATATTTAGTTGATGTTTTATCGTTCTCTTCCATAATTAGATTTTGTCCTATATTATATTACTTTGACATTGCTGCTGTTTAGCCTAGTTTTACAAGCTTTATCTTTCATTAGAAGCTTGTTCAAGATAATTGCATTAGAGTCTGGTCCACTTTATTGTATATTATCTTTTCTTGTTACTTGTAGTAACCGGTTTGCTAATGTCTGACCAGCATTAGTTTACTTGGTTTATACAAGAGTTTATCTTCAGTGGATTGAGATATTTATAGATTGCTTTAGGAAACCAGACAGCTTATATGTATTCGAGCTGGGCTGGAGTCCTCTCGATGCGTAGCTGGCATGTATACATATCCTAGTCCTACGTATTTTGGGACTGGGGCGTTACATGTTTTTTTGGTGGCCCATGCAGGTCGAGTTAGCCGTTTCGGTTACGTTACTATACCGAGCGGGCCTGCGAACATGACTAAACCCTTAGGAATCTCAATCCACAACTGCCTTGACAATTCTTTTAGAAATTTTCTACGCCCTTGAACTTCGTATTTACTCTCGATTACTATTCCCTTGCTTTCTCGTATCATTGCTTCTCGTCCCTTCCAATTTCGGAGTGACGAATAATCGTGCTATATAGGATTTAGCAAAAATTCTTAAGTTATAGTGTAAGTTAGTTTGCTTATTGTATTGTGATTGCTTGATAGATAAGTAGGATTAGAGATGCCATATGCCATAGGGTATCATGTGTTTGATGAGGTAGTTTGACCAAAGGTGGGTAGACGTCCTCATAATAGGCATACATATATGATCATACTGGGTTACGCCCTTATGGTGGCCACTTAATCAAGAATAGAGTGGTAGTTTTAGTGTAGAGATCGACCCTCTAAGAGATGAAACTAGACATAGCCTAACCCAACCCATTTACTATTATATCATGTCAATTATAAAATTAGAATTTGACAGATTGATATGTATCACTTAACTTGGTTAGGTGAAGGGAGACTTATATAATTGTCTTGATAAAATGGTTAGGAGGACAAGCCTTCAACATGATCATTGCAAGACCGCTAGTACCAAAAAGAGCGACTAGAGATAACCATATATAGCTTTACGAATGTTGCAAATCAAAATTGTTGAGGCTTGATTATTACTTGACTTATTAGGAGACACTGTAGTGACCTAGCGTATCCCTTAAACTATTCCTAGTTACTCTAGCACGGTTCTTTGTTAGTGAGCCTTATTTTAATTTCGAGGACAAAATTCTTTTAAGGTGGGTAGATTGTGAGGACCCTGATTTTTGGGAATTATTTTTTTAGTATTTCAAATTATTAGGTTATATTGTATATTTAATTATGATTATATATGTACTCTTCCGTGTCTTTAATTTTTGGAGCACAAGACATGCCCATCTCTTGAAACGTCCTTCATGAGTTTTGTAGTAGACAAGATGACCTTCAACTTGATATATTATGTCCCATCCAAACTTGTTCCCTAGCATTCTTTTGACTTTTCACAACTTCGGGTCAAATTTAGGCAATTAGATTATTTAACATAATTCCAGACCTAACTTCCCACGTGAGTTCGGGACTCGACATAAATCAAAACTATTCGACCCAATTATGGTTTTAACTCATTTTGAGCCTACGATGCACATGCTAAGAGTGTGCCACTCAATCGAGTCTCCATGTGCTATTTAATTGCGAATGACACAAGAGACTTATTGGTTGACTCATAGAGTTCGATTAAATTAGAAAATATATTTGGACCCTAACCTAGCCAACCCCACCTGGTAGGGAGCCATGATAGGTTGTCATGACAGTATAATTATTATGATTCATTTTAGGATGTTATACAGTCAATTAGATTTAGATACAATTTTGTGTATATGATTATATTTATAATAGTCTAATATAATATATATGGCCTTAGTTATGGTTAAGTTTGAGATACATATTGACTAGGAATTTTAGTACGAATAGTGTAGTCGTGTACTTTGACTAGTCTATTACCCAGGTGGGGAAGGCCAAGCCATAGGTGTGTTCTAACTAGGAAAACCAGGCCAAGTTGCGACTTAACCTCCACCGATGATTTATTTATTTACTTATTAGATTATTGACCTTCAAGGAGACCCGGTTGTACCAATTTAGCCCCGACTTGACCCGAACCAAATCCCAATCTAAATAGATATATATGTAGTACTCTCAAATACCTTCATGTAGATATATATTTTGTATATATATTTTATTAATATTAATATGTTTTTAATTTTGGAAAGTTTCTATTTATAGAAAGTGTCTACGTGTAATCCTAGTGTAACCCTAGTTGGCGTTAATTTATATTTGACCCAAAGTCCAACCCAAACCTGTGTAGGCATGTTGGGCATTAATATAATATATATATATATATATATATATATATATATATATATATATATATATATATATATATATATATCTATATTTTAAATATATATATATATATATATATATATATATATATATTTAAAATATAGATATATATATATATATATATATATATATATATATATATATATATATATATATATATTATATTTAATTCTGATTTAGATTGCATTTATATTTAGAAATCTAAGTAGTTCCATATTAGGAAACCTTTTATTTAAATCCTCAATCAATCAATTAGCCAACTCATCAATAACCAAACCAATCCATGTGGACCCCACATATGACCAACCAAAGATTATTTTCATGTAATTTTCGTCCAAAAATAAACCCCTACATTGGCGGGCCATGCCTTGCATGGAAACACCCTCCTACATATATAAACTCAACCCATAGGCCCATATATATATCAACCCTTATCAAAACCCTAACCCTAACACCAAAAACTCTTATTTATCACCCAAGAGCAGCTCCTTTATCATTAATTTCGAAAATATCATCCCCTCTCCTCTACTACATCATCCCCTCCATCACATAACTCATCCTCCTCCATAAAAGCTCCTTCTTTCATCCTTCTTCCATCCAAACTCCACCAAACCAACCCTAAAAACTCTATCTTCTCCATCCAACCATCTAAAACCATTGCCAACTCCTCCAAACTCATCAAGAGAGGATTATCAAGTAAGGATAGCAATAAAGGTGGGAGCTTTAGCAAGGAGAAGCCTCCAACCCAACTAACAAGAACTTTTGGTAAGAAATCCTAATTTTTCCATCTCAAACCTATGCTATAAATCTGTAGAAATTATGGTATTAATTCTGTAGGAATAGTGTTTTGATGTCTCTTGGGTAGTATTTTCACCCATAAAAGTTTCATTAATTATGATAGCTATTTTCATGTTTCGGTAGAGCCAAAATTTACCACGTTGTGAAGGAACTATAAGTTTCTGTTGGAATTTTTCAAAACTGAATTTTATGTGTATTCATATACATAAATTAGGATTTTTAAGTATTTTTCACGAATTTATCAATTCAATTCTGGTCGGAAAAATTATAGGTCAAAACTAGTCATTTTCGGGTGACTTGTTGACCTAGAAGATTCCAAACCATTAGTACCATGAAATCCTTGCATAAAAAATTTTGTATTATAATATTTAGGGCATTTTTAATTCTATTTAAATTATATTTTTGAGGATTTTTATAATTTAGATAATTAAGGAAGTTCTAGACAAATTTTGGGTAGACTAGTCGACCCGGTAGACAACTAGTAGTATAATTCTTTAGAAATATAAATTCTGAGATAAATCTATAGAAAATTAGTTTAAATAATATTTTTATTATTTTTATATGATTTTTAAGTATATGATTGAAGTAGCAACATAACTGACTAATTGGGAGTTGGAAACCCAAAAACTGTGTTCGGTGTCTCGTAAAACCTGTGTGTGATTGTATGGGTCTAAAGGGTTCCACTAGAAATTGAATATAACCTTAAATATTATCTTGACTAATTAAGTCATATTATAAGTTTATGAGTAGTGGGTTAATTTAGTTAATTAATTATCTAGGAGCGTCGGGTTCCGGTGGCGTTGACGCGGGAGCGACATTTCAGATTCACAGCACGACACCAGGCAAGTACACCTTGCCAACTTTACAGTATTTACATGCTTTCCTATATTTTTAGTATTTCTTGCTTTGTTGCATATCTCTCTTGTTTTCTTTCATGATTCTGTCTAGTTACACGTGCACGTAGATTTTGAATTTTCTTCCTATACTACTTGTTCTATCTTTCCTATTTTGTTCATGTCTAGTGATAGTATTGATATGCCTGTGCCATGTTTTTCCTGACCTGTTTGACCTATACTTGACTTGGACATGACTAGATAGGTTTGATTTCCTAGTACCTTAGGAGAGAATGTTTTATTAGCCGTGGCTATCCTCTATTGTTAGTGCCTCCCCGGGCTACGATAGAGAACCTAATATAGGACTGTTAGTGCCTCCCCGGGCTACGGTTTTAGCCACGATTAATATTACATTCTCATGACATGTCACCATCTGTAGAGTTTTCTTACGTGTCATCTTTTTCTCTGCTTGTTATTCCTATTTTTCTTGCATGTTATTTACTATACAGTAGGCATGTATATTATGTGTCTTGCTAGTCCTCTGAGGACCTGGTGATCTCTCCAGGTATTAGCTGAAGATATGATACATTGATGGATGATGTTGCTACACCAAGACTGCAGGTATATTTAGTTGATGTTTTATCGTTCTCTTCCATAATTAGATTTTGTCCTATATTATATTACTTTGACATTGCTGCTGTTTAGCCTAGTTTTACAAGCTTTATCTTTCATTAGAAGCTTGTTCAAGATAATTGCATTAGAGTCTGGTCCACTTTATTGTATATTATCTTTTCTTGTTACTTGTAGTAACTGGTTTGCTAATGTCTGACCAGCATTAGTTTACTTGGTTTATACAAGAGTTTATCTTCAGTGGATTGAGATATTTATAGATTGCTTTAGGAAACCAGACAGCTTATATGTATTCGAGCTGGGCTGGAGTCCTCTCGATGCGTAGCTGGCATGTATACGTATCCTAGTCCTACGTATTTTGGGACTGGGGCGTTACATTTAGTTTATCTATTTCCATCATATCTTATGATATTCGTGCTTATCTTCCTTTGATGTCTTGTGATTGAGTTGAGATTATATACCACCGTGCGAAGATGACAGGTACATATATATTGTGTCTAGATGCTATACTTTCTAGTAGACCTTTACAACGTTCTACTGTCGATTCTGCGGCATAGGCTGGATGTACCCACGTGCTCGTGCCCCTAATCAGGGTGTGGGTCGTGACAAATCGACACCCTGGTTTGCTGATGCATATGAGCGTTGACTCTTAGGAGCATCGTCTCGAAGATATGCTAATATTTTTTTTCGCTAATGCGCATGGGCACCATTCCTCGGAGTGGCGCTCCGAAGATGTGCTAAAGGTTTATCAACCGATGTACATAGTTGTTACTTTTACGAAGTAATGACTATAAATGTGCTGAGGTTTCTGTAAATGCTCAGTCAATGTTCGTGCACAGTTTATTTGTCAAAGTACCTGCGCAGATGCTCGTTGACTGATACGCGATGCAACTTTGGGAGTACCTACGCGGATCCTCGAACAATTACGGCGCAGTGCTTTGAGATTCTTTGTTTTGCAGAAGATACTTTATGTTTTTTGACACACTTTGTTCATGTGCAGTTCCTGTGTCTACGCCTCTCTTCGGTGATATCCATTTTGACTCAACGGTATGTGCCTTAGGCGTAAACGTTGACGAGGTGCTCATAATCCTGCCAAGCAGTTAATTACCTAAGGTCAACCGAAAGGGCGGCTAGCAATGATACAGGACCAACAGTCTGTATATTTTTGTCATATGATTGATCGAGGCAAGTTGTCTCTCCCTTCTGATGCCGTCAAGATGCTGAAACCTTTGTTTTTATTTGGTGATCAGCTGGTTCTGGAAAAGACCGAGCTCTTGGAGATAAACAAAAACTGGTACTTCGAGAATGATGGTCTCTCTTTGTACCTTCCGTCAATCAACCGACACCTCCCGTTCTCAGTTTTCTTTTGCCTTGCTGAGAAGTGTCTCATAAAATGGGATCTGACCCCAGAGCAAAGGGGTTTAATGACTGGCCATATCCAGGTGGACGGTTACTCTAAGTAGAAGGATTTTTTTAAGAATGCACACAATGGTCCATCGTCGCCGCATGTGTTACTCCCCTGTCATCTGCTCAGCGACTTTACCACGGAGGTGCAACCATTCCGGGCCTCTCTTTTTGCCAATAGGCTCCTTACTACGGGCTGTACATACCCGAAGAAGGTCTTCCGGGTCGAAGGTTGGATTCAACCTGGGGTAGAATGGTGTGAACTGACCCAATAGGTATTGGGTAGGTTCATGGAGGGCTTGCAAGTTACGGGCTTACGTCGTGCCATCAGGGCCACTAAGCACGGTATAGAGATCAATCAGTCCTTGTTTATAGCCTTGTTGGAACTATTTAACCAAAATATTGGGACTTTCTTCACTCTACGTGGAGAGATGGGTTTGGCCCTCCATGAGATGTACGCTATCTCGAAGCTACCGTAGGATGATGAGCCATATGAGGAATATACCCCTTACAAGGAAGAGTTCTTAATATTAGAGAACAAATATCCCGAAATGATGGCTGAGTACAAAGAACTGCTTTGCCATCTTCAAGTACGCATGCACCAGGGTGGGACGAAGGCTCCACCACATATCAAGGCTTGGGTGGATTATATCTTCATGAAGCATCCGTCGAGGCCGGGGACGATTTATTTTACCGTGCGTAGGGCATATACTGTTGACGAGGTAGATGATATGATGGCTGAAGCGGGGGTATCTACTCCCTCAGTAGATGCAGAGGGAGAGCCCACCTCAATTGTTCTGTCATGCCCCGCTCCCAGAATACGACGAGCCGGGTACGTAATAGCATCCCCAAGCTACGCGACATATGAATACTCTAGTACCCATATTCGCGATTGTCGTCCGTAAGGTTCTAGCATAGGTTCATTTCAGGTCATCCTTGCAAAATAAAATTAATATTATTCAAAGGACATTCTGAAACTATAAATTAGAGATGGATTATTCTACCCAATACAACTATTAACCCAATATAATTATATATTTATATACCTGAATTGATGATGAGAAGATCTTAATTCAATATAATTGCCTTCAATCGTCACATCTCGTTCTTATTCTCCAGCTTCTCTCCAATGTACAATAGTAGCTCCTTGGTCTACAAATCTAGTGAACAATACCAGGTCGTCAAACGACAGGCAAGCCCTCAATCAAGGACGAGAAAATAAAATAATTAAATTGAGAATCTATGAAGTGATAAGATTCTCGGAATTCCAAAGTAAAGAAATTAAGAAATTAATTCAGAGGGATTATATTGTTAACTTAAAATATGATTCTAACTAGATATCATTCTCGTGAATTTCCTCAATGTTTGTCCAACGACTAAATCCTAATAATTTATAAATAATGACTACAATCACAATCACAACAACTTAATTCACTATCACAATTACAGTTAAGTTTCCTATTTGATGATGCAATTTAGAGAACACATTTGGATCACGATCATTCTCTATTTTTTTGGCAATAATCTCATTTACTCAGGACCAGGTGGTGTCTGGATTGGGTACGGTGCCTTAGATCCGACCCTCCACATCTTGTAGGAAAGTTGTACGCATTAACTTTTTAAATTTCGGTTTTATTCTCGAAATTTACTGGACTGTTCTCTGTTGGTGAGCTAGGCCTCACCCCGACATCGCAAGGCCTTACAATTACGGGACTACTGATCAGCTTTTACTTTGGTTATTATATTGCAGGGATTTTGATAGATGTGATCCAGTTGTTCTCTTCCACCCTATGATGCAACTACAAACACATACAATATTCTATTGACTCCTAGGTCTAATATCCAGTTCCAACTTGATTACCATCTCGTATGTCAAAGACAATACGCCATATGGTAATCTCTTATTATCCAACTTATTACCATCTCGTGTGTCAAAACAACACGCCGTATGGTAGTAGTTGTTGGCAAGGAATCATTCAACTTATTTTACCATCCCGTGTGTCAAAGACAACACGCCATAGGGTAAAATTCTAGTTGACTAGAAACTGGATATAACTTAGATTTTCCTACTAGGTTTTCCTAATCCTAAAACTTCCAAAATTTGGCTAACTCCCAAAATTATTAAAAAATTTAGTAGAGTCTCCTTCGTATTTGTTGACCCAAAAATCTTTACAATAGACAATAATCTATATACGTATCAAAAATCTCGGGTACGCTGACCCCTTCGGTAGAGCAACCCTCAACACCGATAACACGCAATATATAATCCAGGGTACGCCGACCCCTTCGGTGGAGCAACTCTCAACAACGAAAAATCTCACGCAAGTATATATATAAATATAATTCAAAATAGAAACTTTTTTACCTTAGCAAGCAAGTTATTTTCTTCATTTACTATTGCAGTTGCCATCTTTCATATTATTCAAGTTCAAGCATTACAATTGGCTAGAGATAATAATCAATCCAAATAAGAAAATCTACACATATAAAATAAATTGGCAAACTAGAAAATATTTGTAAGGTATTAGTCATTAGAACAAATAGGGTAATGTGTCCAATGTCCGTTTTATAGGAATAAATAATATTTCCAATTTTGATCTCAAAGTTAGTTTCTAAATCAAGAATGATGGTATGTTAGCATATATATAATATAGGAACCCAACCTATCTCTCTCTAGTCTTTCTAATATATAAAACGAGCATAAGGATTTTCCAACTGCTGAATTTTATACTAACTCAATTTAAAATGTAATACTTAACTAATTTAAGACAATATGGTCTCAATAATTTATGATATGATTTATGGGTATGTTATACCTAATATTTTCTTCTTCTTCTTTTTTCTCAGGTTCATCATAACATTTCTAAAACTTATATAATGCTGAATTGTAAGGGATAAATTAAATTAGGACCAAAGGAGATTGATACGACCTTGTATCATTTTCTGAAATGCATACTTGGGTCGTCTATATAACCCTAGTCTACTAATTTATAAGATTAAGATTATCTTTTACTAGTTTTAAGAACATCTAATAATATTCCGGACAACAACTAATTATTACATCCTGATGATATTGTAAATATTATTATACAATGATAGGCTAGCTAATATAACCAAAATGACTTTCAGGTCCATAGAGTACATGTCGAGTTATGGTTTTGTATTTCTATTTCTAAGTAGGTGGGGGCTAACTAAGTAAACTATAAACATCATGATGTTCAAAGGGGTGATTATAACTTAGTCTCTTAAGGTTCCAGCTTAATCATACACATATTTATCCGTAATATTGAATGGGATATATATATATATATATATATATATATATATATATATATATATATATATATATATATATATATATATATTTATATATATATATTTTTTGGGATATATATATATATATATATATATATATATATATATATATATATAATATATATATTTATTTTTATTTATATTTATATTTATATATATAACCTTACTAGGCATAATCTTCTGCAGGCACTGCCAGTCCAGAGGACACCTCACTAGGCATTGTTTCAAAGCTAACCCGGAGCTTCAGAAGAAAATCCCCCACAAGCAGCACTCTCGAAAGACGACCCAAATCATCTCTACATCCCCCATTCTCCCCTTTTCTAATTCTCAATCCCATTCCTAGAGAGCGACAATTCCCCCAGCCCCCGATCTCCTTCAGAGAAGGCCACCACCCCCTATGATCCCCCGGGTATCCTTCTCAACAACCAGTTCGACATCCTCACCATCATCCCGTCTGACACTCTTCGGAAGCATCCCCAACCAAGCCCGACCTCTCCCGAAGTGAACAAGAAGCCCACTGATCCACATCAGAAAAACAACACTTCCCCGAGCGGCGAAGGAGAAGATCAGATGGCCGTGATCATCTATTTTGATCCCCCCGCTGGATCCCCTCTTACCCCTGGGAGAGATCTTACGATCAATCCAGCGTTGCTGAGTATAGTCCCGGCTGACAGACTTCAGCAAGCTATAGAAGCAGGCTTTCTAGACCCCGACAAACCTCTCTGTGCTCTTGCCGAAATAGACGAAGATGATGTCTCCCCCCGAAGGACGGCAGCAGACATTTTGCTCGTGGCTCGTCAGACTCGACGAATGACGTTACCGGAATACCTCAGTGTGCCTCCAAAATCTCCATCAACAAGAAGAAAAAACTAGAGCCCACAGCCATAAGCACTCGGTCAGCCACTAAGCTCAACACCCGCCCTATTCACAAATAACCCAATGCCTAACAACCTCTCGTGGAATGTTAGTGGGCTGGCCAACAAACCTACCTTGAGGATATTAATTAGCCTCAAGAAAATCTATCGAAACGACCTTCTGGTCGTCATTGAACCCAAAATCCCCTAAAGGAGACTCAAATTCATTCAACTCCAACTCGGCTTCGCTTCTGCGGTGGCCGGTTGCCATGACATTTGGATCCTGTTCACCGTCGATTACAAAATTGGCATCACGAACGACTCCGATCAGGCACTTTCCTGCTGGGTTGAGCACATTTCCCTCAAGTCCAGAGTGCTTATCTCTGCTGTTCACGGTAGCTGCAACCACCCCGAGCACAAGAACCTCTGGGATACCCTCACGGACACCCACCAACTCCTCAACAGTCTTCTCTGGATTTACCTTGGAGACTTCAACAAAATCTCGCATCGTAAGGAAAAATCGGGGCCGCCCTCCCCCACAGTCGGCGATGATCGACTTCAACACTTTTATTTTCAACGCCCACTTGTCCCCCCTGTAGTTCACCGGCAATGCCTTCACCTAGTGTAACATGCAAGAGGGCGCCCGCCGACAATACTCCCGGCTGGATCGAGTGCTGGTTGACAACCGGTGGGCCGACTTAGATCTCATCACTAACCTCTCTCACCTTAATACCACAGAATCAGATCATTCCTCCTCCTGATGGAGATCAACAGCAACTCCACCCAGGTCAAAAAAACCTTTCCACTTCCTGAACTTTTGGAGACATCACCCTAATTTTAGAAACATTGTAGCCTCTGCATGGAGATCTATCAACAACCCAGACCCCCTCATCCGCGTCGCACTCAAGCTTAAAGCACCAAGGCTACATTATCGGCTTGGAGCAGACTCGCTTTTGGTAATATTTTCCAAGCTATCAAGACAGCTGAAGATGACGCCACTCGTACTGAGATCCTGTTCGCTGCGAACAGGTCACCGGAAGCCCGTACCACCCTGAACCTTACCAAAGCGATTCTCAAGTCCAGGCTGAAGGTTGAGACAGAATTCCACAAGCAAAAAGCCAGATTGTCCTGGGATTCAGAGGGTGACAGAAACTTCGGCTTCTTCCACGCATGTGTCAAGGGTCACAGAAATCAGCTCAATCTTCACCAAATCTCGGACGACAACGACATCCTCCTCAAAGAACAGAAAAGCATTAATAAGGCAGCCGCCAACTTCTATACCAAACTTTTCTCTAAAATGAACGTCGTTAAAGATAAGGCTTTCCTGGCTAAGATCGCCAACCTGATCAGAGAGCAGGAGAACATCATGCTGTTGACCCCCCTTCCCGAAGGAGGTCAAGTCGGTTGTGTGGTCCCTTGACGAGCACAGCATTCCTGGACCAGACGGCTTCTCCGGAGCTGTCTTCGGTTCTTGTTGGGAGATTATAGCGTATGACTTTCATGATGTCGTGGTGGCATTTTTTTACCGAAGCGAACTACCCCAAATCTATCTCCCGGGCCAACCTTATCCTCATCCCTAAAAAAGAAAACCCGAAGACACTCAAAGACTTTAGACCGATCAGCTTATGCACCTTCACCAACAAAATCATCTCCAAGATCATCGCGACCCGCATGTCCACTCTTCTTTCCAAGATCATCTCCGAGGAACAGAACGGCTTCGTCCCCGGTCGAAACATCACCGATAACATCTTACTCGCTCAGGAGTTGATCACTTGCATAAAATTCCCATCCAGGGGGGTAACGTCACCATCAAACTCAACATGGAGAAAGCCTATGACTGTCTGGACTGGCAATTCGTGATTTGGATTTTTAGATCCATCGGGTTCTCGAAGACTTGGATCGACATCATCTTCAGGTCCGTCAACAACTCTTGGTTCTCCACGGTCATCAACGGACAATTCGATGGTTTCGTCTGATCTAATCATGGGGTTCGTCAAGGGAATCCTTTATCCGCCACCATCATCATCATCGTTGCTGAAGCGCTCAGCAGAAACTTAAACAATATGGCGAACACCCCCAGATTTCGTCACTATCACACCACCATGGGCTGCCCTCTCATCACGCATCTGGCCTATGCCGATAACATCCTCATCTTTTCTTTTGGAGACATCAGGTCGGTGGAGGTGGTCAATAGCACTCTCGAGAAATATACTAGATGCTCTGGCCAACGTATCAACGTTGACAAAAGCGTCATCTACACCCACCACAATGCCGACCTGAATCATTCGTCTAACCTCGCCAACATAACCTCCTTCTCTATCGCATACCCACCGTCCTCCTACCTGGGATGCCTGCTGGTGTACGGAAAATCAAACTCTGGCATCTTCGAGGGTTTGGTGAACAAAATCAAAAGAAAAATCGAAGGTTGCCACAACGCAACCCTTTCCTCCGGAGTCAAGCTGATCCTTATTAAGCATGTACTATCTTCCATCTCTATCTACACTCTGGCAGTGTGCTCCCCCAAGAAAGTCCTTTCCGAGATCGAGTTCATTTTTGCCAACTTCTTTTGGGGCCACATCGACGACAAGGTCAAGCACCACTGGGCCAGCTGGGACTCTATGGTCAAACCTACAGATGTGGGAGGACTCAGATTTTCTAGATTAGCACACATCATTGACACTTGTTCAATGAAGTTGTAGTAGAAGCTGCGCACGGACAACTCCATATGGACTAGGTTTATAAAGGCTAGATATTTCCAACATTCTCACCCCGTGACTGCCGTCGCCAACAGTCGATCCTTTGCATTCTGGCATCGGATCCTCCATGACCGCCACCTTGCTGAACCATTTATCATCGAGAACACCGACAACCGTAAGTAGTCATCCACCCCCGATGGCTCCTTCTCGATAGCCTCTGCCAAGTCAATGGCGAGAGGTACCAACCCGCCTGCTCCGTTGATCGCTCCTTTTTGGCACTCCTATATCCCCAACAAATGGTTGTTCCTTATATGGAGAGCATATCGGCAGAAGTTACCTACCGATGACTCCCTTACCTCCATCGGCTATACCTACCGATGACTCCCTTACCTTCATGCGCGAATGTGCAAGAATTCCCATGGGCGGATGTGCAGGAATTCCTATGTGCGGATGTACAGGAATTTCCATGCACAGATGTACAGGAATTCCCATGCACGGATTATGTAGGAAATCCCATGTGCAGATGTGCAGGAATTCCCATGCGCAGATGTGCAAGAATTTCCATACGCGGATTCTGCAGGAATTTCCATGCACGGATGTGCAGGAATTTCCATGCACAAATTTTTGCAGGAATTCCCATGCATGGATTGTGCAGGAATTCTCATGCGCGGATGTGCAAAAATTCCCATGCGCAGATTATACAGGAATCCCATGCGCCGGAATTGCTCTATTTTACTGTTTTTGCCTGTTTAAGTTGTTTTGCAGCTAGAACCTTGAAAAACTCAAAACATGAAAGTTGTAGATCTTTTCCTTGGCTTCAAGAATATATTACTAGTTATTTTATGCAAGTTTCTCTCATTCATGATAATGTAAGGATAGAACACGATAGTGGCCTGTTAAGGCGCACTATTGACAAGTATCAAGTGGACATGATAATTCTTGATAGTGACCCGTTGTGGTGCACTCTTGACAAGTAACTGGACATGATAATTCTTGATGGTGGTCCGTTGTGACGCACTCTTGGCTTGACAAAGTAACCTAACATAAAAATCTTGATATGTCTTGCTAAGCAACTCTTATCTTGACACCGTGGGTGACTTTCTTGATTGTGCCTGTATAAGCTACATGTCTCGTCTTACATCATGTCTAGGACATAAATTCTTAATTTCCTATGGTCAGGAATTTATACTGAATCTGACTAAGTTAATGACTAGATTGATCAAGTATTTCATATAGGAAGATGTTTCCAGTTACAGGCGATCCCGTTATCCCGGCCACACCTGAGGGACTTGTAGCCTGTCGTCGAGTAGGGCACATTTCCAGCCTACTGTCATGTGGGGCACTTCATGAAATAAGTTTTATGCACACTGTCATGTGTTGCACACCAAGCCACCTATTAAATTTTGATAACTCTTAAATGAACCTCGCCTGGATAACCTGGATAGCTGCAGGGCTTGTGACTGCGGAAACATCTCATTGTATCTTACTAGTAAATAGGCTTGTGATAACCCTAGCAAGTTAAAGTATCAAGCCATACTCTTTGCTCGACCATGATTGATGGATGTAGTCCAGTCTAGTCTTGTCTAAGCAATATCAGTCTATGACTATTTCAGTACATGCTTGTTCATGCTTTACTCTTGTCGATAATTGGTTAGAGACTAAGTCATGTTCAGGCGAAGGGTTACAACCCCGGTCCTTGTTTGGTTCACGGATTGTAACGTGGTTACCAGAATAGTTTCTTAGTTATCTTATCGTTTATCACCCTACTATCCTATTTCTGGTTTTCTTGTTATTATTATGCTTTGTGTTCTAACTTTTTGGTTTTAGTTCCTAAGTGAAGCCTCCCTTGTGGCACTTGCTCTTTCTGGAGTCTGACCTAGCTGGTTTTGTATGGCCAGATTTTGGAGTAGGACTCGAGGATCCACCAGCTCTCCTGCTATATGGTGACCACTAGGCGCAATACTGGCAACGAGTGGATTCTTATTTTTCTCTTCCACTCCCTTGTAAAAATATTTTTTTGAGGCATTTAGCCGTCGAGCAAGTGTTAGCTCGTTTGTAACTTTACTTACTGTCTGCCTACGGGCTGTAACATGATTGACAAATCCTAGGGTTGATTATGTATGACTGAAACTCTTGCTAGTCTTCATATTTTGTATGACTAGCTTCATGATCATCTGAATATATAATGTTTGGGGACGCCTTACTTTGTATGTCTGATGATCTAACATCTTATAATATTTACTTGCTTGAGATTGAGACACTAGGCTTGTTCATGACCATAAGAGACTGTTGGCTTGTAGATAAACCCCTATGCATCTAGACAGCCGTGACCGCATATCGAGGTAGATTATACTTCAATGTATGTAGCTGGCTGTGTCTGTCCTCCGCTGTCTAGTATTCTGGTTCTGGGGCATAATACGATTTAAGTGGTCGCCCATGTAGGTCTTGTAAATCAAGATGTATGAGGGTTTCATTGAATAGATGTCTCAATCAGCACTCGTCCTTGATCTCTACTCGTATCTTCTAATCTTTTCAAAATTTTGACCTCATCACATATTTATTTCCTCGATCTATCATGGTCCTTTCTTATTGTTTCCTATGTCGTTTCTTCAACGGTATTGTTCCTGGTCCTACCGATCAGCAAGGCGGAGCACCTCCAGTGGACCAGCAGCAACCTGGAGACCAAGCCCAGCACTCTGGAGCTGCATCCCGATTCATGCATTCCGGGGATCTAGAGCCCCAGTTCCGCCAGTCCAGCCTACAGAGCCTGATAATGGAACCCTGGTGGGTCTCATCAGGGAATTGCTTACATCTTAAAATTGTCGGGGCGATGCCCTGCACCAGACAGTACAAGATGCCATGGGCAGAGTTGGTTACCCAGGAAACAACGCGGCCAATAGCTTCAAGCGTCTGAACCCTCCTTTCTTTGATGGCAGTGAAGATGCTATCGCGACTGATGCATAGCTTTAGGACACAAAAGTAATCCTAGAGTCAGCTAGGATTCTCGAGGGAGAGAATGTGGCCGTTGTACGCCTACAGTTGTTGGACTTAGCCCGTAGCTGGTGGGCGATGCAAGTAGTTGGATTGGCGACGCCTGTCTTATGGACGGTATTCAGTGACAAGTTTCAGATCAAGTACTTTGATGCAGTAGCTCAATATGATCTGCAGACCAGATTTAGCAATCTCAAGCAGATGGAAAGGACGGTCGATGGATATGCGGCCGAGTTTTCTAGACTTAGTCGGTTTGCTCCTACCTTGGTAGCGACCGAATTGGACCGAGCCCAGCGGTTCCAGCAGGGACTCCACCTAGAGATTATTTTAACTGTAGAGCAGTTCAAGCACCAGACATTTGATGCCATCTTGCGAGCAGCAAAGAGGCATGAGTATACTTCTCAGAGGATAGTGGACCGAACTGGAGGTCGGAAGAGGTCCCATGGACAAATGTCCCATTTATCAACACTTGCCCCGGCAGCTAGGGCTTTGACCATTGAAGCTCCTAGGAGAGCGACTACAGTTTCATCGGTTCAGTACTCGACACCGACGTACCCTCAGAAGCAGAAGCTGTCTTCCGCAATGGGCTGCACTCATTGTGGAAAGCCAGGATACGTTGTTTCAGAGTGTTACAGAGCACAGGGATTGTGCTTGGCTTGTGGGGCATCGGATCACATGATAGGGTCCTGTCTTCATAGGGCCAGTTCATCATCAACCCTAACCAGTCCATCGGTTAGGGGACCAGCTCCAGTTCAGCAGCAGCACCAGTTCCCGAAGCCTTTGTCGCCTCAGGCCCAAGCTTTCCAGCAAAGGTCGCAACAGTATGTCCAGGTCCAAGCTCAGAACCAGAACCGCCAGAGAGGTTTCCAGCAGAGGGGACCAGCACCCAGAGGGCAAGGTCAAGCGATGGCTTTGACCGTAGAGGAGGAATTAGCCTCAGGTGAGGTGGTGACAGGTACCATTCTCGTCAACTCTTTTCCAGCATCAGTATTATTTGATTCGGGTGCAACGCATTCATTTATGTCTCCATGATTCGCTACACGAATAGGACTGGAGCCCGAGTCATTGTCAGTGAGGCTCAATATACTTACTGGTAATGGTCTTATGGGAGTAGATAGAGTGTTTTACTCGTGTCGAATCGTTGTTAGCGGTAGAGAGTTTTCTGCTAGGTTGATAGAATTTTCGATGGCCGATTATGATGTAGTCCTAAGAATGGATTGGTTGAAGGATCAATACGTAAGAATAGACTGCCATATTGGCAGGATTATTTTTGGTATTCCCGGCGAAGAAGAGTTTTTATCTTCCAGAGGCGAAGTAGAACCTTCTCCACCAGTATTGCGGATGGCAGTAGCAGGAGCAGTTCAGTTTCCCAGAGTCATTGAAGAGTTTTCTGATGTATTTTCCGAAGAGCTTCCAGGCATGCCGCCAGAGAGAGAGATAGAGTTGACTATCGACTTGATTCCAGGGATGGCACCAGTATCAGAGAGAGTCTACAGAATGGCACCATTAGAGTTAGAGATCCTGTACAAGATGATTGAAGAACTAAGAACCAAGGGATTCATTCGTGCTAGTGGATCACCTTGGGGAGCCCCGATGCTTCTTGTGAAAAAGATGGATGGTACGTCAAGATTATGTGTAGATTATCATACCTTGAACTCTATAACAATAAAGAACATATATCCCCTACCTAAGATAGATGATTTATTTGATCAACTCAGTGGGATAGCAGTATTCTCAAAGATTGACTTGCGGTCGGGGTACCATCAGATCAGAGTCAGAGAGCAAGACATCCCGAAGACAGCCTTCAGATCTAGATATGAGCATTGGAAGTTCCTTGTTATGCCATTTGGAGCGACCAATGTGCCAGCCGTATTCATGGACCTCATGAATCGTATCTCCATGCCCTATTTGGACCAGTTCGTGATAGTATTTATAGACGACATCTTGGTCTATAGTAATAATAAGGCAGAGCATGAGCAGCACCTCCGTGTTGTTCTTCAGATTCTCAGAGAGCACCAGTTGTACGCGAAGTTCAGTAAGTGCGAATTTTGGCTTGATCGTATTTCGTACGTAGGTCACATCATCACCAGAGGTGGACTGGAAGTGGACCCCTAGAAGATAGTTGCCATAGAGACATGGCCAGTTCCCAGTACCGTAGCAGAGGTTCGTAATTTTTTTAGATTGGCCGGCTATTACCGGCGGTTCGTATCAGGCTTTGCTCGAATTTCAGCACCATTAACGCAGTTGACCCGCAAGGATGTGCAGTTTGCTTGGACAGCAGAGTGTCAGAGTTCATTTGAGAAGTTGAAGAAAGGATTGATGACAGCACCCATTCTCACGCTTCCAGATGGGATTGGATAATTTTCAGTTTATTGTAACACATCCGGTAAGGGATTGGGATGTGTCTTGATGCAGCATAGGAAGGTAGTAGCTTATGCATCACGTCAGCTTCGTGATCATGTGAGGAATTACCCAACCTATGACTTGGAGTTAGCAGCGGTGGTCTTCGCACTTAAGCTTTGGAGGCATTACTTATATGGAGATCGGGTGGATATTTTCACCGACCATAAGAGTCTTAAGTATGAGTTCACTCAGAAGGATCTTAACATGCATCAGAGGAGGTGGCTAGAGCTACTTGTGGATTATGACATCAACTTGCAGTATCATCCTGGAAAGGCCAACGTAGTTGCAGATACGTTGAGCAGAAGAGCCGGAGTTTATTTTCTAACAGCACAGCCAAAGTTGTTAGTAGATCTTCAGAAGATGGGTATTGAAGTTATTCTTCCTACCAATGTGGCATTGATGGCTAGCATGCAAGTTCAATCTAGCATAATTGAGAGGATTAAGATAGCTCAGTCAACAGATTCTAAGCTTCAGCGGCTTAGGGCGGAATGTGAAGCAGGAAGGAGAACAGAGTTATGTATACCCGAAGACGGTACTCTCCGACATAGAAGGCGTCTTTGTGTACCTAGTGGTGGTATCAGATAGGAGATCATGGCAGAGGCTCACAGTTCGCAGTATTTGATTCATCCCGGTGGCACGAAGATGTATCGTGATATCCATCAGCATTTTTGGTGGAATGGTATGAAGAGGGAGATAGCCCGGTTTGTCTCTCATTGTTTAGTTTGCCAACAAGTTAAAGCTGAACATCAGAGACCAGCTGGACTTTTTCAACCTTTACCGATCCCAGAATAGAAATGGGAGCACATTACCATGGATTTTGTAACTGGATTACCTAAATCTCCAGCTGGGAGAGATGCTATCTGGGTTATAGTTGACCGGCTCACGAAGGTAGCTTATTTTATTCCTTTCAGAATTGGCCAGTCAACAGATCAGCTTGCAGAGATGTACCTCAGACAGATAGTCAGATTGCATGGAGTGCCAGTTAGTATCATATCAGACAGAGATTCAAGATTCACATCGCACTTTTAGCGGAGTCTTGAAGAAAGTTTGGGGACTCATCTCAAGTTCAGTTCAGCATATCATCCGCAGACAGATGGTCAGTCAGAACGCACGATTCAGACACTTGAAGATATGTTAAGATCATGTACACTTGACTTTGGTGGTTCGTGGGAAGATCACTTGCACCTAGTGGAGTTCTCGTACAACAACAGTTTCCAGGCTAGTATTCAGATGGCACCTTTCGAGGCATTGTATGGCAGGAAGTACAGATCCCCTTTAGCCTGGAATGATATAGGTGAGAGGCAGATGATTGGTCCAGAAATAATTTTACAGCCTATCGAGGTGGTCAGACGAGGCAGAGATCATCTTCGAGTTGCACAAGATCGTCAGCGTCATTGGGCCGATTCTCATCGGCGTCCTCTTGAGTTCTCTGTCGGCGACCACGTATTCCTTAGGATCTCGCCTACCCATGGCGTCATTCGATTCGGCAAACGGGGAAAGCTTAGTCCTAGGTATATAGGGCCGTTTGATATTCTCGAGCGAGTAGGTGATGTGTCCTATCGTCTCGCTCTTCCACCGTCGTTGCGTGAGGTACATAACGTATTCCATATATCCCAATTGTGATGGTATATTCTGGATTCTAACTATATCCTTGATCATTCGGAAATGGTTGTTGGTACCAACCTTTCGTATGAGGAAAGGCCCGTATCCATATTGGACCGAAGAGAGAAGGCACTCAAGAACAATACTATTAAGCTAGTCCGCGTTGCTTGGGGTCATCACTCTTTGGGTGAGTCAACGTGGGAGCATGAGGATGATATCCGATCGTGATATCCACACATGTTTGACTCATAAGGTATAATGTCTTTCTTATGCCTTATGTTTTAATTCCTTGCTTGCATGAATGATTTTATGATTGATTGCTTAGTCATATATTGCTTGTGACTAGTATAGCTTGTCCCGACATCTCTAGCCTCTTGATTAAATTCCAAGGACGGAATTCTTTTAAGGTGGGTAGAGTTGTCACTTCCATTTTTCGTTATACGTATTTTTCAGGATACGTATACGAATTTTTGACAATTGTCAGGTGATCCGTATTTTGATTTATCTTGCTTAGCTTAGCCTTGGTTTAAATCTTGACTTGATTGGTTCAACTTAGTTCAACATGACTTGACTTGGCTTGGCTTGGTTTGGTTTATTTTGGGTTGAGATAAGAGGGGTTGCTATATAAGTCAACTTCTTATCTCTCCTCCATTATTTGTATTTACTTCTTCATCTTCTTCATTTACTCCTCCCACCTACCAAGCCTAGGCAAGTACAACTTACTTCATGATGGATCTCAAGTTTTATTGTTCCATTCTCTTCCTTACTTGATTCTAAGTCTCTTTAGAACTTGACATTTTTGGATTTGATGGATGGATTCTTGTAGATCTAAGTTTGTAACTTTTCAGTTTTTCTTAGTTTTGATCTCTAAAACTTGGTTATTTTCAAAATCTAATGGTTCCATGTTGTAGAAAATTTAATTCTACCCAATTTTGGCTTTTGAACGGCTTGATTTTGACTTCAGATGAGGAAGTTATGGCCATAGCAAGTTTTTAGGACTTTCATGGCTGAACTTGCTGTTTGGGGACGATGACCCCCATGCGCCCGGGAGGCCATGCGCCGTGAAGTCTCGGCAACGCATTCTTTGACTCCTAGCGTGTCATGCGCATAATCTTTCTACGTGCATGTACTGAAGACGCAACGTGAGTTTTTCATGCACGGATGTGCAGGAATTCCCATGTACGGATGTGCAAGAATTCCCATACGCGGATATGCAGGAATTCCCATGTACGGATGTGCAGAAATTCCCATGCGCGGATTGTACATAAAATCCCATACGCGGATGTGCAGGAATTCCCATGCGCGAATTATGCAGAAATTCCCATGCACGGATGTGCAGGAATTCCCATGTGCAGATTTTGCAGGAATTCCCATACGCGGATTGTGCAGGAATTCCCATGCACGAATGTGCAGGAATTCCCATGCACGAATTGTGCAGGAATTCCCATGCACGGATGTGCAGGAATTCCCATGCGCAGATTTTATAAGAATTTCCATGCGCAGATTATGCAGGAATTCCCATGCGCGGATGTGCAGGAATTCCAATGCACGGATTGTGCAGGAATCTCATGCGCCGGAATTGCTTTATTTTACTGTGTTTGCCTGTTTAAGTTGTTTTGTAGCCAGAATCTTGAAAAACTCAAAACATGAAAGTTGTAGATCTTTTTCTTGGCTTTAAGAAAATGTCACTAGTTATTTTATGCAAGTTTCTCTCATTCATGATAATGTAAGGATAGAACAGGATAGTGGCCTGTTAAGGCGCACTCTTGACAAGTATCAAGTGGACATGATAATTCTTGATAGTGACCCATTGTAGTGCACTCTTGACAAGTAACTGGACATGATAATTCTTGATGGTGGTCCGTTGTGACGCACTCTTGGCTTGACAAAGTAACCTAACATGAAAATCTTGATATGCCTTGCTAAGCAACACTTATCTTGACACTGTGGGTGACTTTCTTGATTATGCCTGTATAAGCTACATGTCTCGTCTTACATCATGTCTAGGACATAAATTTCTGATTTTCCATGGTCAGGGATTTATACTGACTCTGACTAAGTTAATAACTAGATTGATCAAGTATTTCATATAGAAAGATGTTTCCAGTTACAGGAGATTCCGTTATCCCAGCCACACCTAAGGGACTTGTAGCGTGCCATCGAGTAGGGCACATTTCCAGTCCACTGTCATGTGGGGCACTTCATGAAACAAGTTCTATGCACACTGTCATGTGTTGCACACCAAGCCACCTATTAAATTTTGATAACTCTTAAATGAACCTCGCTTGGATAACCTGGATGGCTGCAGGACTTGTGACTGCGAAAACATCTCATTGCATCTTGCTAGTAAATAGGCTTGTGATAACCCTAGCTAGTTAAAGTATCAAGCAGTACTCTTTGCTCGGTCGCGATTGATGGATGTAGTCCAGTCTAGTCTTGTCTAAGCAATGCCGGTCTATGACTATTTCAGCACATGTTTGTTCATGCTTTACTCTTGTCGATAATTGGTTAGAGACTAAGTCCTGTTCAGGCGAAGGGTTACAACCCCGGTCCTTGTTTGGTTTACGGGTTGTAACGTGGTTACCAGAATAGTTTCTTAGTTATCTTATCGTTTATCACCCTACTATCCTATTTCTCGTTTTCTTGTTATTATTATGCTTTGTGTTCTAACTTGCTGGTTTTAGTTCCTAAGTGAAGCCTCCCTTGTAGCACTTGCTCTTTCTGGGGTCTGACCTAGCTGGTTTTGTATGGCCAGATTTTGGAGTAGGACTCGAGGACCCTCCAGCTTTCCTGCCAGATGGTGACCACTAGGCACAATACTGGCAACGAGTGGGTTCTTATTTTGCTCTCCCACTCCCTTGTAAAAATATATTTTTTTAGGCGTTTAGCCGCCGAGCAAGTGTTAGCTCGTTTGCAACTTTACTTACTGTCTGCCTACGGACTGTAACATGATTGACAAATCCTAGGGTTGATCATGTATGACTGAAACTCTTGCTAGTCTTCACATTTTGTATGACTAGCTTCATGATCATCTGAATATGTAATGTTTGGGATGCCTTACTTTGTATGTCTGATGATCTAACATCTTGTAAATTTACTTACTTGCTTGAGATTGAGACACTAGGCTTGTTCATGACCATAAGAGACTGTTGGCTTGTAGATAAACCCTCATGCATCTAGACAGCCATGACCGTATATCGATATGGATTATACTTCAATGTACGTAGCTGGCTGTGTCTGTCCCCCGTTCTCCAGTATTCTGGTTCTGGGGCATGACATAGACACGGCTTCACTTCTGTACCCAGTAGGAGGAACTGTCAGATTATGATAGGAGGAGTAGTCACAGTTAGTGAGATGGTTGATTGCCCTATCACTATAGCTGGGAGGGAGCTTAGAGCCTGATTCCTAATGATGTTATTGCCTGGATTTGACATAGTCCTCGGTATCGACTGGATGAGTGAGCAGTTTGCTGTAATAGACTGCCATGGAGGGAAGGTTACTTTTAGTTCGCCTAGAATTCTACCGTTCGAGGTCAGAAGACGGATCGCAGAGAGGCCAGAGGGAGTCTACTTCAGAGCAGTTGCAGAAGACCAGGAGTTGTCGTATCTGCTTATTGCAGAGTTTCTTGACATATTTTCCGAGGAGTTGCCAGAATTGCTGCCAGATCGAGATGTGGAGTTCACCATCGACTTAGTGCCCGGATCAGCGCCAAAGTCCCAGCATTGCTACAAGATCAACCCGAAGGAAGCTGCAGAGTTGAAGGCCCAAATTGATGAGTTAGAAGGCAAAGGTTTTATTCGGTCCAGTGCTTCACCCTAGGGAGCACTGGTACTCTTCGTGCCGAAGAAGGATGGGACTGTTAGAATGTGCATCTATTACCATGCACTCAATAACATTGCCATCAAGAATAAATACCCGTTGTTGCGAATAGATGAGCTATTTGATCAGCTTAGTGGACCTAAAGTTTTCTCGAAGATTGATCTTCGGTCGGGGTATCATCAGATAAAGGTTCGGAAGCAGGACATTCCGAAGACAGCCTTCAATACCCGTTACGGCCAGTATGGATTCTTGTTGTTGTCGTTCGGACTCACCAATGCTCCAGCATTATTTATGAACCTTATGAATAAGGTTTTCCACAAATATCTAGATAAGTTTGTTGTAGTCTTCATTGACGATATATTGATCTATTTGAAGGCTGAGGAGGAGCATGTGGAGCATCTACGGATTGTTTTGGAGATTCTACGAAAGGAGAAGCTGTACGGGAAGCTCTCGAAGTATGAGTTTTTCTTGGACAGGATGGAGTTCTTGGGACATATAGTGACTGGAGAAAAGATTTTTGTAGATCCCAAGAAGATTAAAGCTGTAAAAGCATGGGCACCTCCCAAGTCAGTAGCTGAGATTCGTAGTTTCCTGGGGCTAGCGGGTTACTACAGGAAGTTTGTGAAAGATTTTGCCAAGATAGCAGAGCCAATGACGAAGCTTACACGGAAGGACGAGGAGTTCATCTGAAGCGACACCTACCAGTGAGCATTTGAAGAATTAAAGAGAATACTCACTACCGCACCAGTTCTAGCTTTGCCATCAGGATCTGGAGGGTTCGTCATCTACAACAATGCATCAGGGAAAGGCTTGGGATGTGTGCTTGATCAGAATAAGAGGGTTATTGCTTATGCTTCTAGACAGTTGAGGCCTCATGAGAAGAATTATCCTACTCATGACTTGAAACTTGTAGCAGTCATTTTTGCCTTAAAACTGTGGAAGCACTATTTGTATGGGGAGAGAGTGGACATCTTTACGGACCATAAAAGCCTGAAGTATATTTTCACTAAGAAGGAACTGAACATGAGGCAGCGGAGGTGGCTGGAACTCATGAAGGATTTCGACATCAATCTGTAATACCATCCTGGGAAGGCGAATGTGGTAGCAAATGCTTTGAGTTGATATCCTGTTGCTATGTTCCTTATTATGGACCGTCATCTTCTTGAGAATCTTGAGAGTCTAAGGATCGAGATTATTCTTTCGGGATTTTGAGGGGCAGCTGATGCACATGCAGATACAGTCACGACTGATAAAGAAGATCAAGGAGGCCCAGTTTCTAGATGAGGGACTCCGATGTCTCATAGGTTAGGCAGAGACAGGATTGCTTGACGACTTCACCATTACAAAGGATGGATCCCTGAGGCACGAAAATCAGTTGTGTGTGCCAAAGGATTTGTGAGAGAAGATTATGCAGGAGGCCCACCAGTCACAGTATTCTATTCATCTTGGATCTACCAAGATGTATAAGGATCTGCGGGAGTATGTTTGGTGGTATGGGATGAAACAAGAAGTTGCCAGATTCGTTTCTAGATGTCTTGTGTGCCAGCAAGTCAAGACGAAGCGCCAGAGACCAGCAGGATTACTCCAGCCTTTACCTATTCCGAAATGGAAGTGGGAACACATAACCATGGACTTCGTCTCTGGTTTACCACGTACGTCCGGTGGCAAACATGCTAATTGGGTTATCGTGGATAGACTGACAAAATCTGCTCACTTCATTCCGTTCAAAATAAGGCTGTCGATCGAGAAGCTTGCAGACCTCTACATGCGTCAGATTGTGCGAATTCACGGAGTGCCATTGTGTATCATCTTAAACAGGGACAGTCGTTTTATATCACACTTCTGGAGAAGTCTACAGCTGAGCTTGGGTTCACAGTTGAAGTTCAGCACCGCGTATTATCTACAGACAGACGGGCAGTCCGAGAGGACCATCCGGATATTGGAGGACATATTGTGGGTTTGCGCACTCGACTTCGGCGGATCGTGGGAGTATCACTTGCATCTTGTGGAGTTTGACTATAACAACAGTTATCAGGCTAGCATCGAGATGACACCGTTCGAGACACTATATGGGTGGAGATGGCGCACACCTTTATCTTAAGACAACATTGGCGTGAGGATTTTGCTTGGGCCAGAGATGGTGGTAGATTCAGCCGAAAAGGTTAGACTGATCAGAGAGCGTCTCAGAGTTGCACAGGATCGGCAGAATCACTGGACGGACAGTAGCAGACGGCCCCTAGAATTCGCAGTTGGAGATAGAGTGTTCCTGAAGATCTCGCCGACCAGAGGCACCATTCATTTTGGCAGAGGGGGGAAGCTCAGTCCCAGATACATCGGGCCTTTCGACATGACGGCGCGGATTGGTGAGGTGGCGTATCAACTAGCACTTCCTGCTAGCTTGGAGGGAGTACAGCGTCTTTCACATATCCTAGCTTCGATGCTACATTCCAGATCCCAGTCATGTTGTTGTTCACTCAGAGTTAGAGGTGGGTCCGAGCTTGACCTACGAGGAGCAGCCAGTGGAGATCCTTGATCGGAGGGAGAAGCAACTGCAGAATCAGACTATACCACTTGTCCGAATCATGTTTAGACATCACTCTCCAGAAGAGTCCACAAGGGAGCGTGAGGACGAGATGCGAGAGCGCTATCCTAGTTTGTTTGCATGATTGTACTTTGGTTTTGGGAGTTTTTTTTAATTCAATAAATGACTTGTGTTTAAACCTTCTTTGTGACTTTGCGTTTGAGATTTAATATTGTTGCCCTTCGAATTTCGAGGACAAAAATTTTAAGAGGAAGAGATTTGTAACCCCACTTTCCGAATATTTTAGTATAATATATTCTATAAAATATATTCTTCGGTTTGGTATTTTTTTCTAAATCTTTATTATCAATTTGGTTTACTATTTTTATTATTTTTAGTTATTGGGCTTCATCACCCAGCCCAATAACTAACCTCTCCCTTGGTTTTTCTTCCCAGCTGTGAGAATAATGCAGTTTCTTTTTGTTCACCAACGAAATGTGAACATTTCAAAATTCTTTCTCTTTCTGCGAATTCTACCAGATCCAGCTGTCGTAACAAACTCTAATTGCCTATTTAAGCTTGGCGATTCCTCCCCGCTAATTTCTATTGGAAGAAGGAATTATCATTTCCTCTAAAGGCTTTCTTCCCACACTCTTTCTCTTTCAATCTTGAGCAAGGATCGGCCATGGCGGACATCAATACCTCGACGAGTCCTCTTTGAAGATCGAAGGAAGGCGTATAGTTCCTGGAACACGGCGGAGGGGAGGCCAACATTCGATCGATCGACATTGCCAATGGTGCTTGGAAGTGACGTACATAATTTTGGGTGATCTTCTCAGAACGTTTCTTTCCTTTACGTTGCTTCATCATCTCTTTCAATCGATTGAAATTGGAAAGTCTAATCTTTTTTCTTCAGATTACTCTAGAACCTAAATGTCGAGTCGATTTGATTAAATCTCGATTAGTTTTCTTTTGATCAGATCCGGAGTAATCGAATTGATCGATTCGATTGTCTTCGTCAACACGGCACAATCGAGGTGAGTTCATTTGAAATTCTTGATGCTTAGTTATGATTGATCCTCCTTATAGAATTTCAAATGCAAGTGTTTCAATCGAATCTTGATCGCGGATTGGATTTCCTATTAGAATCGATCCTTAAAGAATTGTCGAAATCTTTTAGCCATTGGAAATTCATCCGTTCGAGAACAGGAGATTTTCGAACTGTGAGTATTGAGTTTACTCTGTTTCTATTTAGAAATTATTATATTTTTATGAGTATCAGATCTATTTCTTGAAGTTCTTCAGTTTTCTTGAATCACCATTATCATTGACTCTTCAGAACTCTTAGAACGATTTTGCGTGGACACCTTGTGTAGATTGAGATCCTTTGAGTTGGTCACAGAGGTAAGTGTTTGTAGTGAATTCTTTCCAGTATAGGAAGGATGGGATATGTACTAATTTTGATCAATGTCTTTCTATTGGTTATCAAATCGTTTGATAAATTACTTCAGAGGACTTGGATCGGATTGGACACGGAGAGAGCTCGTGTCTACTCTTAGAAGTGTGCCAGTAAATCGAGGAAAGCTTGACCTATTCGCAGGTAACATCCCTTACTTTTTCTGATATAATTATCGTGTGCTCTTGTATTTTAGAGATGTTATCATATCAGAAGATATCTTTAGTATTGGTTGGGTTAACTTTACAGAGACTAGTTGTTTAACTATGTATAGAATCTATAATACAAAGGTTGGGTAATAATATATCTAGGCTATGACAGGTAGAGTTAGGTGTAATGACTGGGTGTTGAAGGAAGAGTTATGCAACAGAAATTGGTACACTTTTAGTCGAACTATGTTAACAGTAGCATTAGAGAGATTATCTAGTATTTGTCTGCCAGTAGGGATAGCAAAGAGTTATAAGCTTTGAGGTTGGACCCAATGAATCAAATTCCTAAATAATTCTTTCATTGACCTCTAAATATGGGTTAAGAAGTTAGGAGTAAACTATGGGATAATTCTTTTAACTGCACAACATGATTTCTGTTAGAGAGAGAGTCAAATTAGACTGTGAAGGTGACCAACCATGTAGTAAATTGCATGATTTTATAGTTAGCTTCAATAGCTTAAGTTCTGTAGACTGTTGTGATAGGATCTATACATAACTATGGAAGGTTTGACTGTACTGAGTGATGTGTAGATTAAAAACGTCTTGAGAGTTAAGGCTATATTGGATAAAGTACCTCAAATCCATAATCTGGTAACATCAAATGTATGTAATTGAATACTTAAGATGTTTTGTAGATGTGCCTTGTGAGTGGTAATTACATACCTAGAAGTACGATCGGCTTACCTTTCACTACTGTAGTGATGCATACATTCATACCATATTATATTACTCAGTTGGATTAAGAATCTGGGTTCATTGATGGTTAGCTTTGATAGTTATCACAAGAGTAGGTAGTAGAGACTAAGAGGCCTTACTCTATTTTTTTGTTAAAGAGATGTGTACTCACTGAACTGAGAGTTGTAACCATATTAATTGTGAGTCTTAAACTAGCAAGCAGGGTTTGAATGTCAGGTATTTGGGGAAATGGTGAGATACCCCAAGTCAGAGCTTGGTACAGCTTGGGTGGTGATTAGGAGACTGCTAACTAGGCCAGTTTAGGGAGAATTTGTTATGCAAATTACAGGAAGGCTTTGAATGACTCAACTATATGTCATTTTACATCATTGTACCTTGTCTAAAAATGGCTAAGTCTAGTTAAAAACTAGATGAGTTGTGGGTATCATATGTTAATTAGGATAGACTTTGAAGGATAATCTAACATACTAATTATCCCATATTAGTGTATTACTAATTTATGTTATAAAATCATACAAGGGATTTAGTCAATAGATAAGAGTAATAAATTAATACTTGTCTAGATTTTAATCAACTGTACCCATGATTACAGGAGGACAGTCAGCTTTACTACCATACTTGATCACCCTGAGCAAGGCAAGTATACTCCTCGAATTTGCTCATTTACTTCATGTCTTGTGCTTCTATTTCATGCTTGTACCTTCCTGTTGGACACGATATTACACGGTCTTGTCTTGTATCTTGTTCCATGAGTTTGCTTATGTCTGTGAGGGGAAATACTACAGGTGTGTGATCAAACCCGAGTTACAATTCATGTTAATAGCTTAGGCCTTACACTGTGCACGCGGGCCCTAAGCCGTACCTTCATGCTTGTGCCATGTTCTATGTTCTACCCAAGCCGATCACACACTCTGGAAGTATTTCAAATATATCACACATGTCTTGTTCTTTGTATATTTATGCTTAGGTACCAGGTTATAGTTCAGGTTCATTTCATTATACTCGTGTGTTCATTTCAGCATGCTTGTTCTAGTTTCCTATTTTGAGATTCATTGTCAGTTCATATTTCATCTTCATGTTGTTCTTGTTCATTTCCTTGGATATACTTAGCTTCTCTCTTGACTGAATATGTTGCAGGTGAGATGGAGGCCATTCGTGATACTTACTACGGGCAAGAGCCTGGAGGTACCTTGGAGCTAGCTGGAGTTACTCTGGACCTAGAGGCTAAGGAGGCCTAGTACCTTTCCTTTAGTATTTCATATCTTTATTGTATTAGAGACATCAGATACTTTTACATTGCTGGATAGATGTAATCATTCATAGTTTGTACTTTGATTCTAGGATTCGATTATATAGATGTTGTGGTTTATATTCATTCATATATGGGCTTGTAGTTCCCTGGAAATTGGTAAAACTTACTTCATCATGTCTAACGACGAAGGCTGGGCGTGTCCGACTCATGTCCGATTATTCGGAAGCGGGTCGTGACAGAAGGAATAGCAATAGCAGCAGGCTTAGGGAGGGCTCGAGCACAGCAGGGTAGAAGCAAGCAGCAGCATTTGCACAGGAGGAGAAATGGCTCGGGCAATGCTAGCTTAGCATAGTAGCAGCAATGGAGTGACAGCAATACCATGATGTACGGTAGCATTGCAAAGGTAGTAGCAGGGTTTGTAAGGGGATCCAGCAGCTAGCAGAGCTAGCAACAATAGGTGTAGCAGAAAGAAAAGGGGAAGCTAATGTTTATCAGCTGTAGGAGGGGGCTATGGCTCGAGTGTAGCTACAGATGTATCAGAGATGTATCAGTTGGGCTATATAGAGTAACAACAGCAAATTATCCAGCAGTAGTAGCAGAGTAGCTAGAGTAGCAACAATAGTATTAGAGAGAGTGGCTCGGGTCAGTTTGAGAAATAGGCTTTGATGTATCAGTAAAATAGTTTGGAGGGATAAAAAAGTAGTAGGTGTACCAAGTATCCTAGTGGAAGGGGTTAATAGCACAGCAATATACCAATTAGAGAAGGCTAGGCTTAGTAACAACCGAAGTTAGGAAAGAAAATGAGGGGTGTATCATCCGGTTGGAAATTTTGTGTGTGTTTTATGTGCGTATCAGAGAATTGGGGTTAAGGGGGTAGCAGTGGGTATCAGAAAAATAGGCATGGGTGTAGGAAATGGAAGAATAGTAGCAGTAGCAACAGTAGGTTAGCAACATGTATGGGCTCGGGTATCATGGTAGAAGGATTTGAGTTAAGGTATATGGTTTAGTATCGGGATACCAATGGGTGGTTACTATAGATACTTAGCTTGGCTCGAGGTCAAGATATCATATGGATTAAGGTTAAAGTATTAACTAAGTATTGTATTAGGATACCAAGTTAGGGGCAATATTAGAATACTATATAGGGGGACAGGGTATATGGGTATCCTAGTGTACCACCACACGTAGGGTAAATAGGCTAAAGTAGTACTAGATAGGTGATATATATATATATATATATATATATATATATATATATATATATATATATATATATATATATATATATATATATGAGATAGAATATGAATAAGATACTAGGGAAACTAGCTAGTATCGCTAATACCTTCAAGGTATGGCCCTAATAAGCTAGGCAAAGCCTAGTATGACCTTGTTTGGCCCTATAAATAGGGAATTGACCTAGTTTGACTTTCATGACCTAGAATTGACATAAAAATCGTATTTCATGATATACAACATTGAATATCATTTCAAAACACCAATTAACATTGATATTTTATATTTAGGTCATCGTGATTCCATTTTGGATATTGATCCTCGTACATTGCTCGGGACCACAAGCGAGTACATTCTCTGATAGTTTCCATGCTGATATCTTCTATGATTCATGTTATAGTACTATTTTACTTGATGCTTGACACAATGGACACACAGAATAGTATTACATGGATTCATCTTGCATACTTTGTTTTATACTGGACCATCATATCATGACTCATTCACAGGCATCACCTTACTTGCTGGCATCACTTGTATTTCTGGTTGATCTTGTATCTTGCTACTTGTCTGGATCTGGAATCCATTTAGTACTTGTCAAACAGGAAAATACCTTCGTAGACATGTAAACATACCCAAAATCTAGAACCACTCGTGCTGGAATTACCCCTTCTGGTCTAATCAGGAAAGATACCACTCGCACGTGGAGCACGTGCGAGTTGTCATACATTACCCCCTAGCCGTTTACATGTCGAACATGGTATTTCAAAACATACTAGATAGGAAAAGTTTTTCTGGTCTCACTTCACACTGCTGGGCTTGTTATACGTATTAGATATCTTCGTACTTGTTGGATTCATGTTTAGTCTATTACATTTACTTGTTTTCGTTTACATGACTTTATTTATTGTCTTAATTATCTATTTTACTACATATTTTATACTATATTCCATGATTCCTTTTTTTTCATGTATTTCATTACTATTTACAGTTTTATAGTCTTTATCATGTATTGGAACTACTATTAGAAATGTGCTTCGCTCCAATCTTGACTGGATAACATTTTTCAGACGATGAGTACGAGGCCATGTGTCCAACACATTATGAAGATCAGGAGACCCAGGGGAATGACCACACAGCAGTTTAGTCTAGTTATGCAATTTAGATTTTACCCTAGAATGACTAAATTTATTTCCGGAACATTATCTGAGTTGTGTATATATTTTGGGATGGTGCATTGGGATGTTGGTTGATTTAGATGTGGATTTGGGACTTGAGACTATATTGGTTTATGCACTCTCCTATACTGTGACTATGAGATTTTTTTCTCTTTTATATCAATATCGCGCCATCTATCTTCCTTATAGTTTATTGTGATTGAGTATGGATGTTATCATTATATTGTCCTCCTTTTGGAGTTGAGATATTATTGAGAGGTTATGATATATATTCATGAGATGTAATTAGTTAACATTGTTGACCTAGACAGCGTTCTACCGCTGATGCTACGGCAATAGGCTGGGCGTGCATCATAAACTCGTGTTCCTACCTCCGGGTGCAGGTCGTGACAACATTGGATGATATACAGGCGATATGCCACAGTATACCGCCTGCACTGCACAGACGCAGTTAAGGTTGGGAAATCAGGTTTTTGTGGCTAAAAACTAGTCTTGCTTTCCCTAGACTCGAATCAACAAGCATTAATACTAGGGGTAAATCTCATGTAGGAATATAGATTAGTTTTTATAGTGGAAACTTAGATATGACACATGATACCAAGTCTTTGCCTATGGTGTCAAAACCATTCCTGAAATTATTTCCTAGCTCAAAACCTAAATCAAAACCAAGCAAGTAACGAAGATCTATGATGAAAGCCATATATCATGAATATGTTTTGGATAAAGTTAAGATATAAACCATAGGAAAAGAAATGACAGGGAAAAAAGCTAATTAGTTCAAAAGAATGTCAAGATGTACTTGCCTAGGTCAAGATCCAAGCATATCTTTTATTCCACCACCAAGAGAAGTTCAAAAGCTATACTATTTGGTCTCAAGACCATGATCCAAGCCTAGCTCAATCACAAAGAGTGGAGAGGAAGTGAAAAGAGAGAAGAATGAGTGATAAGAGAGAAGAGATATAAATGAGAGGGGTTATATAGGACAGGGGATTTAATCTTATCCCTATGATGTACCAAGTCACCAATCCACAACCTCTCATATTCGATCTCCACCACTCAAACAAAATCAAGAAACCAATGGATGAATGAAAGATTTGGTTAATAACCAATGGATGGGTCACAAGCAGACAAGCGGTATATCGGTGGTATATTGCTGTATACCGGTCTGAATGCCAAGATTTTCCATTTTGGAAAATTAAAGGTTCCGTTCTACGCATGGGTATATGGCAATGCCAATAAATATATACAAGTCTTTGGCAGTCTGGTGATTAATAAAGTTATCACAAACACAGAAAAATATTATGTTGCATAAGCCATTAGTAGTTTTATTCAAAAATAGGAGTATCATGCGATACAGGTCGAACGATCCTCGATACTCTGGAAAACAGAAAATCACCAATTACAGGAAAGACATCTATTAGGAATCTATAAATGACATCATGGCAAGATATTAGAAACACAAAAAGTGGAAAAAAAATACAAAATATGATACATGCATACGAATACATATACGAATAATGATACGGTGGGACGAGTCTCACAACATACTAGAAAGTTTGAAGGTGTGGAGGAGTGTTTCAGATAGGATGGATGAAGAAGCGAAGAAGGGTTTTAGTAAGTCTAAGAGCCAGGTGGCACAGAGGAGGGCTTCGCGTCATGTGTGCAGAGCTCGGGGGTGCAAACGATTAGATTGGCACTACACGAAGGAGCTCGAAGTACAAGCTCGTGGGCGCGAAATTCGGACATTTAGAGAAGCATCAATAAAGGAAGATTTGGGAGTTTGGGGCAGCATAGGGGGCTCGGGGAGCGCCACATGGAGGTTGAGGAGCAAAGGAGATTTAGTGATTCAAAAGAAGATTTTGAGGATTCTTTTTCGAATAATCAAAATAAGAGCAAAATTTAAGTTCTTCCTTAGGTGACGAGCTGCGATATCGTGTATGTCGCTCATACTAAAATCAGCGATAGTTTGAACGTAGCCAATCTGTCGTCGAGCTCCTCGCATGTTACCCTTGTAACATTGCAAAGGAGATAACGATCTACGATTGATGAAAGTGTTCTCGTATGAGTACCGGTGCTCTTCGGCCGCTGGTAGGTAGTGTGCACGTGGTTATTGTGTGCTTTTCGTTGATCAGCGATGCACAAAGTATATCACCTCTAATCATCGTTGATCTACAGTATTTTAGTAGTGATCATCAGCATTTAAATTACTAATAGTAACAAGATCCAAAATTATGTCACAGATCCACTTTCAACAAAGTAAGAACACTTTTGCCTTCTTCTTCCTCCACCATTAACGAAAATAATATCATCTATGGACCCAAAATGATCTTGGATTATCTTTTCACCATCTTCGTTGAAATTTCTTCATCCATCATTTTTGAGATGTTCATATAGAAACCTTTCTCTTATACCAAATGCTATGACAAATATGAAATAATATCAAAAATTAACAACATTAAAAATATCACATTTACTATTATAATGCGGCTTGGAAACGACTAAAAAATGAGCCATCTAATTAGTATGTATATCCTCAATTAATTAATAGAAAAAAAATTTAAAAAAATAACTACCGTGTATGTTATCTTCTCATGCAGTTAATAAAAATATATAAAACCTAAAATCCTTCTACATACATGTACATATAGAAAATCCTAAAATATATTCAGTATTTAAATTATATTTAAACTAATTACATGATTTTATCTAACTAAACACATCCAAATATCTAAAAATATATCTATAACAAATTCTAATAAAATATATTCAAATTATATTTAAAATATTTTAATATAATTTAAATTTTTATCTTATTTTTATTAATATTATGGAGAGAAAAAATTATTCGCGCAAGGCACGTAAATGTGACTATAATTAATAATCCACGAACCCAATAAATCAATAATTATTAATAAATAAATATTACAATCTCATATAATAATCACCGCCAGTATTGGCTATAGTTGATGCCATCTTTCTTAATTTCCAACGAACTACTCTTATCTTGAAACTAATATTAATCTGATTAGGACTTTGGATAAACTCGATCCTAGCACAATAACAAATCGGTAGCACCTAATTCAAAATGAGCAATTTGTAAGGGGCTTCTACCTAAAGAAAGCTTGTATTATATTAGAAAAATGGTAACACACACCAGTGTATTTGACCGACGCGGTTAACGTATCAAGTTGGGCATATTTTTGTCACTTTCTTTAGATACAGCGGACCCAAAAAAATATTGGGACCAATTTCTGTTACCTTTCCACAATTTAATGCTCCTTTTTCTAACAGTTGGAATTTAGCATCATCAATGCTTTGAAACTGACATTGTATTGTTTTTAAAAGTTAGGCTTAATTGCTACTTGATACCCTCAACTATTACCATTTTTCAACTTGGTACCCTAAACTTTTTTTTGTAACAACTTGATACCCGAATATTATTTTGGACAAAAATGCCCCTATCCCTAAGCCCCCTCCCCCGGGCTAGCTTCCCCCCCCCCCCCCCCCCCCCCCCCTCTGCTAGCTCCGGCCGCAGCTCCACCCCCCCCCCCCCACCCCCCCTGCTCGCTTCAGGCCATCCCCCCCCCTCTCGCTCCGGCCGTCCGTCCGCTCCCGCCTCTCCCCTAGGCTCGGCAGCGGGAGGAGGGGGGCTGGGAAGGGCGTGCGGAGCGGGAGGCAGGGGCAGGAGGTGGCTCGGAAGCGAAGAGGGGGGGGGGGGGGAGGTCGGCCGGAAGCGAGGAGGGGGGGTCGGCCGGAGCTAGCAGGGGGGTGGCCGGAGTGGGGGAGGGGGTGGAGGGAGGGAAGGGATAAGGGCATTTTGGGATTTTTTAAAATATTAGGTATTAAGTTTAAAAAAAAAATAGTTGAGGTATCAATCTGTTACGAAAAAAAGTATAGGGTATCAACTTGAAAAAGTGCGATAGTTGAGGGTAGCAATTAGCAATTAAGCCTAAAAGTTAATGATATGGGACACATTATTTTTTATATATTTCTTAATCACATCGATGCAACAGTATATTATTAAATATTAGTCCTCGTTTGGTTCGTGGAAAGGAAAGGAATTGGTTTTTTTTTCCCTTTCCCTGAGGAATTACAATTATCATCGATTTTTTTTTCGGATATTTGAAAATGCTAAGAAAATTTGAAGAGAGAGTAAATACTTAAAGGTAAAAAAGTGAATGAAAATACTATTTGTCTCTCCAAAATATTCTTCCAAAGTATCCCTTCTTATGTAGTAGCTTATATGTTGTCTGAAACGACAGCTGACAAGACAAATTATAAAATTAAAAATAATATTAATATTAATATTAAAATTAAAATTAATATTACAGGTTAAAATTAAAATTAAAATTAATACTAATATTAACGTTAACATTAACATTAAAATTAATATTAAAATCAATATTAACATTAACATTACATTAAAAAAAATTGGATAATTAATTTTTTGGATTAAAATTTGTCATGTCAGCTATGTCAGATGTCACGTCAACTGCTACGTAAGGAGGGATAGTTTGGAAGGACATTAACATTACTTAAAGTGAACCTTGCTTAGATGGATGGAACCATTTTCTTCCCTAATTTTCTTTCTTCCCCGTAATTATTTTTTATTGGAAATCACTTTCCTTTCTGTCACGACCCGCATCCGGATATACGGATACGAATACGTGGGCCACGTCCAGCCTACGCCGCAGTATCGACGGTAGAACGCTGTCTAGTACCCAAAAATTATACACTATATCTAGAAAGTCCATGAACTACAAATGTACTCAATCACAATCCAACATCTAAAGAAGATAAGACAGGAAAGATAACTAAGGCACAAGAACAACTAGAAACTACTAGAAGGAATCACAAGACAGGAAAATAAAGAAGAAAAAATAAGACAAACTAAGGATAACTACCAGGCAACTCACATAGAAGAATAGTGAGATCCACCTCAACTAGCAACATCATGAAGTCCAATAATGGCATAACAACTCCTAAAATATTATCAACATATCCAGTCAGGATAGTAATGAGTACATAAACTAACAACAGTTTCATAGTATTGACAAATGCTGTAAGAGACAATCATAATGGAATACAAGATGATATATCAAGACTGTAAGTAAAACATGATATATAAACTGGAAATCATGTCAAGATGAATCAGGCAGGGAAAGTAAGCTGAACTGTAATATGTAACTGATGTAATAAATATAAAATGTGCCTCGAATATTATAGCATAATGTGATCGGTAAGGGTCAAGATCAGGCTTCCAGCCGATCGGCTACAAGTACGTGGACTCGGCCCGGCCGGGATGGCAAGCTATGAAGCAAGTAGTAGCACAGGTCAGGCTATACCCATCGTGAGGTGAGGGTATAGCTATGATACAAGTAGTAACTCAAGGTGGACATTGATCACACTACCTATAAATTCCCTATTCTCCGAATAGTATATGGATCCGGACATAGCACGTCATGGCACGAGATTTCCTAAGAAGGTAGCTACTCCTTCTCAGGAATCGGTGTCAATACAAGTACAAGAACAAGATCGAGCAAGTACCAGTATCCCAAGAAAATCCAAGAATGACATCTCATGACAGGAATCCGGTATATACTAGTCCGTGTACCATCGTGACGAGAATCAAGTAAAACACTATCACTGAATCGGATACAGAAAATATCAAGACAAGGAACTACTATCAGAGAATGTACTCGCCTGCGGTCCTGAGCTGTCAAATGGGGTCGATGTAATGCCTGTGGTTCGTATTACGTATTTTGAGATACGTATACGTATTTTATTCTGTATTGCATGATTCCTTGTTTAGCTTGCATCTTGGCTTGGTTATTTCTTGGCTTGGTTCGGCATGGCTCGATTTTCTTTGGTTCAATATGAACCAATGTGAACCCCCTACCTACCACCACCATTTTGTATTTATTAGCCCTCTTTATTCTCTCTCTTCATTTATCATCTTCTTCTTCCTCATTTACTTCCCTACCTACCAGAGAGAGGAGAGAGAGGTCTAGGCAAGTGCAACTTGCTTCATGAAGGAACTCCAATTTTATTACTTCATTTTCTTCCTTACTACATTCTAAAGCACTTTAGTACTTGGCATTTTCACTTTCCATGGCTAGATTCTTGTAGATCTAAGTTTATTTTATTTTTCGGATTTCTTGGGTTTTAATCTACTTAATCTTGTTATTTCTATGTTTTGATAGTTTCATGTTGTAGAGAATTTCGCTCTACCCTATTTTGACCTATGGAAGTTCGGATTTGGGCTCCGGATGATAGAGTTATGCAGCTTGAAAGCCATGGCTTATGGTGTACTTCTTCTCGGAAATTTGGAGAAGAAGCACAGTTCTGAGCCGCATGATAGCACTTGACCGTATGAATATTCATGCGGCAAGTCAGCTTCGAAACCGCATGCACTATCAATTGGACTTGACCGCATGACAAGTTCATGCGGCAAGTATTTAGTTCGGCCGCATGAGGCTCTTGTACTTCTAGCCGCATGGGGCCCTTCTTCCCGAACCGCATATGCACCCTTGCTCCCAGCCGCATAGGCATTGCTCCCCGCTGCCGCATGGGACTTCGCCCATTCCGAGCCGCATGAACTCCAATACTCGCGAGCCGCATAGACCGCAGTCTCCCGCTGCCGCATGAGGACCCGAGTCCTCTCAGCCGCCTGACTGACTGATCCCGAGCCGTATAGACCCTGATTCCCTTCAGCCGCATGAGACCCCTCCACTCCTGACCGCATAAGCTCCTGCAGCCGCATGCGCCGTACGTCCATACTGCCTTGAGACCGACCTTTCCGAGCCGCATGAACTCGGATTTCGGGCCGCATGAACCCATATCCATTCAGCCGCATGGGCTGTTCTCTTCCAGCTGCATGTGATCATTCCTGGCCGCATATGCCTTAGCCGCATGGCTCTTCTATAGCCCTGAATATTGATATTTTATTAGATATTTTACGTCCATTTTATATCCTTACGCCTTTTGTCATAAACTTGATAATCATGGATTTGTTTAATATGTTTGGAAATGATAACTGAGCACGACCTGACAGTGACCCGTAGTGGTGCACTCCTGACATGACTAATATGACTTGATAGTGGCCCATCGTGGCGCACTCCTGACAAAATACACTTGACATGATAAACCTGACATGATATATCTGATAAGCTGTTGCGACGGCTACCTGACATGACATGACTTGTATAATTAATCCTGGACACCGTGGATGATTGTGCTTGTACAAATAATCCAGTCCTGTCTTGCATCATGTCTAGGAGGGGACTCCTGAGTACCACGGTCAGGAGTACCTACTGAAATGGACTAAGGCTAATAACTAGATTAATACAGTAGTCATGAAGATATTTCCCAGCTACAGGCAATCCCGTTACCTGGACGCGTCTGGGATCTGTAGCCTGCCGTCGAGTAGGGCACATTTCCAGCACACTGTCATGTGTTGCACCCTTCAAGCTACTTAAGGGTACATACGTTTCCTGGACGATGTATCCACCTGGATTCAACCCTAATCTTTCGTCCTGGATAACCTGGATGGTCTGCAGGGCTTGTGGCTGTGGAATAATCTCATTGCATTTTGTTAGTAACTAGGCTTGTGATAACCCTAGTTAGTTAAAGTATCAAGCCATAGTTCTTGCTTGGCCGTGAATGATTGGATGGAGTCTAACCAGTCTAGTCTTGCCCTGATCCTGTTCCAGACTACTGCATGACCAGAATGCTTGTATTTATTTAACCGATAAATGGTAAGAATTCCAAGTTCTGTTCAGACAAAGGGTTACAATCCCGGTCCTTGTTTGGTTTATGGGTTGTAACCTGGTTATCTGAATAGTCCCATGGTTATCTTGTCGTATATCATCCTGATGTATTTTCTTTATTCCAGTTCTTACTTTCATTTATATCTTGTGCTGATTGCTGGTTTTAGTTCCTAAGTGAAGTTTTTTTGTGGCACTTGCTCTTTCTGGGGTCTGACCCAGCTGGTTTTGTGTGGCCAGATTTCGGAGCAGCTCCAGAGGATCTACCGACCTTCCAGCCAGATAGTGGCCACTAGACGGAACCCTGGCAACGAGTGGGTTTATTTTTGATCTCCCACTTTATTGTAAAAATATTCTTTTGAGGCGTTTAGCTGGCGAGCACCTGTTTAGCTACTTACTGTCTGCCTATGGGCTGTAATATGATTGACAGATCCTAGGGTTGATCATGTATGACTAAACTCTTGCTAGTCCTCACATTTTGTAATGACTAGCTTCATGATCAGCTGAATATGTAATATTTGGGATGCCTTATTATTGTATATTTAATGATCATACATCTTGTAACATTTACTTACTTGCTTATGATTGAGACACTAGGCTTGTTCATGACCATAGGAGACTGTTGGCTTGTAGTAAACCCTCATGTATCTAAACAGCCGTGACCGTATAGCGAGATGGAATCCTGTCACGACCCGATCCTAATTTAATGGGTCGAACCGGACCATGTCCAGCCTGCACCGTGGTGAGACGGCGGCAGTAAGCTGTTCCATTGCAGGTATTCACAACAACACAAGTACATTTGCCACAACTGTTCTATTCGGAATTAATCTATTTCAATATACGTAGCTGGCTATGTCTGCCCCCGCTCTCCAGTATTCTGGTTCTGGGGCGTGACATGGTTTAAGTGGTGGCCCATGCAGGTCTTGTAAATCAAGATAAGTGAGGGTTTATCGAATAGATGTCTCAATCAGTATTCGTCCTTGATCTCTGCTCGTATCTTCTGAATCCCTGGATTCTTGTCCTGATCATGTGCTTGTATCGTTGATTTGTCCTGGTCCTTCCTTATTGTTCCCTATGTCGTCTTCTTCAGCGGCATTGTTCCTGGACCTGCCGGCCAGCAAGGCGGAGCACCTCCCGTGGACCAGCAGCAACCCGGAGATCAAGCCCAGCATTCCGGAGTAGCCTCCAGAGTCGAGCCTATTGGAGAAGAGCCCCCAGTTCAGCCAGTTCAGCCTGCCGAACCTGATGATGGCACATTAGTAGGACTCGTCAGGACCTTGATAGCTTCTCAAGATCGTCGTGGAGATGCCTTGCAACAGGCAGTGGCGGATGCTTTGACCCGGGGTGGTCATCAGGATAACAGCGTGGCCAACAGCTTCAAGCGCTTGAACCCTCCCTTCTTCGATGGTAGTGAAGATGCTATCGCGACAGATGCTTGGCTTCAGGATACAGAAGTGATTCTCGAGGCAGCCAGGACTCCAGAGAACGAGAAGGTGGCCGTTGTGCGCCTGCAGTTGTTAGATCTTGCCCGCAGCTGGTGGGCGGCTCAGACAATTGGATTAGCATCACCCATTGCTTGGGCAGTATTCAGAGAGAGATTCCAGACCAAGTATTTCGATGTCGTGGCTCGGTATGATCTGCAGACAAGGTTTACCAATCTGAAGCAAGGAGGCAGGACGGTCGACGGATATGCGGCCGAGTTTTCCAGACTCAGTCGGTTTGCTCCTACCTTGGTGGCAACCGAGTATGATAGAGCCCAGCAATTCCAGCAGGGACTTCACCTGGAGATCTTGTTGGCAGTCGAGCAGTTTGAGCATCAGACTTTTGATGCAGTCTTGAGAGCAGCCCGGAGGCATGAGTATACCTCCCAGAGGATCGTGGATAGGGCTGGGGGTCGAAAGAGATCTCACGGCCAGATGAATCAGTCTTCAGCCCCAGCCCCGGCAGCCAGGGCTTTGACTATTGGAGCTCCGAGGCGGGCGACCTCAGTGATGTCGGTTCAGCATTCCACTCCGACGCACCCTCAGCAGCAGCAACAGAAGCAGAAGAAGTCTTCCGCAGTGGGTTGTTCTCATTGTGGGAAGCCAGGCCATGTAGTGGCAGAATGTCGCAGGGCACAGGGATTGAGTCTGGCTTGTGGAGCACCAGACCATAGGGTTGGATCCTGCCCGAATAGGAGTGGTTCATCATCGTCCAACCTTTCCAGCTCTTCGGTGAGAGGACCAGCACCGGTCCAGCAGCAGCAGCAGCAGCAGTACCCATTGTCGAGGCCCTTGCCAGCTCAGTCCCAGATGTTCCAGCAGCAGAACCCCTAGCAGCATGCACAAGCCCAAGCCTTGAGTCAGAGCAGGCAGCGAGGATTCCAGCAGAGGGGACCAGCACCCCGAGGGCACGGTCAGGCTATGGTGATGACCGCAGAGGAAGGATTGGCACCAGGAGAGGTAGTGGCAGGTACTATTCTTGTCAACTCATTTCCAGCTTCAGCTTTATTTGATTCTGGTGCATCGCATTCATTTATGTCTGCACGATTCGCGACACGGGTAGGATTGGAGCCCGAGTCATTATCAGTAAGGCTCAATATACTTACTGGTAACGGACTTGTGGAAGTAGATAGAGTGTTTTCCTCGTATCGGATCGTAGTTAGCGGTAGAGAGTTCCCCGCTAGATTGATAGAATTCCCGATGGCCGATTATGATGTGGTCCTAGGGATAGATTGGTTGAGGAACCAGTATGTTAGGATAGACTGCCACATTGGCAGGGTTGTTTTTAGCATTCCAGATGAGCCAGAGTTTTCCTTTTCCCGAGGTGAAGTTGAGCCTTCTCCTCCGATATTGTGGATGGCAGTAGCAGCAGTACAGTTGCCCAGGATAGTGGATGAGTTCCCAGATGTTTTCCCAGAAGAGCTACCAGGTATGCCTCCAGAGCGGGAGATTGAGTTCACTATAGACTTGATTCCCGGGACAGCCCCAGTGTCAGAGAGAGTCTACAGGATGGCACCGTCAGAGTTGGAGATATTATACAAGATGATTGAAGAACTTCGAGCCAAGGGATTCATTCGTGCTAGTGGATCACCTTGGGGAGCCCCGATGCTTCTTATAAAAAAGAAGGATGGTACGTCCAGGTTATGTGTTGATTATCGTACCTTGAACTCCGTGACAATCAAGAACAGATACCCTCTCCCGAGGATAGATGACTTGTTTGATCAACTCAAGGGGCTTCAGTATTTTCAAAGATTGATTTGCGCTCAGGATATCATCAGATCAGAGTCAGAGAGCAGGACATCCCGAAGACAGCTTTTAGATCAAGATATGGGCATTGGGAGTTCCTCGTTATGCCTTTTGGAGCGACCAATGCGCCGGCAGTATTCATGGACCTCATGAATCGCATCTTCATGCCTTACTTGGATCAGTTTGTGATTGTGTTCTTGGATGACATCCTGGTCTACAGCAAGAGTGAGGCGGAGCATGAGCAGCATCTCCGTATAGTTCTTCAGATCCTCAGAGAGCACCAGTTGTATGCCAAGTTCAGTAAATGCGAGTTTTGGCTCGATCGCATTTCGTACTTGGGTCATATCATCACCAGAGGAGGAGTGGAAGTGGATCCCCAGAAGATTGTGGCTATTGAGTCATGGCCAGTGCCCAGCACAGTTGCAGAGGTTCGTAGTTTTCTTGGATTGGCCGGCTACTACCGGCGGTTTGTTTCAGATTTTGCTCGGATATCAGCGCCATTGACGCAGTTGACCCGCAAGGATGTGCAGTTTGCCTGGACAGCAGAGTGTCAAAGTTCTTTTGAGCAGCTGAAGCGAGGCCTGATAACAGCTCCTATTCTCACGCTTCCAGATGGGACCGGAGGATTCTCAGTGTACTGTGATGCTTCAGGCAGAGGCCTAGGATGTGTTCTGATGCAGCATGGGAAGGTAATAGCTTATGCGTCACGACAACTTCGTGATCATGAAAGGAATTACCCAACCCATGACTTGGAGCTGGCAGCAGTAGTGTTTGCACTTAAGTTGTAGAGGCACTATTTGTATGGAGATAGGGTGGAAATTTTCACCGACCACAAGAGTCTGAAGTATGTTTTCACTCAGAAGGATCTTAACATGCATCAGAGGAGATGGCTGGAGCTTCTTGTGGATTATGATGTCAACCTGCAGTATCATCCTGGGAAGGCCAATGTTGTTGCGGATGCATTGAGCAGGAGAGCGGGAGTTTATTTCCTAACAGCGCAACCAGAGCTGTTAGCAGATCTTCAGAAGATGGGTATTGAAGTTGTTCTCCCTTCCAGTGTGGCCTTGATGGCCAGTATGCAAGTTCAGTCTACTATAGTCGAGAGAATCCGGATGGCGCAGTCAGCAGATTCCAAGCTTCAGCGACTCAGAGCAGAGTGTGAGGCAGGACGAAGAACAGAGTTATGCATTCATGAGGATGGTACACTTCGACATGGTAAGCGTCTTTGTGTACCCAGTGGAGATATCAGGCAGGAGATCATGTCAGAGGCGCACAGTTCTCGGTATTCCATCCATCCTGGCAGTACGAAGATGTACCGAGATATCCGTCACCACTTCTGGTGGAATGGCATGAAGCGGGAGATAGCTCGGTTTATCTCTCGGTGTTTGGTTTGCCAACAAGTCAAGGCTGAACATCAGAGACCGGCTGGACTTCTTCAGCCCTTGCCGATTCCAGAATGGAAGTGGGAGCATGTGACCATGGATTTCGTGACCGGATTACCTAGATCCCCAGCTGGTAGAGATGCTATCTGGGTTATAGTTGATCGGCTCACGAAGGTGGCTCACTTTCTTCCATTCAGAGTTGGTCAGTCGACGGCTCAGCTAGCGGAGATGTACCTCAGGCAGATTGTCAGGTTGCACGGTGTGCCAGTCAGTATCACCTCGGACCGAGATTCAAGATTTACGTCGTACTTTTGGCGTAGCCTGCAAGAGAGTTTGGGAACTCGCCTCCAGTTCAGTTCAGCATATCACCCACAGACAGATGGCCAGTCAGAGCGCACGATCCAGACTCTTGAAGACATGTTGAGATCTTGCACACTTGACTTCGGTGGTTCATGGAAAGATCACTTGCACCTGGTGGAATTCTCGTACAACAACAGTTTCCAGGCCAGTATCCAGATGGCACCATTCGAGGCACTGTATGGTAGGAAGTGCAGATCCCCGCTAGCCTGGGATGATGTTGGAGAGAGACAAATGCTTGGTCCAGAAATGATCGCTCGGACAGTTGAGGTGGTCAGGAGAGTCCGAGATCATCTTAGAGTTGCCCAAGATCGCCAGCGCCATTGGGCCGATTCTCGTCGGCGCCCTCTAGAGTTTTCGGTCGGCGATCATGTATTCCTGAGGATTTTGCCTAACCGTGGTGTCATTCGTTTCGGCGTCCGAAAAAGCTTAGTCCTAGGTATATAGGACCGTTCGACATTCTGGAGCGAGTAGGAGATGTATCCTATCGTCTCGCTCTTCCGCCGTCGCTAAGCGAGGTGTATGACGTGTTCCATGTATCCCAATTACGACGGTATATCCCGGACCCGAGCCACATCCTGGATCATTCGGAATTGGTTGTTGGAACCAACCTTTCGTATGAGGAGAGGCCCGTGTCTATATTGGACCGAAGGGAGAAGATCCTCAAGAACAAGACTATCAAGTTAGTCCGAGTTGCTTGGGGTCATCACTCTTTGGGTGAGTCAACGTGGGAGCGTGAGGATGATATCCGATCACGATATCCGGACTTGTTTGACTCGTGAGGTATAATGTCTTTCTTATGCCTCATGCCTTCGATTCCTTGCTTGAATGAGTGATTGTCTGCATAGTTATAGCTTGCATGTGATTAATATAGCTTGCCATTGCTCCTCTAGCCTCTTGATTAAATTTCGAGGACGGAATTCTTTTAAGGTGGGTAGAGTTGTAATGCCTGTGGTTCGTATTATGTATTTTGGGATACGTATACGTATTTTATTCTGTATTACATGATTCCTTGTTTAGCTTGCATCTTGGCTTGGTTATTTCTTGGCTTGGTTCGGCTTGGCTCGGTTTTCTTTGGTTCAATATGAACCAATGTGAACCCCCTACCTACCACCACCATTTTGTATTTATTAGCCCTCTTTATTCTCTCTCTTCATTTATCATCTTCTTCTTCCACATTTACTTTCCTATCTACCAGAGAGAGGAGAGAGAGGTCTAGGCAAGTGCAACTTGCTTCATGGAGGAACTCCAATTTTATTACTTCATTCTCTTCCTTACTACATTCTAAAGCACTTTAGTACTTGGCATTTTCACTTTCCATGGCTAGATTCTTGTAGATCTAAGTTTATTTTATTTTTCGGATTTCTTGGGTTTTGATCTACTTAATCTTGTTATTTCTATGTTTTGATAGTTTCATGTTGTAGAGAATTTTGCTCTACCCCATTTTGACCTATGGAAGTTCGGATTTGGGCTCCGGATGATAGAGTTATGCAGCTTGGAAGCCATGGCTTATGGTGTACTTCTTCTCGGAAATTTGGAGAAGAAGCACAGTTCCGAGCCGCATGATAGCACTTGACCGCATGAATATTCGTGCGGCAAGTCAGCTTCGAAACCGCATGCACTATCAACTGGACTTGACCGCATGACAAGTTCATGCGGCAAGTATTTAGTTCGGCCGCATGAGGCTCTTGTACTTCTAGCCGCATGGGGCCCTTCTTCCCGAACCGCATATGCACCCTTGCTCCCAGCCGCATAGGCATTGCTCTCCGCTGCCGCATGGGACTTCGTCCATTCCGAGCCGCATGAACTCCAATACTCGCGAGCCGCATAGACCGCAGTCTCCCGCTGTCGCATGAGGACCCGAGTCCTCTCAGCCGCCTGACTGACTGATCCTGAGCCGCATAGACCCTGATTCCCTTCAGCCACATGAGACCCCTCCACTCCTGACCGCATAAGCTCCTGCAGCCGCATGCGCCGCACGCCCGTACTGCCTTGAGATCGACCTTTTCGAGCCGCATGAACTCGGATTTCGGGCCGCATGAACCCATATCCATTCAGCCGCATGGGCTGTTCTCTTCCAGCCGCATATGATCATTCCTGGCCGCATATGCCTTAGCCGCATGGCTCTTCTATAGCCCTGAATATTGATATTTTATTAGATATTTTACGTCCATTTTATATCCTTACGCCTTTTGTCATAAATTTGATAATCATGGATTTGTTTAATATGTTTGGAAATGATAACTGAGCACGACCTGACAGTGACCCGTAGTGGTGGACTCCTGACATGACTAACATGACCTGATAGTGGCCCGTCGTGGCGCACTCCTGACAAAGTACACTTGACATGATAAACCTGACATGATATATCTGATAAGCTGTTGCGACGGCTACCTGACATGACATGACTTGTATAATTAATCCTGGACACCGTGGATGATTGTGTTTGTATAAATAATCCAGTCCTGTCTTGCATCATGTCTAGGAGGGGACTCCTGAGTACCACGGTCAGGAGTACCTACGAAATGGACTAAGGCTAATAACTAGATTAATACAGTAGTCATGAAGATATTTCCCAGCTACAGGCAATCCCGTTACCTGGGCGCGCCTGGGATCTGTAGCCTGCCGTCGAGTAGGGCACATTTCCAGCACACTGTCATATGTTGCACCCTTCAAACTACTTAAGGGTACATGCGTTTCCTGGACGATGTACCCACCTGGATTCAACCCTAATCTTTCGTCCTGGGTAACCTGGATGGTCTGCAGGGCTTGTGGCTGTGGAATAATCTCATTGCATCTTGTTAGTAACTAGGCTTGTTATAACCCTAGTTAGTTAAAGTATCAAGCCGTAGTTCTTGCTTGGCCGTGAATGATTGGATGGAGTCTAACCAGTCTAGTCTTGCCCTGATCCTGTTCCAGACTACTGCATGACCAGAATGCTTGTATTTATTTTACCGATAAATGGTGAGAATTCCAAGTTCTGTTCAGACGAAGGGTTACAACCCCGGTCCTTGTTTTGTTTACGGGTTGTAACCTGGTTATCTGAATAGTCCCATGGTTATCTCGTCGTATATCATCCTGATGTATTTTCTTTATTCCAATTCTTACTTTCATTTATATCTTGTGCTGATTGCCGGTTTTAGTTCCTAAGTGAAGTTTCCTTTGTGGCACTTGCTCTTTCTGGGGTCTGACCCAGCTGGTTTTGTGTGGCCAGATTTCGGAGCAGCTCCAGAGGATCTACCGACCTTCCAGCCAGATGGTGGCCACTAGACGGAACCCTGGCAACGAGTGGGTTTATTTTTGATCTCCCACTTTATTGTAAAAATATTCTTTTGAGGTGTTTAGCCGGCGAGCACCTGTTTAGCTCGATTGTACTTTACTTACTGTCTGCCTACGGGCTGTAACATGATTGACAGATCCTAGGGTTGATCATGTATGACTAAACTCTTGCTAGTCCTCACATTTTGTAACGACTAGCTTCATGATCAGCTGAATATGTAATATTTGGGACGCCTTATTATTGTATATTTAATGATCATACATCTTGTAACATTTACTTACTTGCTTATGATTGAGACACTAGGCTTGTTCATGACCATAGGAGACTGTTGGCTTGTAGTAAACCCTCATGTATCTAGACAGCCGTGACCGTATAGCGAGATGGAATCCATTTCAATATACGTAGCTGGCTATGTCTGCCCCCGCTCTCCAGTATTCTGGTTCTGGGGCGTGACAGTCGATGCTCAGAGTGATGCCACAGACCTAAGATAAGATATATATAAGCTAATTAGGGTTCAACAGTGTTAGGCTTGATTCTATAGTATAAACTACGTAATCTAGGTCAGACTCAGTCAACTAAGTCAAACTAGGTCACACTGAGTCACACTAGGTCAAACTGGGTCAAAGGTTGACTTAAAGTTGACTTTTGGTCAACTCTAGTCAACTCTAGGTTAAATTAGGTCAAATGTTGACTCTACTTCGACGTTAAGTCAAAGCAATCAACCATGGTCAAACAGGGTCAAGGCTAGTCTCTATAAACATCTACAGGGTCAACACATTCAATTTCAGTGGTGGTGAATCACTGGAATCGAGGGATCTCAAAATACAACAAAAGAAGAAAGATTATAATAATAGGATAAAAACCTACAGATGTTGTCGGATGGTGAAACAACCATCATCAACGTGTCCAGAATGGTCAAATTAGATAGGATAGCCTATCCATAAGTCTAATTTGGACACAGGGGCAAAAAGGTAATTTTGAGTCAAAACGGTATCCGTGTCGGACCCGCTTTGTACCGAAAAATGTGCAAGAAAACTAGTCTACTAAATCTAATAAATTATATGTCCACGAATCCAGAATGACGAGACGAACCCAACGGTATATCCAGAATTGGATTCTGACCCGATCTCAAATTGGTCCGTTGACCGGGACATTAAAATTCTGATTTGCACGAAAAAGCGTGTCGGAGCCAATGCCCTCAAAACTCAACAAATTATATGTCAACGAGTCCAGAATGACGATACGAACCCAACGGTATGTCCAGAATTGGATTCCGATGAGCCGATCTCAAAATGACCCGTTGACCCGGAAATTGGTATCCGACTTGCACCGAAATGCGTGTCGGAACCAATGTCCACTAAAACTTAGCAAATTATATGTCAACAAGTCCAGAATGACGATATGAACTCAACGGTATACCCGAAATTGGATTCCGATGAGCCGACATCAAAAAGTTCCGTTGACCCGGACTGTGGGGCCCGCTTTGCACCAAAATGCGTGCCAGGGCCCACGTCCTCCAAATCTAACAAATTTTATATGAAAATGTGCCAGAACGATGCCACGAGTCTACTGGTGGTGTCAGAAATTGAATTCGGAGTCCCGGGTTCATAAATGGAAATTAACAACTTGAAAATTACGAATTCGGACAACCAACTTTGGCGTCGAATTCAACCAATCAAACATGCTCACAATAAAACGAAACTGGAGGGGTAGGAAGAGAGTTATACCATGTCACGCCCCGCTCCCAAAATAAGGCGAGCCGAGTACGTAACAACCTCCCCAGGCTACGCGACATATGAATACTCCAGTACCCATATTCGCGATTGTCGCCCGTAGGGTTCTAGGATAGGTTGATCACAGGTCACGTGATGCATAGAATAATAAATGACAGGTTGATTAAAGGATATTCTAAACTATTAACAGAAATTTTATTATTCTACCCGATTACAACCATTAACCCAATACATATTTTACATTACCAGTTACGAAGTTTTACTAGTTGATACCAAGTCAACCTCCTCTTTGTCTCATTCATAAAAACTTCTCTTCAGTGTGCATCTGCATTCTCTCCTGTCCTTCATCAAAATCTAGTGAACAAAACTAGGTCGTCAATACGACGAGCAAGCCCTCAGTCAAAGGAGTAAAGTAGGTAAGGTAAGATGATAAAATTATCGAAATTGAACTGAAGGAAAGGATAATTTAAAAGGTATATTCACTGATAAAATTTCTTATCGTATTAACATCTTTTCCTAAAAGAATATAAGTGTGTCAGGTATAAATGTGTAAGCAATCAAACAAATCTTGTATGAAAAATACAATATTTAGATAAACACTTCTGGATCACACAACTTCTATTTTCTCAACAATAATCCCATTTACCTGGGATCAGGTTTATAATAAATGGGCAGTGCTTAGATTTATCCGTCCCATTAGTATCAGGATCACATATTGATGTGATATAATCAGGATAACACATGAATGGTTTTCCGAGTTATTGGAATCAAGTGTTATAACAATTGTCGTATGACTTAAATTTTTTCAAGAATATCGGAGCAGGCTACATTGGATATTACAGGGCCGAATTCGGGGATTTGGAATCCAATGGAAAACAGGAAACAGGAACAACAGGAAGTGAGCTAAGCCTCACCCCGACAGACCCGTATGGCCATACGAGTGCCGGTAACAGGAACTGATCAGTTTTGTAAAATATAATATTGCAAAGATTTCGAAGGTGTGATCCAAAGTTTTCTCTTCCATCCCAAATGCAATTCTTACCAAATACAACCTAGTTAAATTATATTTCAATTTTGTATCTCGTTTTTCGTGTGATAGAGAACACACATTAAACGAGAATAAAGTTAAGCAGGAGATTCCGTCTTAGCGGAAATAAAATATCAAACTAGAATTTGTGTGCCTAAGGCAACACTTTCAAGGATTTCAGGGTCATGTTTATATTAGAAAATTTGATAAAGTTTTGATATTAGGGTTTAACCATTTCGACTTTCCAAAATGGCTAACTCTGAAATTTCTCAAAAATTTTGGCAGAATCTCCTTTGTATTTTGGAGCGTGAAATTTTTACAATAGACAATAAAACATATAATCATGGGTTCGCCGACCCTTTCGGTGGAGCAACCCTCAACACCGGAACCACGCAAATATATATCGGGCTCGCCGACCCCTTCGGTGGAGCAACTCTCTACACCGGTAACCATGCAGTTATATATATATATATATATATATGTAGTTAATTGAAAACTTTTTACCTTAGCAAGCATTCTAGCAAGTAAACCTAATTGCCTCGGGTACTTTGCTAAAGGCTATCCAATATCAAAACAAAAATTGTTAGTAGCATAATGATGTCACATTTTACTCTTAAAATATTCATTAATTCTTATAACCTTGTCATAGTAGCATGATACTAATTATATTTTAAATTACTTATAATTATAGTTTTGGTTTGTTAAGAATGTCAATGGAAGTTTAAAAGTTGAAACAAACATATGTAAGGTTACCTTAACATGTAGGTACCCATACATATCAATATTAACTAGATTATCATGCCAAACTATCTTAAATTGGTATCTTTTAAAGTATGGACAGAAATGGTATTTTTGATAAAGTAAAATTATATATATTTTTTTCATTTATATTGAAAACGAATCTAATGTGGACATATATACTAAAGATGTGTTCACAGGTAAATTTTGAATCTTAAACAAGTATAAGATTATGCCCAAAAGTGATACCAATTGTTAATTTAAATATTCAAGATAATATAGCTCATGTGTTATGTCTATGATATATTTTTATACATATGTATAGATGTCCATATATTTATAAAGTTTATAGTTTGTGTCCATACATCTACGTATACTTATATACATATTCTCACAAAACATAAGTTGATGTGTCCATTATTTGTATTCTTCACATTGTGTTCGTGTCTTAAATTAAAGGTTGAGCATCCTAAATTGAACCAAGGTTTGCAAAGAGTATAATTTCTTGTTTCCGGGTTCAAACAATGTATCATAATATAAGTGAATATATTTATACTAGCATGTTGTAATACACATATTTACATTCACGTATATATATATATATATCAAGGATCATTATATATAACAAAAATTAATTTTGAAATGTCTATTCAAGATGTATTCAACACTTGTGTCCAAGCATGATGTGTCCACATGTTGTTGTGTCCAATTTTCATATACATTTAAGTATTTTATTGGTGTTGTGTCCATAAGTAGGTTTCTTTCAAATTTTAAAAGTCTATATCCATATTACATCCTTACGAAGTTGGATTTGTCATGAATTTATTTAAATTCCAGAAATATAACTAACCCATATTAATTCAAGAAGAATTTAGAAAATTAATTTCGAACAATTATCAAGAAGAAGAGGGAAAAAAAAAGATGAGGACTTGCCTTGGGAAAAATTGATTTGAAATTGGAACTAGGGTATGAGCCTTCTTCTTCTTCTTCTTCCAATTTCTCCTTCTTCTTCCTCTAACAAATTCTTCTTCTCCTTCATCTTCTTCCTTCTTTCTTTTTTCCCCTTTTTTTTTGAAGAAAGGGGTTAGGGCTTTGGTGATGGAGATGATGATGAGGATAAGAGGATGATGGTGATGGTGATGGGGATGCGGCCACGAGGGGAGGCCGGTCGGCCAGGAGCAGCCGGCGGTGGGTGGCCGGCCGGTCGGCGGGCGCACGCGCGGCGGGCGGCGTGGCCGGCGGCGGCAGCGGGTCCGAGCGGAGGCGACGGTAGCACAGCAGTAGCAGTAGCAGGTAGAGATGGAGAGAGGAGTGGAATGGAGTGGTGGTGTGAGGAATGGATTTTGTAAAGAAGAAGAATGAGGAATACATATAAAAAGAAAGAGGGGGTGTGAGGTGGCATCCTATTCTTCATGTTTCAACACATGGCATGACACATGTCATTACCATGTCATCTCACTCTCATATGGCGACACCTACAAATGAGTAGGCAAATGTTAACTTTTGCAATTTGCTAAATTATCTAGGGGTCCATATGTAAATCTTAACAAAATTATTTATTACATTGTCATTCATTATTATTTGATAAAATTAAATGGTAATAAATTAAAAAATTATATAGAGCATAACATTTAATTAGATGAAAATAGAATAAAATAATAATACATTAATTATTGAAAAGCAGCTATGACACTCTACCCACCTCACAAAAATTTCGTCCTCGAAATTTAAATTTAAGGATAAACTTTTCAAAAGCAATTATAGAGAAAAACAAGATATTCTACCTACCTTATAGAGATGTACTGATTTATTAAATTAATAAATCAAATATTTTGAAACTTATTTATCAAAAGCTTCACAAAATAAGGACCATTTGGAAATACTAGAAATCATCAAAATTCTTGAAATTCTATATAATCAAATAAAATAGTCAGATACAATATTATTTCAACCCATAACCATGTATGATCCTTGAATTCAAAATCATATTCCTTATTCCCATTTTCTGACGTGATATAGTAATCTTGTGCCTCGCCATTGCGCATATGGCTGCAATCAAGATACCGTTTCACTATCAGGATTCATGACTACAGCTTTTGCTACCACGCCAATAATATCCATAGATTGAGTAGGAATTATGATTATGAAGTAGCTTTACAGGTCAGATATTCTTAGAATCCAAAATATATTCAAAAGGCAATACTTAATCTTCAAGTTTTCTAGATATCACCAGCGTTACTTTATCATGGTATCAAAACTAATAAATAATATTATAACATAAGATAAACTCATATATCTATATTATCAAAAGCACTATATGTCATTTTAAATGACGTTTTTCAAATTCCAAATCAAGGTAAAATGAAATCAAAATTCGAATATCAAGTTCAAAAATTTATTATGAAAAGTTATGCCCCAAAAATTTATTAAATTTCTTAATCATGCTTCGAGAATGTGTGCCTCGCCAATTTGGATGGCCAGTCCGAATGGCTGCAACAACTTCTCTTCCACGATTCAATCTAATTGACTGCAGGTGGTCTCACTGCCTTGTCAAATCAGTAAATAGATTATCGGGTTCTTGACACAAAAGAAAATAAGTACCCATTTACAGGAAATTCAATTACAAAAGTCCAATCAAAATATTGTTTTACAAGAAATCCAATGAACATTTAATGAGAAATGTATATCTAGATATTTAGATGGAAAACCATTCCCAAAACTCAGGTGTACTACTAGAACAAAATTGGATTAAAAGGAGAGGATACAATTCTAGATTCAAATCGATAAACCTTGGATGAAACAAGGAGATTGAAAATTTTTGAGAAAGTTGGAAATTTGTGAAAATGGATATATGAGATTTGATAAGTAGGGGAACAAATCAAGATTTAAGAATTTGATAAGATCAAGATACCGAGGAGTCATACTACACCCATTCTAAGTAAAATATTAGATCATGTTTGGCCTATTGGTTACGTGATCCTTATTCCTTTACTATTCTAATATATATAATATCAAGATAAATCTGAATTCCAAGTTCGTCGAGGGTACGAAATTCAAGGTCCATTAAAGAACTTTTTGAAATCCTTCTATGGGCTACTCTAGTAAAAATACTTGTCTAATTATCTATGAGCTACTTGAATTTTTTTTTTCGAGCCATATCTATCCTTATACTACCCAAGACTTCTCAATATCGTCTGCATCCTCAATAGTAGTCCTAGGTTAGGATTCTTAAGTATATGGAAATCTCTACAAGAAATCCATTAGGCAAAGATCTATATGGAAATCGGAATGAAACATAGTCTATTGTAACGCCCCAGAACCAGAATACTGGAGAGCGGGGGCATACATAGCCAGCTACGTATAATAAAATGGAATCCACCTTACTATACGGTCACGGCTGTCTAGATATATGAGGGTTTAACTACAATCCATCAGTCTCATATGGTCAAAAACAAGCCTATTGTCTCAATCACAAGTAAGTAAATGTTACAAGATGTAAGACCACCAAATATACAATAGTAAGGCGTCCCCAACATTACATATTGGATGATCATGAAGCTAGTCGTACAAAATGTCAAGACTAGCAAGAGTTCAGTCATACATGATCAACCCTAGGATCTGTCAATCATGTTACAGCCCGTAGGCAGACAGTAAGTAAAGGTGCAATCGAGCTAACACATGCCCGTCGGCTAAACGTCTCAAAAGAATAATTTTACAATAAAGTGGGAGGACAAAAAGAAACCCACTCATTGCCAGGGTTACGCCTGGTGGTCACCATCTGGCTGAAAGTTAGGTAGATCCTCTGGGACTGCTCCGATATCTGGCCATACAAAACCAGCTGGGTCAGACCCTAGAAAGAGCAAGTGCCACAAAGGAGGCTTCACTTAGGAACTAAAACCAGCACATCAATAATAGAATAATAAAGATCATAAATAAAGAATTGCTAATAATAGAGATAACCACAGTAAACTGAGTACGAGGAAACCATTCAAGTAGCCAGGTCACAACCCTTAAACCAAACAAGGACCGGAGTTGTAACCCTTCACCTGAATAGAAACCCGTCTCAAATACTATTGGTACAGTGAGGACAATAAATGAATAGGGACACAGAACTGTTCCGGGAGCCAAGTTACAACCCTTAAACCAAACAAGGACCGGGATTGTAACCCTTCGCCTGAACGGAACTGGACCCCTGATCTTTATTGTTAAGGCCAGTATAAATAATTAATCATGTTGTTGAAGTAAGGTAAAACATGACGAGCATGGCATGGGGTGCAATAAGACAATAAACGAAAAGAGGACACAGAACTGCTCCGGGAGCCAGGTTACAACCCTTAAACCAAACAAGGTCCGGGGTTATAATCTTTCGTCTGAACAGAACTGGACCCCCGATCGTTATTGTTAAGGCAAGCATCAATAATCAAGTCGTGTCACAATCTTGTACAGGATCGGGACAAAATTAAGCTGGGATAAACTCCATCCAATCAATCACGGCCAATCAAGAGTACGGCTTGATACTTTAACTAACTAGGGTTATCACAGGCCTAGTTACTAGCAAGATGTAATGAGATTATCCCAACAACCACAAGCCCTGCAGACCATCCGGTTATCCAGGTCAAATTTCCGTTTATGGAGAATGTAACACGCAACGGTGTGCTGAAAATGTGCCCTACTCGTCCGTAGGCTACAAGTCCACTAATACGCCCAGATAACGGGATTGCCTGTAGCTGGGAATCTCTTCATGTCTACTGAATTATTCTAGTTTATTAGCCTTAGTCAATTACTGTAGATATCCCTGACCGTGGTACTCAGGGATCCCTGTCCTAGACATGATGCAAATATTACCGATTTATTTTGTACAAACACAATCACCCACGGTGTCCAGGCCATTCAATTCTGTCATGACATGCTAGCCGTCACAACAACATTCGAGATATATATATCATGACAAATTACTGTCAAGAGTGCGCCACGACGGGTCACTATCATGTCATGTCATTATTTAAAATTAACATTAATTTGGTATAAGCGTGTATGCAATAACTAAATATAAACAGGGTGTAAGAGTTGTGGAGGAATCATGCGGCTCAGGGAGACGGGGCATAACTTCCACATACGAACTCAATTTAAGGTGCTCCAGAGATATTCGGAAAGGTAAGACAAAGATCTAAAGCTTTCATATTTTAAGTTTTTCGAAATTCTGGCTAGAAAATAGCTTAACTTGGCAAAAACAGTCATTCTGCACACTTTTTATGCCAAAAAATAATCCTGCGTAAAATATATAAAAGGGGAGGGTTCCAGCATAAAATTTTACATTCTGGGCACCATTTAGCGTAAAATACGAAATTTCAGGGTTTCCTGCATAAAATATTACATTCTGGATGATATCCAGCGTAAAATACGCAATTCCAGGGTTCTCAGCGTAAAATTTCACATTCTGGATACAATCCAGCGTAAATTACGCAATTTTAGGGTTCCCAGCGTAAAATTTCACATTCTGGATACAATCCAGCGTAAATTATACAATTTTAGGGTTTCCAGCGTAAAATTTCACATTCTGGATACAATCCAGCGTAAATTACGCAATTCCAGGGTTCCCTGCGTAAAATATTACATTCTGGATACAATCCAGCGTAAATTACGCAATTCCAGGGTTCCCTGCATAAAATTTCATTTTACGCAAGCCTTCCTGCGTAAATTTTGATTTTACGCTAGCCTTCCTGCGTAAATTTTTATTTTACGCCAGAACCAGATTCTTCAGCCGACATGAAAATTTAGAAAACTTGTTTTGGCCATAAAAACTTCATTTTAACTCGAAATGATGTGAATCAAAAACCAAATTCACACGAAATTTCGTGCTCTTGCTCATGGAACTATTAGTTTTCAAAAATAACTAGTTTTAGTAGATCAAAACCAAGAAAACTCCCTGAACTCAAGGTTAAAATGTAGATCTAGAAGAATCTATCCATCAAAATTAAAAACTCCAAGTTCTAAAGAGGTTTATAATCATGTAAATAAAAGAATGGAAGAATAAAAATCAAGATCCCTCAAGAAGCAAGTTGTACTTGCCTAAACCTCTTGGTAGGTGGAGAGCAACAGTGAGAAAGAAGAAGAGTGAATGATGAGAGCGAAAGAGGGTGGGGTTAATAAATGAGCATGGTGGTGGTAGGTAGGGGATCACCTTGGTTCATGATGGACCAAGTAAACCAAGCCAAGCCGAACCAACCCAATCCTTCTCCCATCCGAATAAAACCAAGCTCCACTTAATCAAAATAATCCATGAACGATAAATGACAATTAAACCACAATGCTAAATATGAAAATAAACCACAACTAACTAATCAAAGAAATGAGAAATACGGGTCAGAAATACGAACACGTATAAAATACGTATCACGAATTTCGGGACACTACATCCTACCCACCTTAAAAGAATTCCGTCCTCGGAATTTAATCAAGAGGCTAGAGATGTCGGGACAGCTATACTATTGCAAGCAATCTACGCTACCAATCATTCATACAATCATACATGCAAGCAAGGAATCGAAGTGCAAGGCATAAAGAAGATATTACACCTCACGAGCCAAACCGATTGGGATAACGTGATCGGATATCATCCTCACACTCCCACGTTTGACTCTTCCAAGGAGCGATGAACTCAAGCAACACGAACTAAACTGATAGTCTTGCGCTTGAGGTCTCTCTCTTTGGTCAAACAGGGACACGGGCCTCTCCTCATACGAAAAGGTTGGTACCAATAACCGTTTTCGAATGATCTAGGACATAGCTCGGGCCGGGATATACCGTTGTAATTAGGATACATGAAACATGACATGTGTCCCGTATAACGACGGCAGAAAGCAAGACAATAGGACACATATACCTCTCTGCCGATTCTGGATCTGAGCTTGGACCTGGGCATACTGCTGGGGTCTCTGTAGCTGGAAGGCTAGGACCTGAGGCGGCAATGGCCTCGAAGGCTGGTACTGCTGCTGCTGCTGGACTGGGGCTGGTCCCCTTACTGAAGGATTATTCTGGGCCGATGATGAACTGGCCCTAATCGGACAGGACCCTATCTTGTGGTCTGGTGCCCCACAAGCCAAACATAATCCCTGCGCTCTGCGACACTCCGAAACAACGTGTCCTAGCTTCCCACAATGAGTGCAGCCCATTACGGAAGACTGCTTCGGCTTCTGTTGCGGAGGGGACGTGACCGACGTCACTGAGGCTGCCTGCCTCGGAGTTCCAATTGTCAAAGCCCTGACTGCCGGGGCTGGTGCTGTCGACTGGGTCATCTGGCCGTGAGATAGCTTCCGACCTCCGGTCCTGTCCACGATCCTGTGGGAGGTATACTTGTGCCTCCTAGCTGCCCTCAACACTGCATCAAAAGTCTGATGCTCAAACTGTTCCACTGCCAACAAAATCTCAAGATGGAGCCTTTGCTGGAACCGCTGGGCTCTGGCAAACTCGATCGCCACCAAAGTGGGAGCAAACCGACTAAGCCTGGAAAACTCGGCCGTATACCCGTCGACCGTTCTGCCTCCTTGCTTCAGATTGGTGAACTTGGTCTGTAGATCGTACCGAGCCACCGCATCGAAGTACTTCGTCTGGAATCTCTCATGGAATACTGCCCAAGCAATAGGCGCCACCAATCCAACGGCCTGAGCTGCCTACCAGCTGCGGGCAAGATCCAGTAACTGTAGACGCACCACGGCCACCTTCTCGTCCTCTGGGGTTCTGGCTGCCTCTAGAATGACTTCAGTATCCTGGAGCCATACATCAGCAGCGATAGCATCTTCGCCGCCATCGAAGAATGGGGGGTTCAGGCGCTTGAAACTGTTCGCTGCACTGTTCCTTGGATGACCGCCCCTGTTCAGAGCATCTTCCACTGCCTGGTACAATACATCACCTCGACGATCTTGGGAAGCTAATTAGGTCCTGATGAGACCAACCAAAGTGCCATCATCAGGCTCTACAGGCTGAACTGGCTGAACTGGTGGCTCTGGATCCCCGGTAGGCATGACTCGAGATGCTGCCCCTGAGTGCTGGGCCTGATCTTCTAGTTGCTGCTGGTCCACGGAAGGTGATCCGCCTTGCTGATCGGCAGGTCCAGGTTTAATGCCACTAAAGAAGACGACATGGGAATAATAAGGAAGGACCAAGACAGATCAACGATTACAAGCATGTGATCAGGACAAGAATTTCAGGAATCAAAGGAATACGAGCAGAGACCAAGGGCGAGTACTGATTGAGACATCTATTCGGTAAACCCTCACATATCTTGATTTGCAAGACCTGCATGGGCCACCACTAAAACCATGTAACGCCCCAGAACCAGAATACTGGAGAGCGGAGGCATACATAGCCAGCTACGTATAATGAAATGGAATCCACCTCACTATACGGTCACGGCTGTCTAGATATATGAGGGTTTAACAACAATCCATCAGTCTCCTATGGTCAAGAACAAGCCTATTGTCTCAATCACAAGTAAGTAAGTAAATGTGCAATCGAGCTAACACATGCTCGTCGGCTAAACGTCTCAAAAGAATAATTTTACAATAAAGTGGGAGGACAAAAAGAAACCCACTCATTGCCAGGGTTACGCCTGGTGGTCACCATCTGGCTGGAAGTTAGGTAGATCCTCTGGGACTGCTCCGATATCTGGCCATACAAAACCAGCTGGGTCAGACCCCAGAAAGAGCAAGTGCCACAAAGGAGGCTTCACTTAGAAACTAAAACCAGCACATCAATAATAGAATAATAAAGATCATAAATAAATAATTGTTAATAATAGAGATAACCACAGTAAACTGAGTACGAGGAAACCATTCAAGTAGCCAGGTCACAACCCTTAAACCAAACAAGGACCGGAGTTGTAACCCTTCACCTGAATAGAAACCCGTCTTAAATACTATTGGTATAGTGAGGACAATAAACGAATAGGGACACAGAACTGTTCCGGGAGCCAAGTTACAACCCTTAAACCAAACAAGGATCGGGATTGTAACCCTTCGCCTGAACGGAACTGGACCCCTAATCTTTATTGTTAAGGCCAGTATAAATAATTAATCATGCTGTTGAAGTAAGGTAAAACATGACGAGCATGGCATGGGGTGCAATAAGACAATAAACGAAAAGAGGACACAGAACTGCTCCGGGAGCCAGGTTACAACCCTTAAACTAAACAAGGACCAGGGTTGTAACCCTTCGCCTGAACGGAACTGGACCCCCGATCGTTATTGTTAAGGCAAGTATCAATAATCATGTCGTGTCACAATCTTGTACAGGATCGGGACAAGATTAAGCTGGGATAAACTCCATCCAATCAATCACGGCCAATCAAAAGTAACGGCTTGATACTTTAACTAACTAGGGTTATCACAGGCCTAGTTACTAGCAAGATGTAATGAGATTATCCCAACAGCCACAAGCCCTGCAGACCATCCGGTTATCCAGGTCAAATTTCTGTTTATGGAGAATGCAACATGCAACGGTGTGCTGGAAATGTGCCCTACTCGTCGGTAGGCTACAAGTCCACTAATGCGCCCAGATAACGGAATTGCCTGTAGCTGGAAATCTCTTCATATCTACTAAATTATTCTAGTTTATTAGCCTTAGTCAATTACTGTAGGTATCCCTGACCGTGGTACTCAGGGATCCCTGTCCTAGACATGATGCAAACATTACCGGTTTATTTTGTACAAACACAATCACCCACGGTGTCCAGGCCATTCAATTCTGTCATGACATGCTAGCCGTCACAACAACATTCGAGATATATATCATGACAAATTACTGTCAAGAGTGCGCCACGACGGGTCACTATTATGTCATGTCATTATTTAAAATTAACATTAATCTGGTATAAGCGTGTATGCAATAACTAAAAACAAACAGGGTGCAAGAGTTGTGGTGGAATCATGCGGCTCAGGGAGACGGGGCATAACTTCCACATACGAACTCAATTTAAGGTGCTCCAGAGATATTCGAAAAGGTAAGACAAAGATCTAAAGCTTTCATGTTTTAAGTTTTTCGAAATTCTGGCTAGAAAATAGCTTAACTTGGCAAAAACAGTCATTCTGCACACTTTTTATGCCAAAAAATCAATCCTGCGTAAAATATATAAAAGGGGAGGGTTCCAGCGTAAAATTTTACATTCTGGGCACCATTCAGCGTAAAATACAAAATTTCAGGGTTCCCTGCGTAAAATATTACATTCTGGATGATATCCAGCGTAAAATACGCAATTCCAGAATTCCCAGCATAAAATTTCACATTCTGGATACAATCCAGCGTAAATTACGCAATTTCAGGGTTTCCAGCGTAAAATTTCACATTCTGGATACAATCCAGCGTAAATTACGCAATTTCAGGGTTCCCAGCGTAAAATTTCACATTCTGGATACAATCCAGCGTAAATTACGCAATTCCAGGGTTCCCTGCGTAAAATATTACATTCTGGATACAATCCAGCGTAAATTACGCAATTTCAGGGTTCCCTGCGTAAAATTTCATTTTACGCAAGCCTTCCTGCGTAAATTTTGATTTTACGCTAGCCTTCCTGCGTAAATTTTTATTTTACGCCAGAACCAGATTCTTCAGCCGACATGAAAATTTAGAAAACTTGTTTTGGCCATAAAAACTTCATTTTAACTCGAAATGAGGTGAATCAAAAACCAAATTCACACGAAATTTCGTGCTCATGCTCATGGAACTATTAGTTTTCGAAAATAACTAGTTTTAGTAGATCAAAACCAAGAAAACTCCATGAACTCAAGGTTAAAATGTAGATCTAGAAGAATCTATCCATCAAAATTAAAAACTCCAAGTTCTAAAGAGGTTTATAATCATGTAAATAAAAGAATGGAACAATAAAAATCAAGATCCCTCAAGAAGCAAGTTGTACTTGCCTAAACCTCTTGGTAGGTGGAGAGCAACGGTGAGAAAGAAGAAGAGTGAATGATGAGAGAGAAAGAGGGTGGGGTTAATAAATGAGGATGGTGGTGGTAGGTAGGGGTTCACCTTGGTTCATGATGGACCAAGTAAACCAAGCCAAGCCGAACCAACCCAATCCTTCTCCCATCCGAATAAAACCAAGCTCCACTTAATCAAAATAATCCATGAACGATAAATGACAATTAAACCACAATGCTAAATATGAAAATAAACCACAACTAACTAATCAAAGAAATGAGAAATACGGGTCAGAAATACGAACACGTATAAAATACGTATCACTAATTTCGGGACACTACATCTATGGATAAGTAGACTTTTTCTAAGAGTATATCTTAGGGTATATAGCTCAATCTATATAGGTTTTCTTAAAATCTAGACCTACATCCTATCCTAAGTTATCTAATTTTTGAGACCTGCATCCTATCATAGGTTCTCTATTTTTCGTGACCTGCATGGGCCATCACTAAAAAGACGTGTCACGCCCCGCTCCCAAAATAAGGCGAGCCGAGTACGTAACAACATCCCCAGGCTACGCGACATATGAATACTCCAGTACCCATATTCGCGATTGTCGCCCGTAGGGTTCTAGGATAGGTTGATCACAGGTCACATCACGCATAGAATAATAAATGACAGGTTGATTAAAGGATATTCTAAACTATGAACAGAAATTTTATTATTCTACCCGATTACAACCATTAACCCAATACATATTTTATATTACCAGTTACGAAGTTTTACTAGTTGATACCAAGTCAACCTCCTCTTTGTCTCATTCATAAAAACTTCTCTTCAATGTGCATCTGCATTCTCTCCTGTCCTTCATCAAAACCTAGTGAACAAAACTAGGTCGTCAATACGACGAGCAAGCCCTCAGTCAAAGGAGTAAAGTAGGTAAGGTAAGATGATAAAATTATCGAAATTGAACTGAAGGAAAGGATAATTTAAAATGTATATTCACTGATAAAATTTCTTATCGTATTAACATCTTTTCCTAAAAGAATATAAGTGTGTCAGGTATAAATGTATAAGCAATCAAACAAATCTTGTATGAAAAATGCAATATTTAGAGAAACACTTCTAGATCACACAACTTCTATTTTCTCAACAATAATCCCATTTACCTGGGATCAGGTTTATACTAAATGGGCGGTGCTTAGATTTATCCGTCCCATTAGTATCAGGATCCCATATTGATGTGATATAATCAGGATAACACATGAATGGTTTTCTGAGTTATCGGAATCAAGTGTTATAACAATTGTCGTATGACTTGAATTTTTTCAAGAATATCGGAGCAGGCTACATTGGATAATACATGGCCGAATTCGGGTATTCGGAATCCAATGGAAAACAGGAAACATGAACAATAGGAAGTGAGCTAAGCCTCACCCCGACAGACCCGTATGGCCATACGAGTGCCTGTAACAGGAACTGATCAGTTTTGTAAAATATAATATTGCAAAGATTTCGAAGATGTGATCCAAAGTTTTCTCTCCCATCCCAAATGCAATTCTTACCAAATGCAACTTAGTTAAATTACATTTCAATTTTGTATCTCGTTTTTCGTGTGATAGAGAACACACATTAAACGAGAATAAAGTTAAGCAGGAGATTCTGTCTTAGCGAAAATAAAATATCAAACTAGAATTTGTGTGCCTAAGGCAACACTTTCAAGGATTTCAGGGTCATGTTTATATTAGAAATTTTGATAAAGTTTTGATATTAGGGTTTAACCATTTCGACTTTCCAAAATGGCTAACTCTGGAATTTCTCAAAAATTTCGGCAGAATCTCCTTTGTATTTTGGAGCCCAAAATTTTTACAATAGACAATAAAACATATAATCATGGATTCGTCGACCCCTTCGGTGGAGCAACCCTCAACACCGGAACCACGCAAATATATATCGGGCTCGCCGACCCCTTCGGTGGAGCAACTCTCTACACCGGTAACCACGCATTTATATATATATATATATATATATATATATATATATATATATATATATATATATATATATATATATATATATATATATAAATGTAGTTAATTGAAAACTTTTTACCTTAGCAAGCATTCTAGCAAGTAAATCTAATTGCCTCGGGTACTTTGCTAAAGGCTATCCAATATCAAAACAAAATTGTTAGTAGCATAATGATGTCACATTTTACTCTTAAAATATTCATTAATTCTTATAACCTTGTCATAGTAGCATGATACTAATTATATTTTAAATTACTTATAATTATAGTTTTGGTTTGTTAAGAATGTCAATGGAAGTTTAAAAGTTGAAACAAACATATGTAAGGTTACCTTAACATGTAGGTACCCATACATATCAATATTAACTAGATTATCATGCCAAACTATCTTAAATTGGTATCTTTTAAAGTATGGGCAGAAATGGTATTTTTGATAAAGTAAAATTATATTTTTTTTTTCATTTATATTGAAAACGAATCTAATCTGGACATATATACTAAAAATGTGTTCACAGGTAAATTTTGAATCTTAAACAAGTATAAGACTATGCCCAAAAGTGATACCAATTGTTAATTTAAATATTCAAGATAATATAGCTCATGTGTTATGTCTATGATATATTTTTATACATATGTATAGATGTCCATATATGTATAAAGTTTATAGTTTGCGTTCATACATCTACGTATACTTATATACATATTCTCACAAAACATAAGTTGATGTGTCCATTATTTGTATTCTTCACATTGTGTTCGTGTCATAAATTAAAGGTTGAGCGTCCTAAATTGAACCAAGGTTTGCAAAGAGTATAATTTCTTGTTTTCGTGTTCAAACAATGTATCATAATATAAGTGAATATATTTATACTAGCATGATGTAATACACATATTTACATTCACGTATATATATATATATATATATATATATATATATATATATCAACGATCGTTATATATAACAAAAATTAATTTTGAAATGTCTATTCAAGATGTATTCAACACTTGTGTCCAAGCATAATGTGTCCACATGTTGTTGTGTCCAATTTTCATATACATTTAAGTATTTTATTGGTGTTGTGTCCATAAGTAGGTTTCTTTCAAATTTTAAAAGTCTATATCCATATTACATCCTTACGAAGTTGGATTTGTCATGAATCTATTTAAATTCCAGAAATATAACTAACCCATATTAATTTAAGAAGAATTTAATTAGAAAATTAATTTCGAACAATTATCAAGAAGAAGAAGGAAAGAAAAAAGATGAGGACTTGCCTTGGAAAAAATTGATTTGAAATTGGAACTAGAGTTTGAGCCTTCTTCTTCTTCTTCTTCTTCTTCCAATTTCTCCTTCTTCTTCCTCTAACAAATTCTTCTTCTCCTTCATCTTCTTCCTTCTTTCTTTCTTCCCCTTTTTTTGAAGAAAGGGGTTAGGGCTTTGGTGATGGAGATGATGATGAGGATGAAGAGGATGATGGTGATGGTGATGGGGATGAGGCCACGAGGGGAGGCCGACCGGCCAGGAGCAGCCGGCGGTGGGTGGCCGGTCGGTCCGCGGGCGCGCGCGTGGCGGGCGGCATGCGGCGGGCGGCATGGCCGACGGCGGCAGCGGGTCCGGGCAGAGGCGACGGTAGCACAGCAGTAGCAGAAGCAGGTGGAGATGGAGAGAGGAGTAGAATGGAGTGGTGGTGTGAGGAATGCGTTTTGTAAAGAAGAAGATTGAGGAATACATATAAAAAGAAAGAGGGGGTGTGAGGTGGCATCCTATTCTTCATGTTTCAACACATGGCATGACACATGTCATTACCATGTCATCTCACTCTCATATGGTGACACCTACAAATGAGTAGGTAAATGTTAACTTTTGCAATTTGCTAAATTATCTAGGGGTCCATATGTAAATCTTAACAAAATTATTTATTACATTGTCATTCATTATTATTTGATAAAATTAAATGGTAATAAATTAAAAAATTATATAGAGCATAACATTTAATTAGATGAAAATAGAATAAAATAATAATACATTAATTATTGAAAATCAGCTATGACACTCTACCCACCTTACAAAAATTTCGTCCTCGAAATTTAAATTTAAGGATAAACTTTTCAAAAGCAATTATAGAGAAAAACAAGATATTCTACCTACCTTATAGAGATGTACTGATTTATTAAATTAATAAATCAAATATTTTGAAACTTATTTATCAAAAGCTTCACAAAATAAGGACCATTTGGAAATACTAGAAATCATCAAGATTCTTGAAATTCTATATAATCAAATAAAATAGTCAGATACAATGTTATTTCAACCCATAACCATGTATGGTCCTTGAATTCAAAATCATATTCCTTATTCCCATTTTCTGACGTGATATAGTAATCTTGTGCCTCGCCATTGCGCATATGGCTACAATCAAGATACCGTTTCACTATCAGGATTCATGACTGCAGCTTTTGCTACCACGCCAATAATATCCATAGAATGAGTAGGAATTATGATTATGAAGTAGCTTTACAGGTCAGATATTCTTAGAATCCAAAATATATTCAAAAGGCAATACTTAATCTTCAAGTTTTCTAGATATCACCAGCGTTACTTTATCATGGTATCAAAACTAATAAATAATATTATAACATAAGATAAACTCATATATCTATATTATCAAAAGTACTATATGTCATTTTAAATGACGTTTTTCAAATTCCAAATCAAGGTAAAATGAAATCAAAATTCGAATATCAAGTTCAAAATTTTATTATGAAAAGTTATGCCCCAAAAATTTATTAAATTTCTTAATCATGCTTCAAGAATGTGTGCCTCGCCAATTTGGATGGCCAGTCCGAATGGCTGCAGCAACTTCTCTTCCACGATTCAATCTAATTGACTGCAGGTGGTCTCATTGCCTTGTCAAATCAGTAAATAGATTATCGGGTTCTTGACACAAAAGAAAATAAGTACCCATTTACAGGAAATTCAATTACAAAAGTCCAATCAAAATATTGTTTTACAAGAAATCCAATGAACATTTAATGAGAAATGTATATCTAGATATTTAGATGGAAAACCATTCCCAAAACTCAGGTGTGCTACTAGAACAAAATTGGATTAAAAGGAGAGGATACAATTCTAGATTCAAATCGATAAACCTTGGATGAAACAAGGAGATTGAAAAATTTTGAGAAAGTTGGAAATTTGTGAAAATGGATATATGAGATTTGATAAGTAGGGGAACAAATCAAGATTTAAGAATTTCATAAGATCAAGATACCGAGGGGTCATACTACACCCATTCTAAATAAAATATTAGATCATGTTTGGCCTATTGGTTACGTGATCCTTATTCCTTTACTATTCTAATATATATAATATCAAGATAAATCTGAATTCCAAGTTCGCCGAGGGTACGAAATTCAAGGTCCATTAAAGAACTTTTTGAAATCCTTCTATGGGCTACTCTAGTAAAAATACTTGTCTAATTATCTATGAGCTACTTGAATTTATTTTTTTCGAGCCATATCTATCCTTATACTACCCCAGACATCTCAATATCGTCTGCATCCTCAATAGTAGTCCTAGGTTAGGATTCTTAAGTATATGGAAATCTCTACAAGAAATCCATTAGGCAAAGATCTATATGGAAATCGGAATGAAACATAGTTTATGGATAAGTAGACTTCTTCTAAGAGTATATCTTAGGGTATATAGCTCAATCTATATAGGTTTTCTTAAAATCTAGACCTACATCCTATCCTAGGTTTTCTAATTTTTGAGACCTGCATCCTATCATAGGTTCTCTATTTTTCGTGACCTGCATGGGCCACCACTAAAAAGACGTGTCACGCCCCGCTCCCAAAATAAGGCGAGCCGAGTACGTAACAACATCCCCAGGCTACGCGACATATAAATACTCCAGTACCCATATTCGCGATTGTCGCCCGTAGGGTTCTAGGATAGGTTGATCACAGGTCACATCACGCATAGAATAATAAATGACAGGTTGATTAAAGGATATTCTAAACTATGAACAGAAATTTTATTATTCTACCCGATTACAACCATTAACCCAATACATATTTTATATTACCAGTTACGAAGTTTTACTAGTTGATACCAAGTCAACCTCCTCTTTGTCTCATTCATAAAAACTTCTCTTCAGTGTGCATCTGCATTCTCTCCTGTCCTTCATCAAAACCTAGTGAACAAAACTAGGTCGTCAATACGACGAGCAAGCCCTCAGTCAAAGGAGTAAAGTAGGTAAGGTAAGATGATAAAATTATCGAAATTGAACTGAAGGAAAGGATAATTTAAAAGGTACATTCACTGATAAAATTTCTTATCGTATAAACATCTTTTCCTAAAAGAATATAAGTGTGTCAGGTATTAATGTGTAAGCAATCAAACAAATCTTGTATGAAAATTGCAATATTTAGAGAAACACTTCTGGATCACACAACTTCTATTTTCTCAACAATAATCCCATTTACCTGGGATCAGGTTTATACTAAATAGGCGGTGCTTAGATTTATCAGTCCCATTAGTATCAGGATCACATATTGATGTGATATAATCAGGATAACACATGAATGGTTTTCCGAGTTATCGGAATCAAGTGTTATAACAATTGTCGTATGACTTGAATTTTTTCAAGAATATCGGAGCAGGCTATATTGGATATTACAGGGCCGAATTAGGGGATTCAGAATCCAATGGAAAATAGGAAACAGGAACAACAGGAAGTGAGCTAAGCCTCACCCCGACAGACCCGTATGGCCATACGAGTGCCGGCAACAGGAACTGATCAGTTTTGTAAAATATAATATTGCAAAGATTTCGAAGGTGTGATCCAAAGTTTTCTCTCCCATCCCAAATGCAATTCTTACCAAATGCAACTTAGTTAAATTACATTTCAATTTTGTATCTCGTTTTTTGTGTGATAGAGAACACACATTAAACGAGAATAAAGTTAAGCAGGAGATTCCGTCTTAGCGGAAATAAAATATCAAACTAGAATTTGTGTGCCTAAGGCAACACTTTCAAGGATTTCAGTGTCATATTTATATTAGAAAATTTGATAAAGTTTTGATATTAGGGTTTAACCATTTCGACTTTCCAAAATGGCTAACTCTGGAATTTCTCAAAAATTTCGGCAGAATCTCCTTTGTATTTTGGAGCCCAAAATTTTTACAATAGACAATAAAACATATAATCATGGGTTCGCCGACCCCTTCGGTGGAGCAACCCTCAACACCGGAACCACGCAAATAAATATCGGGCTCGTCGACCCCTTCGGTGGAGCAACTCTCTACACCGGTAACCACGCAGTTATATATATATATATATATATATATATATATATATATATATATAAATGTAGTTAATTGAAAACTTTTTACCTGAGCAAGCATTCTAGCAAGTAAACCTAATTGCCTCGGGTACTTTGCTAAAGGCTATCCAATATCAAAACAAAAATTGTTAGTAGCATAATGATGTCACATTTTACTCTTAAAATATTCATTAATTCTTATAACCTTGTCTTAGTAGCATGATACTAATTATATTTTAAATTACTTATAATTATAGTTTTGGTTTGTTAAGAATGTCAATGGAAGTTTAGAAGTTGAAACAAACATATGTAAGGTTACCTTAACATGTAGGTACCCATACATATCAATATTAACTAGATTATCATGCCAAACTATCTTAAATTGGTATCTTTTAAAGTATGGACAGAAATGGTATTTTTGATAAAGTAAAATTATATATTTTTTTATTTATATTGAAAACGAATCTAATGTGGACATATATACTAAAGATGTGTCCATAGGTAAATTTTGAATCTTAAACAAGTATAAGACTATGCCCAAAAGTGATACCAATTGTTAATTTAAATATTCAAGATAATATAGCTCATGTGTTATGTCTATGATATATTTTTATACATATGTATAGATGTCCATATATGTATAAAGTTTATAGTTTGTGTCCATACATCTACGTATACTTATATACATATTCTCACAAAACATAAGTTGATGTGTCCATTATTTGTATTCTTCACATTGTGTTCATGTCATAAATTAAAGGTTGAGCATCCTAAATTGAACCAAGGTTTGCAAAGAGTATAATTTCTTGTTTCCGTGTTCAAACAATGTATCATAATATAAGTGAATATATTTATACTAGCATGTTGTAATACACATATTTACATTCACGTATATATATATATATATCAAGGATCATTATATATAACAAAAATTAATTTTGACATGTCTATTCAAGATGTATTCAACACTTGTGTCCAAGCATAATGTGTCCACATGTTGTGTCCAATTTTCCTATACATTTAAGTATTTTATTGGTGTTGTGTCCATAAGTAGGTTTCTTTCAAATTTTAAAAGTCTATATCCATATTACATCCTTACGAAGTTGGATTTGTCATGAATTTATTTAAATTCCAGAAATATAACTAACCCATATTAATTCAAGAATAATTTAGAAAATTAATTTCGAACAATTATCAAGAAGAAGAGGGAAAGAAAAAAGATGAGAACTTGCCTTGGGAAAAATTGATTTGAAATTGGAACTAGGATTTGAGCCTTCTTCTTCTTCTTCTTCTTCCAATTTCTCCTTCTTCTTCCTCCAACAAATTCTTCTTCTCCTTCATCTTCTTCCTTCTTTCTTTCTTCCCCTTTTTTTTTGAAGAAAGGGGTTAGGGCTTTGGTGATGGAGATGATGATGAGGATGAAGAGGATGATGGTGATGGTGATGGGGATGCGGCCATAAGGGGAGGCCGGCCGGCCAGGAGCAGCCGGCGGTGGGTGGCCGGCCGGTCGGCGGGCGCGCGCGCGGTGGACGGCGTGCGGCGGGCTGCGTGGCCGGCGGCGGCAGCGGGTCCGGGCGGAGGCGACGGTAGCACAGCAGTAGCAGTAGCAGGTGGAGATGGAGAGAGGAGTGGAATGGAGTGGTGGTGTGAGGAATGGGTTTTGTAAAGAAGAAGAATGAGGAATACATATAAAAAGAAAGAGGGGGTGTGAGGTGGCATCCTATTCTTCATGTTTCAACACATGGCATGACACATGTCATTACCATGTCATCTCACTCTCATATGGTGACACCTACAAATGAGTAGGTAAATGTTAATTTTTACAATTTGCAAAATTATCTAGGGGTCCATATATAAGTCTTAACCAAATTATTTATTACATTGTCATTCATTATTATTTGATAAAATTAAATGGTAATAAATTAAAAAATTATATAGAGCATAACATTTAATTAGATGAAAATAGAATAAAATAATAATACATTAATTATTAAAAAGCAGCTATGACATACCAGCTGTGCATAGGAACCAGTGGCACGCCAGACGGAGCTGCGATGGAGGAGATACGAACCGACGAAGTTGGCTCCGCAAAACTATCCAAAAATAACACAATTTAAGTGGTCAACTTGGTGGCCGGTTTTGATGTATCAAACAACAAAATTAACGGACGAAAATTGAGTAGAGCGAAGATGGATATACCGAGAATGAGACGGAGCAAAGAGTTCGCCGATCCAACGGTCAAATTTCCCGAAAAACGTGCACGAAGTCGCTGCGACGAGGCATCATTTCTGGATCTCGTTCGTGCGCGCGTCGACGGGATTCCGTGCAAAACGCACGAATTGCCTAGACGGGGCGTCCCGGAGGACGGTGGCCGCCATGGGAAGGTGCCTGGGGATTTGCCGGAGGGGGCCGTCCACGGCGGCGCGTGGCCGGCAACGACGACCGTCGTGGCTGCTGCTGTTGCCGCGTATGCTGCTGCCTTAGCTGCTGTTAGCGCTGCTGCTGCTGCGGGGGTTGTTGGCCACACGGCGGTACGGCCGTGGCTGCGACGGCGGCGGCACATCGGCGGGGTACGACGAGCGGTGGCACGGTGGTGCGGGCTATGGTGGAGTGGTGTAGTGGTTTTGATGGTGGTGATGTTGTAGATGATGAATGGAGAAGGAGGAGGAGTGTGGCGAAGTGGTGGTCGACCATGGGAGGTGGAGGTCAGCCGGGGATGGTGGTGATGGGGTGGTGGTGTTGTGAGCACAGTCGGCCATGGCATGGGGCTGTCAAAAATGAGAGAGGGAGAGAGGATTATGTGTGTGTGTGTGTGTGTTGTGAGTAAATTAAGGGAGGAGAGAGAGACTAATATTTGAGAGAAAGAAATATTAAGAGAGAGAGAGGTCGGTTGAGAGAGGGGGGAGTGTGTGCTGTAAAGGAGGGAGACTGGGTGTATGTGTGTGAGACTCGTCTCACAGTATCGGTATTTATATGCGGATACGTATTTTACAGCGTATTTCGTATTTTATTGGTTTCCTAAATGCTTTAAATTTTCCAAAAATTATAGGTTTTCTCCTTGATCGGCATACCGTCGGTATACCGGTGTATACCGACGGCATACCGCCCGGACATATTTTCTACACTTTAGATATTTTCGATTTCAGATATTTTCATGAATAGTGTTTAGATATTTTTGTGAATAGTGTTTAGATATTTTCGTGAATAGTATAGATGCACCCTATTATCCAATAGATAATTGGTTTTGTTTGAATGGCCATGATTGACCTAGACTTTGACATGGATCATGATCCAACGGCTAAGATTAATTCCCCCTTATATATATACCATTTCACTTTCTCTCTCCTCTCTCTTTTCATTCTCTTCACTCTCTCTTCATTTCTTCTTCCCTCCTCTTCCCTTGGAGCTTGCCAAGAGCTTGGCCATGAGGTCTAGAGTGTGGTTTCGTACCCCTCTTGGCACTACTAAAATATCATCAAATAGCGACGTACTGTAGCGACGGCAATAAATGGCGTCGCCAGTAGCGACGTCGTTTTAAACACGTCGCAAAACGTCACTGTCTAGCGACGTTCTGTGACAGGAGGGTACTACGTCGCCGAAAAGCGACGTTCAGCGACATATTTTATGTACATGTCGCCAAGTTGGCGACGTTTAGCGACGTCAAAACGTGACGTCGCTAAGTTATTTTAGTTAGGGCACGCAGCTGCCTTCTTTCCCCCTCATTCTCACTCGAAAACCCAAAAATTTCATTTCCCCCCCACCCCACCCCCCCGGCGACTCCCTTCCCCTCTATCAGTGCCCCCCCCGGCGACCCCCTTCCCCCCCGGCGACTCCCTCCCCCTCCGGCGAGCTCCTCCTCCTCGAGATCCTCCTCCTCGAGCTCCTCCTCCCCCAATCCGACCTCCTCCTCCTCTTCCTCAGGTAAACCCTAACCTAACTCCTCTCCTTCCTCCTCCTCCTCTCCCACGGACACACACACGCACACGGACACACACGGACACGGACACACACGCACACACACACACAGATACGGACACACACACACGCACACACACACACAGACACGGACACACACGCGTGGACACGTGCACGAGACTGCACTGTGTCATTTGTGTTCGTGTGTGTTAAAAAATAATTTGGACACGATTGTGTCCTGTTTTGGTGGACACTCGACACGTGTGACTCTATGACACATACACATATTATTACCAACCATTAGATTTTGCTATTAATTGAATTTAGATTTCGAATTTGGTTTATCCCCAATTTTCTGATACGTAGTTCACTATAAATTAATTTTCTGAGATTAACATTGGTTTAAACTGATTTTGAATGATTAAACCATTATGATTAATCCCATATCTTCTCTGAGAATTAATGTGCATGTTAGGGTTCACATTGATTGGGGATTCTTGGGTTTTTGTATGCCATTGACTGTCAAAACTGAGAACAGTTTTAATACACTGTTTTCACATATTGGCACACACATATTACACTGAATTTTCTCGAGAAATTATGTACTGTTTACACCTATCTACACACACACATAAGTGTAACCTGAGAATATAAACACACACTACTGCTATCTACTGATTTTCCTGAGATTGATACACTGTTTGTGTATATTGCTTCTCTTATAGCTCACTCACATTACACTCAAAATCGAGAATAGCTAATTCACTCACACTATTGATTCCTATGTACACACACACATTGAGACACCTAGCCCATGTTATGTACACACATATGGCACACTTTACCCTATATACACACACCCTATTGTACACACACACTGTTAGCACACCACACACATGACACACACATATATATACGTGTCAATCTGAGAACAGTTTGTGCATTGTTTCCTCATATTTTATATATATATATATATATATATATATATATATATATATATATATATATATATATATATATATATATATATTGCAGTCCATATTATCGATTCATATTAGTCCAGGCATTTATTTAGTTCCAGTACTATTATTTGTCTTGTATTCAGTTGTTCAGTCCCATGACTGACATATAGATTAGGTATTGTTTGGTTGAAGGATTACCTTTTTAGTTCATTCCACCCTTGCACATCGATATTATGTTGGACACGTACACATAGCCTAGATGGTATTGTATACATATATACATAACTATATCATGTAACTCATATGTGATATAGGCATATAGCCTATGTTAGAGTGTCTAAATATATGAAGGCATGAAAGTTGCCTTGTCTTGTAATATAGGCATATAGTATATACATGCATATATATATATATTATATGTATATATCTATATAGATATTACTTGTGTGTATGAGATAGCTTGAGTTGACTTTGGTTATTATCGGTACTTGAATTGATCGGAACAAAGACCCCCAATGTCGGTATCGGTCAATATTTGGTATCGGTCGGTATCGGATCGGAACATGCCAAACCGTATCGGTATCGGCCGTATCGGATCGGTATCGGCCGATACTTTAAAATTATATGAAATAGTAGTCACCCCCAAGGTTGACTATTTTAACTGAAAGTCAAAGTAGAGTAAACATCTGACCTAGATTGGACTAAGAGTTGACAAAGTCAACTATAGGTCAACCCTTGACCTAGTTTGACCTTGTTTGACTTTGTTTGACTTAGCTTGACCTTGTTTGACTTTGTTGTCTTCATGTTTGTTAAATGACACCCAGATACTAGTTTTAGTTGTTTAAATGACACCTAGATACTAGTTTTAGTTTCTTCCGAAGTCAATTTTCTCGCTGGACAAGGAGGATAAAGTGAGACTTTATCGGTGGATCCAGGGCCTAAAATTTCCAGACGGATATGTGTCAAATCTGAAAAGATGTGTCGATCCGAAGGAAAACAAATTGACGGGTATGAAGAGCCACGATTGTCACGTATTCATGGAGAGGTTAATTCCGATTGCATTTCGGGAATTCTTACCGCAGGCAGTTTGGGATCCATTGACGGAGCTTAGCATATTCTTCAGGGATCTTTGTTCTAAGAAATTGCTCGTTGATCGTCTAGAAAAGCAAGAGAAGGACATTGCGGTAACACTATGCAAGCTAGAGAGGGTGTTTCCTCCTAGATTCTTCGACTCTATGGAGCATTTGCCGATTCATCTATCCTATGAGGCACGTGTTGGTGGACCCGTCGAATATCGATGGATGTACCCGTTCGAGCGACATTTGAATCACCTAAAAAGAAAGGTGAAAAATAAGGCACGGGTCGAGGGTTCTATTTGTGAAGCCTATGTTCTCGAGGAGATTACAAACTTTTGTTCAATGTATTTCAAGCCTCATGTTGCAACTAATAGAACGAGAGCTTCCAGAAACGATGAGGGAGATCATGAAAGTAATGATACAATACTGAAGGTATTCAATGCTCCAGGAAAGCCATCGGGTAAGATAAAAAAGAGATATCTGAACGATGATGAGCTAAGGGCTGCTCAGGTGTATGTATTACTCAACTGCGACGAGGAGGAAGTAGAGAAACTGGAGGGGTAAGTAATTAATACGTCTATATTATTTTAATAGTGTTAATTATTATACTATTACATTAATTGAACGATGTTGTTTTTAGCAAATTTAATGATGATGTGAGGTCGGGTAGGCCACACATAACAGAAGAAGAACTAGAACAAGAAATAAGGCGTTATTTTCCATCATGGTTGAGTGCATATGTAAGACTTGGGAACTCTGTAATTACCTTTTTGTATATGCACTTGATTGAGAATGAGCTTAATTGCTTCTTTCGTGGTATTTAGGTCGATCGTCCATATGCAAGACTTGAGAATGAGTCTATTAGAACGCTAGCCAAGGGACCAATTTATGCTACAAAAATATGGCCAAGCTACTGTGTTAATGGGTTTAGGTTCAAGTCAACAACTTGCCCGATCAGAGACAACTTTGTGGATCTCGATTCCACCAAAAACAGCTGTTTGTGTATCAGATCATCGAACTACAAAGATGTTGATGCGGGCAATGATTTCTATGGCGTGTTACGGGAGATCGTGGAGCTGACATATAGTTATGGAATAGAGCCTGCTAAGATTGTGTTATTCAGGTGTGATTGGTTCGATCCGATTGAAGGTCAAGGTTGGAAAGTAGACAAGCACGGTCTTGTTGATATAAACTATCGGCGTTGATATCAAGCCTATGAACCATTTGTCCTATCAAGTCAGGCTCAACTCGTGTACTTCACAAGTTATCCTAAACGGGGAACAACAAGGTCGGACTGGTGGGCAGTATGCAAGACCAAAGCTAGAAATACCTTTGAGGTTGACGATATAGTTTATCAACAGGATGAACTACCTCTTGTAACAAATATTATAGAAGTGGACACGACGGAAGTTCCCTATTACACATCTAATTGTGTAGAAGAAGTAGAATTATCTGAAGAGGAAGATGCAGATGAAAGTGAAGATGCAGAGGAGGAAGAAGAAGAAGAAGAAGAAGAAGAAGTAGATGAGCTAAACGAACTAGATGAATTTTCAGAAGAGGATTAAATCTGTACGTTTGTTTTATCATCATATTTGACACTTTAGTGACACTTCTATCATATAAATCTGTGACACTTCGGTGACACTTTATTGACACTTTTATTGACACTTCAGTGACACTTTTTGACTATGATATTTTTCAAAAATCTGTGATGTCTATCATATAAATATGTTTTTTGTTTTATTGTCATATGTTTTATTGTCAGGTATGACTAGACCATCTGGACGACGCGGAGGATTATATATTAGGCAGCCCCGTCAGCCTCGGGCTGGGGATGGAGAGGGCAGTTCCGTACCCTCATCCTCATCTCCGAGTACGCCAGTGTACCGTTCTGTTCCCGGTCCATTACCGGGATAGGCTAGTTCTAGCAGGTTGGTGACTCCTCCCTCGTCGTCCAGCCTTCCTGATCCCGCGTCCAGCATCCCTGATCCCCCGTCCAGCATTCCTACTGTCGACGGCTCTATGGAGGGAGCCCACGCCGATCATATAGAGGACGGCGATCAGACTGATCCTGCCCAGGCAGGAGGTGAGAGCGACCCTCCATGCGCTCTCCCGGACGAGACGCATATGGAGATTTGGACGGACGGGCCTATGAAGTAAGTTAATTAATTATTATATATTTCTCAAATGATTATATGTACATATATATTCATGAAAAAATATTATTGTATAGATATCGACCTTCTGCAGTACAGAGACAGCTGGGGACATTTGTGAGGCAGAACTATGGCGGGCCTTGGCTCAAGTACTCAGATGCTCCCGCAGATAGGAAGGCCTTTTGGTTCGCCCACTTCAAGGTAAAAAATTTGTTTATTTTTAAATTTTAATAATCATTTGTGTATATTATACAACTTTTGTATTTTACTTCTTGTAGAGGACCTATTTCTATCCACCATACCGGACGGCGAGGATCGAGGGCCAATTTCCTGCCGTCATAGCTAAGCTCATCCGTGATGCGATCGACGACCAGAAGCGTTGTGATCGCGCCGGACGTCCGATCCAGGGTTGGATTACGCCAGAGCAGTGGACTGCGATGAAGGCTAGATTCAGCAAGCGCCAGTACCAGGAGCGGTCTGAGAAGGCCAAGGTGGCGCGGTCGAGCGCCGGTAAGTGGTGTGGTGGCTCCATTCCGATGACGGAGCATTTTCGTCGTCTGGTACGTTTCCTATGACGGACATTAATTTATATATAGTTCGATATAATGTTTAATACTAATAATAGATAATATATTTTAACAGGTAAAGAAGGGTGAGGACCCGAACATGGTGACCGTCTTCCTGATCACCCATCGGAGGGCTGGGGACTTCATTGACGAGAGGGCGACGCAGGCATATGTACGTTCTATTCAACTAATATTAACTGACTATAATTTAGAAAACAGGAAAATAGATATCAATATAGACTTTAGTAAACACTTACACGTTAGCAAACATGTTCTAGGCCGAGTTTGTTCGGCTACAGAAGGAGGCGGCTGATGCTGCTGCTGCTGCTAGTGCTCAAGCAGAGGGAGGGGCTGGTACTTCCTTCCAGCCGCCTGCAGAGCCATCGCCGGACGAGCTCTGGATGACCACCGTTGGCGGTCTTCAGAAGGGTACGTACTACGGTACGGGATCCTACGGCACGTATTTGGCTTCGGAGTCATCCCGGGCCCCCTCTGTCAGTGCGCAGTCTCCGGCTACGCAGGCGTCGTCACGAGCTGAGGATGTTTGTCGTCAGATCGAGGAGCTGCTTCGCGAGTTGCAGCAGCAAATTTCTGATGCGGTCGAGCGACGATCCGACCCTCCAATCGTCACCGGACGATTTGATGTGGTCGAGCGCAGTATACAGGAGCTGATGAGTCTGTATCAGGCTGCAGCTGCCAACTTGCAGATGCTCACCGAGTCTACGCAGCGCACGGAGCGTAGACAGGTCGAGCTGGACGGATCGCAGAGGAGCCTTTCTCTCTCACTCGCTCAGTATACTGAGAAGGTGGTGAGTACCCTTGCTGCGCATGGTGAGCGACTGCGAGAGCTGGAGCAGGTACGTCCTCCGGGTCCATCGACGGCGCCGACTCCAGATACTGTATTGCCTCCGGCGCCGACTCCAGACATTGTACTGCCTCCTACTGCCCCTACGGTACAGCTCACCCAGGAGCAGTATGACTACATTCTATCCCAGTTGCGCGACAGGGGTCCGTAGTAATTTTATTGGTTTTTTTATGACTTGTATGTATTGGCCCTATGGGCAAATTGTTTATTCATACACTGTTGTTTATACACTTGGTGGGAGACTTTTTATCATCTTTCATTTTTATTTGACTCTATTGGATGTTTGTGAGGATGTGTGTCTGTGATATTTACTTTGTACTGCCTCCTATTTTTATTATGATATTTACTTTGTGATATCTGCGACGGGATGACAAATATACCTACGCTGGGTTATAAGCGATGATCTGATATACAAAGGAGATGCTGCCGAAATTTTAAAAAAATATATTGTATATTTTTGTTATGATGTGTGTCTGTGTTTACAGTGAATGTGAAATACAGTGTTCGGAACCATCGACAGTTTCGATTACTGTTGTATGTTTTATCTTGGATAGAAATAGCAACAGTTCAGGGTGCACTTCTGAGAGCTTCATTTTCATGTCCTTCACTTTCTCGGACGTCGTAAAGGTTCCCGAGAAGGTGAAGGACGTGAAAAGGAAGCTCTGAGAAGTGCACCCTAAACTGTTGCTCTTTCTATCAAAGATAAAACATACAACAGTAAGCGAAACTGTCGATGGTTCGAACACTATCCTTCACACGCACTGTAAACACAGACACACAGCATAACAAAAATATCAATTATATTTTTAAAAAAAAAATTTATATTAGCGACGTATAGCGACGTTCTGTGACATACTGCGACGTCACACAGACGTCGCTATACGGCACTAACTAGCGACGTTACGTCGCTCGACGTCGCTAATATACGTCGCTACATTGCCCACGTGGCCACGTGGATGCCATGCCTCGTCATCATTTATAAACTTTTGAAGCGTCGCTAGTTGTCGCTTTACGTCGCAATGTTGGCGACGTACTTATACGTCGCTATCTGTCGCTCATTTTGCGACGTCTAGCGACAATTAACTACGCGTTGCAAATAGCGACGTTTGGCGACTAAATTGCCATCTGCGACTTGCCTATAAGCGACGTAGGTTTTTCGTCGCTAAATACGTCGCAAATCATTGTTAGCGACGTATTTCCTGTATTTAGCGACGTCTCCTGACGTCGCTAATCTGGGTTATTTTAGTTGTGTGGTGGTGGAGTAGAAGATTAGGCTTGAAGCTTAACCTAGGCAAGTACATCTTGCCAAATTCTTGAACAATAGTAATCTATTGTCATTTTTGTTTTCCTTGGTATTAAATGCTTAGAATTTTCCTAAACTCATTTTGTTAAATATATTTTTTTGATGAGCCTCATATATATGCATGTTTCCAAAAATTCGTTTAAGCAAGATTTGATTTTCTGTTAAAACTCAATAGTGACTTAGTAGAAAACTTGGTATCAAGAGTGATACTAGAGTTACCATCATGGATCTTGGTCACATATATATATGAGGTCCTTACCTAGCTAGTATACATGGATTTTGAGTTTGGTGGCAATCGGGACTCATTTCGGTGTTCCGAGAACCTCTATTTTGGAGTATTTTGAGATATTGATCTATCAAATCTTTGAATTTGTGAAATCTAATTATTCCATGTTGTAGGAAATTCAATTCTATGTAATTTTGACTTTTGAAAATCTGAATTTCGATTTAAAATGAAGTTTTCATGGCCGAAACAAGTTTTGGCAAAAATCTGAATTTTATTGCTGTTTGAAAAACCGGTATACCGCCGGTATGCTGGTATATACCGCCGGTATGCCAATTTTTGCACCAGAAACTTTCTGTATTTAGACCGGTATACTGCCGGTATGCCGCAATATACCGCCGGTATGCCGTTTTATGCCGTTTTAGTCTATTTTTGCCCGTTTTGGCCCGGTTTTGTCCGCTTTTGATATTTTCTTCGACTATAATAATTTCTTAACATGATAAGATGATCTTGCTTAGTTAGAGAATGATTGTACACCCTATATAGACTTGATACTAGCACATGTTCAATTATTTTATGAAATGTAATTAACTTTAATTATTCTTCTCCACATGCCATGATATGTCTTTTGATAGATTCTTTCTTACAAGCTATGATAATTGTTGTCATACCTTCTTTCTTACTAGATAGTGGCCCGTCGTGGCACACTCATGATACATGTCCTTCTTGCTTACATGATAGTGGCCTGTCATGGCGCACTCTTGATTCTAGTACATGTCTAGCTCCTTGATAGTGGCTCGTCGTAGCGCACTCTTGTCTTGATATTGTCATGTCTTGTTGTGGCTTGTTGTAGTGCACAATCTTGCTTGTCTTGTCCAGTCTTACATGTCTCATGTCTAGGATGGATTCTACGGAATGCCACACCTAGAATCCAACAAGAAAATGTTAAGGACTAAACAACTAGCTTGATTACCTAGATCATTGGAGATTTTCTCGGTTACCTGTTGCCCCTTTGGTCTTGGTCTTATATATATACATGGGATTTGGAGCTATCTGTCATGATGAGCACTCTTCCAGCACACCGTCGAGTGGGGCACCTCTTTAGGACACATGTATCTTACTGCAGTGTGTCTGTTATACTTCTTTTCTTTTTGGCTTGGATCATTCAGGTAGTAGCAGGCAGGTAACTGGACTTGGATTTCTCAAACTTGCATGTGTTAGTAATTAGGATTGTGGCAACCCTAGTTAGCTAAAGTATCAAGACGTACTAATTGCTTGGCCGTGATTGATGGATGCAGTCCATTCTTGTCTAGTCTAGTCTTGCTCTAGTTTATCTTATTGTAGTACTTAGCTTCCTATCTTTCCTTACATGCTATTCTTCCTACTACATGCTCGGCTTCTCCAAATGCTCACATGTCCAGTTTATTCTATGTATTCACTTGCTTTCCTACTTGCATGTTCCAGTTTTCTTTCGTAAACACTGTGGTACAAATTTACTATTCTAGTCTCGTTTACAGCTTTATCTTAGAGATGTTATAAATTGCATGCAGGTTTTAGTTCATAGTTTGGCTTTCTTTGTGGTACTTGCTATTGGGGTTCTGACCCCACTGGTTTTGTATTGACCAGATCTAGTTGAGGAGCCCGAGGATCTTCCAGACCTTCCTCTCGATGGTGACCACCCGGAACACCAGGGGACTTGAGTGGGTGTTCTTTCTCCTACCCACTCTTTTCTGTACATATTCTTCTGAGGCATTTAGCCACCGAGCACGTGTTTAGCTCGTGTTTTGGACTTGACATTTGGCCTACGGTCTTAGACATGATGTTATATTTCTAGACTGCAGCTAGAGCTGATCATGTATTACTTAGTCTTACTAGTTCTTCATTTTGTATTACTAGCTTCATGATCATCTATATATTATAGTTTGGGATGCTTTACTGTCTTATATGCATGATGATCATATTCTCGTACCTTACTTCTTGTCTGAGACTGAGATATCTAAGATTATGTGACCTAGGATTGACTGTTGGTTTGTAGCAGTGACCCCCATCTATACAGCTTATACATTGTTTCGGAGTACTGGAGTACTTTGGTATACGTAGCTGGCCTGGTCTGTCCCTACTTGCCAGTATTCTGGTTCTGGGCGTGACAATGTGTGTGGGAGTGTGGAGTGATTTAAGTAGGAGAGAGAAATAGAGTTATATATATATATATATATATATATATATATAGGAGAGATAAAAATGAGATATTTGTAAATTAGAGAGAGGAGAGATATTTTAGATAGAAAAAAGAGTGATGTAATTGTAGGGTGTATGGGTAGACATGATAGGGCCTACACCAATTGGATTGGATGTTGGGTCAAGTTTGGACAAGCTTGGGGCCAAGATTTAATTAAAATAACAAATTTAAACCAATTAAAATCATGGATGGAATGGGAGCACAAGGGAGATCAAATTGGTGGCACGCAAGTGGCACGTGCATAGTAGACTCAAAACAGGCCAGGGCCATATATTGGGTCGACTGGATTGGACCGATGTCGGGCCTGGAAATTAAGTTGGAAGTTGAGTCACAAATTACGACAGACGATAAATTGGTCTAAATTGACCCGAAAGTTGCGCGAAGCAAATGGAGCACAAGAAAACAAGTTTGAGTGGGACACGATGTATCAACATGAAGATAATCTCATCTACTACAAACTTCAAGAAGAAAGTTTCCGGAGACTGGCATCCCTGATGCTCTAGAAATCCAAGTCACGGTAAAGAGCATTTAATGATCAAAATTAATTAAATTAAAATGAATTATCAAAAATAATTCATTTAGAAAATTCGAAAATAAATCCCAAAAATTCAAGAGGCTTACAATTTCCTTCTCAATTCCTTTGGTACCCAAACATAGAAAAGTAATAGTTTCCTTTCCCAACCCTATAGTACACACAAAAACCTTTCCTTTGTTTGCCTCACAAGTCTCTCAGTGTTTTTTTGGATAAATTGCGTTAACTACTCCTATGTTTTACACTTATTATAGAAAATATTCCTACTTTGAAATCAATTACACGCCATATAGTTTATATTTTCTACATAAACTTATAACACTAACCACTTCTATGTTTTATAAAATTTATAAACAAGAGGGGTGTATTGTAGGGGTGAGCATCGGTTCGGTTCGGTTCAAACCGAACCGAATATGTGAAAACCGAAATAACCGTAAACCGTATTTCTCAAAACCGAAAACCGAACCGTTTTTATAAAAACCGAACAAAACCGAACCGAATTAATTCGGTTCGGTTTTCGGTCGGTTCGGTTTTATGGGCCAATGTGCATGGCCTTCAAGTTTTTAGCAAAATGAGCCTATTTAAATAACAATTTTTTAAAAAATATATGACATTATTGTATTTATGAATTGTTATATTACATAGAGTGAAATATATTAGTATATATATAGATTGATGGTAGATAGAGAGAGTGCTCAAAGAAGCACCAACATAGAATAGGAGAAGAGAGTGCGCTCAGTTAGGGGTTAATAAACATTAGTATATGTATATTGTGGATAGTTTGATAAATTACTAAATCTAAATCGGTTTTCGGTTCGATTTGGTTTTTCGGATGAAGAACCGAAAACCGAACCGTTATTTCAAATTTTCAAATTTTTAAACCGTAAACCGAACCGATAACCGAAAAACCGAACCGTTTGTCATATTTCGGTTCGGTTCGGTTTTCGGTTTTCAACCGTTATATGCTCACCCCTAGTGTATTGGGAATCGAACACGCACTACAAGCGCTCATATATCGTGTCTGAGATGTTGTCGCAGCGAAAACTCAGGCCAATCCACCTGAAATAACCAACTTCCGTCTAACGAATACTAAGCACGGGTAAAGACAAGTATATGGCGGTGACTATGTCACCTGGACAAATCCCAAGATATATAACTCAGATGAAATTACAAGATTGACAGAAAATCAATATTGAACCATTTGTCCTAATAGTTGACGGCGCCTCGATCAGACTTGCTCCTTCCTTCTGACTTATGGCGAAGACCTAAGAGCAAAGTGCGAAGTTTTCTCTTAGATCTTCTGTGGATAAGTACCTAGAATCTCAACTTTGTGCTATGCTTTGTGCCTCCACACCCCATATATATAGCATGAAAAAAATCATATTCTAGGTCATAAAGAATTTTCTAAATAGGAATAAAATAGAAATTCTATTATACCTAAAATATTCCATCATCATCCTATTTTAGATCATAATAGGATTTCCTAAATAGGAACCCTAAAATAAGAATCATATTATATATAAAATAGTCCAGCACCAATGGACGCCTAAATCTAATCAAATCAAATATTTACTCGAATTTGGACTCCACAAATATTATGTTACCAAATTCAAACTGGACTCTAACAGGATGGTTAGTGTAATTATTTTAGGGATCACTGTATTTATTTTTTGTTTGTTTCTTTATTTTTTATTTGTTTGTTAATTATCTTTTTTTCAGATTTTCAAAACTTAACCATCAGCAAATAGCATATATTAACACGAAAAGATGACCGAGTCCGAAGAGAAAAATGGGGTCACATTCAAATAGAAAAAGAAAGCCAACAACATAATGTGTGCGTCCTTTCTTAGAGAGGATCTATCATCTATCAAACTGAAGGAATCGATTATTGTTGCAGCACCTATATCAATTAACACCAAATTATGCATGAATTGTATGGCTTGACTCACTGACATGTAGTTCAAGGTGTATAAAGATAGGTTACGAGAAGTATTTTTATGTGTATATAGTATCCACAAATAAAAAAAATTAGAATATTGGAAGAAAAAAGTTGTACTTATAACTAATAGATACAATTGTCCCAACTAGAGATCTCTATCTCTTAGAGATCACATGGTTATCTATAGCAAGCAATTGCCTATCGTACATCATGTTAGCAGTATACTCATTCTAGGTTATTTGTTCATAGTAATTAAAGAAATTGTCTCTCCATCCCTCTCCTCATAGTCTAAACTATTAGACTACAACATGTTATCGTTACGTAGCTATATCCTAAAGTCTCATGATTTGCGATCATCCTCGAAAGAAACACGTAGATCTCAAAAAAAAATTAGATCCGACTATTCCTCTTCTGAATCCGCAACATCGATCTTCCTAGGGGCACACAAAGTTTCTCAATAACTTACATAGCCTTTTCTCTCGGTGCAAAGTTCCTCAAAAACTAAAGTGGTTGTCCATGGCAGTGTAACACCCAGTTTCTGAAATGAGGGTAATTTTGAAATTTTGTAATTATAATTATTATTTATTGATATTTATTTCACATTATGATTTTTGCTGATTTTTAATCATTTTAAACTATTTAAAAAAACTGTTTTAAGTCATGGCTTATGATTTTGATACTTTGCTAGTGTAACCTGAAGGACTGCCTGACCTAGAGCCTGACCACGTCATTAGTATGGTTTATTTTTACTTTTGAGCATGAGGGTATTTTGGTCATTTGGTCTCTTTGATTTATTTTATGATTTAATGCATTGGTGATTGTTAATTTTGACTTTTTGCTAGCTGTGACTTAAGAGACTGTCCTAGACTTGACCTTGACTTTGGTGACTTAGCTAACATGGTATGGACCCTAATCTAACTCAAGTTGGTCTTGGTTGACTTAAGTTGGCTAAGTTTCATGAAGAGAGTAGGAGGATTTTTGCATTGGACCAAAGGCTAAGGACTTGAGCTAGTTAGCTAGTGCAACTTGGCCCATAGCCCATTAGACTAAGCCCTAACCCTAATTTTTCACTTTATGACCAGCCACTAGGGCTCCCCCTTCCCTATAAATAATCTCTTCCTTGATCTTGCCTCTTTTATTAAATTTTTTTCAAGTTTGAAGAAAGAGGTAAAGAGCCTTCTTCTCCAATCCATAACTTCCTCATTTAAATTCATTTTTGGCTCAAATCTTTTGCATTGGGTTCTAATTGATCCCTACTTTATGTTCATGGAGAGAAATCTCAGGTTTGAATCAATTTGGAGATATTGGCTAGCAAGAAGATTTCCCTATTTTGCAGCTTTTTATTGGAAGTTCAACCAATAGGTAAACCCTCACAATCACCATTAAAATTCGATTTCTTTGCATGAGTGCATAGCCCTAGGAGTCCCCTAGCTGCTAGCATAGGTGTGGTATCGAGTCGTGTCAATTTCGTGTGCATATCGGACACGTATCAGTTGTAATGTTGAGTGTTTGATTAAATGCCACAAAGGGTTAAAAATTGATATTTTTGAAAAGTATTTGAATAGATTTGTTGTATTATATATATGTATTGATTTCATGCTCGACTGAGCACGAATCAGTGTCCTTGTCGTGTCCAAATCCGTGTTGGACACGCTGCGCACTGGGTCGGTTTAGTGCCCTGCTACTCGGGGTTGACACAGGACACGACACGGCGACTCAGGCCCTGATTTTTGGTGGACACGGTGGCCTACTGACTGACACAACACACACAAATTTTGAATTGATTTCATCGAAGGGTTTGGAAGAAATCCCACCCGTACGGATTTTGCACAGACAGGCACGCACGCAGGAAACCTCACTGATACGCGTCTCGTACGCGCGACATGTGTGTCGTGGACACGTTGCAGACACATGAACATGTTCCCCTATCCTTGGCGCACCCTAGGACACGAGCACGAGCCCTACGGTGTCGTGTGTCATGTCCTAGCACGCACTGCACCTCTGTACGAGGCTGTTGTGCTGTCCTTTTCTAATACACTGTAAATTCGTATTTGGACACGTTCGTGTCCACTTGTACGGACACGAACACCATGGTTGACACGTACACAAGTGACACACTATTTGCCAACCTTTTAATTGATAATTTCGATATCCAATTTTGTATTTCCCCTATTTCTGATACTGAACAGTAACTTCATAATCCAGAGTTTGTTTTGAATGTTTTAATCCAGTTTTAATGTTCATTTACATAGTTTATGTATTGTTTTACTAGGGATTACATGTTCGCATGATAGGTTTTCAATGTGAGTTTAGTTGGGAATGGTTTCAATAGTAAAATGGTTTTGGGGGCTTGGTAATTGATTGGCATGTTCACTGTAATTTGTTTAGTCCATATTTCATTTCAGTCACAGCTCACTGTCCCTCGCATCATTGTAATACACACACATACATTTCCCTCATTAACTTATGACAGTCGAACACACTGCTTATCAAATCTCTACACTGTTTTCCTGAATTTCTGAACCCTGTGATCGAACACCTATCTACCCACTGTTCCTGAGAACAGTTTCATCTATACACACACGACACTGATTTAATTCCTACACCCATATGTTAGTTAGGAATTGGTGTTGAGAATGGGACCTGGGTTTAAGTTTGATGTCACTAAGATGGGTTTTCTTGTATGTGTATGTTCAGGTTATATATATGTCAACGAAATCTGAGAGTGTGCCTGTCTATGAGATTAGATACTTAGATAGTTAGATATTGTATGCATATAGTTACATATATATGTGTATATGTATGTGGAGTTCTCGTGAATTGTGTGTTTCAGTATGGGGGAGGGGGTTTAGTGAACTGTATCAGTTAAGTGAAGGCAGTTGGGGGTATATGGATATATCATGGTGAACAAAAGGAGTTTGGATAGCATCAGTTAGTGGCATGAACTAGAAGAAGGGGGTATTGAGCTTCAGTCTTGGACTGAATGCAGGAATGAGTGTTAATGTATCAATCTTGGACTGAAAGGAGGATATTTGATTTCAGTTTTAGACTGAACTGATGGGAAGAAACTGGATGAATCAGTCCTTGAGGACTGAATCATGAGAAAAAGTGCTAGGCAATTGAATGAGAAGAAGAGAGTTGATGTATCAGTCAATAGGAAGGATGTCTAGATAGATATATGTATATAGATTGAATGTAAGCATAGGTAATATCCTAGATTGAGATAGGCTTTAGCCTCTAATCAAGAGAATGCTCAAGTTGTGAATACTTGGTATCCTTCACATATTTTAGAGTCCAGTCTTCATATATAATTTGTCCTGTATCCAATATTCAGACTTCCCATTTTTCAGACCTATAAGTGAATATACATATCACTGCAAACACTCAATTAACTATTGCACCTCAATTACACTGCCACTAAACCAAATCCTGCATTCACCCTTCCATCACCAGGTTACATACCTGCATTCCTTGGGTACCCCTCACCTATTGCTGCCCTGCCATGGTTGTCCAGAATTACATACATATATAGGTTGTTACACTTTATGACTCTCATGTTTACTTTATGCACATATGTGGGTTATGTCTAGTATATATGTATGTGGCTATTATATGAGAGGTTAGAGTTATATTTTACATATGTAGATATATATATGTTGAGGTAGTTGAGTCATGGTTAAGGTTATGTGTATGTGTAATGTATATATATGTGATATGTATATAAATATGATATAGGCCTTGTGTGGTATACTAGGATATGTGATATAATATAGAGTTTTTTTGACCCAAATAGTCTAGTTGACCAATAGTGGACTTTTGACCAAGTTGACCAAATGGTTCATGTTGATTAGAGTTGACCAAAAGTCAACATTGAGACTAGGTGTGACCAGTTGACCTAGTTTGACCTAGACAGTTGACCAGGTTTGACTTAGAGTTGACTTTGACCTAGATTGGCCTAGAAATTATGTAGATTGCATCATAAACTTCAATTATCTTATCTTAAACATATTATAATCCATATTACTCTGTTTAGGGTATTGTGACTCCGATGCAGACATCTGATATTATACTACTCTTCTCAGAGTAGCAGGCGAGTACATTCTCTGATAGTTCTCTTATTTAATTATCAATTACTGTACTTCAGTTATAGTTAGTTTTATGTGATTCTCTGTTACAACACGTATGGATATTTCTGGATTCATGTATGCGACACACATACCATACTTATCTGGCCTCTATTACTGGAATCACTGGAATCATTCCAGAATCTATTTCTGGAATCATCATATTTTGGCTGGACTCATCTCGATTTTCGTGTCGAATTCTGGATTCATTTGTATTGCGGGGCGGGGAAATATTGAGTAAGACATGTAGACATACCCCAAATCTGGAATCTCCCAACTGGAATCTACTGGAAGCATAGCCATCTCTCGCCTGATCAGTGAGAGATGTGCCTGATTACCTACAGCTGTTTACATGTCGATCTCGGTATTTTAAAACACACTATTAGAATAGCTGGGCTCACCTAGATTCTTGATCACTACCTAGATTCATCTTGTACTGGATTCATCTTGTATTAGATTCATCTCGTACTGGACTTATAGTAGTTTTACACTTGTTTCGCACTTACTGTCTGGACTTATTATGTTACTTTAGTTCAGCTAGATTTATTCTACAGTCTTCATTGCCATCATTCTTCTCTTGTTTTAGTTACTTTACTTTCCTTGTATCTTACTGCTTCTCTATACTATCACCTAAATATAAACTACCATATTCATCAATAAAACTGTTTATAACTGCTTTATAGTTCTCTGTCATTTACTTGGGTTTTCTTGATGAGTTGTACTCGTTCCTGTCCTGATTAGACCTGTTGAAAATTTTACAGATGATTGCCTTGAGGACTCATGCCCTACATATTATGGACCAGGAGATGGCTTAGCTACCTATGGTCCCGACACTCAGGAGTGATCGGGAGTTTAGCTAGTTTGTCTTGTTTTAGCTTTCATGTTTTAGAACTGGAGTTGTATATAAGTTGAGATTTGTAGTTGAGATTGTCTGAGATTATATTATTAGTTGTTGGTTTTATTTCTGTTATTAGTCTTAGTTTTAATCTTCTGTGCTATCATATCGTTCTTAGACTGTGATTGAGATTGCATTATATCTATACTTGTCCTCCGTTCGGAGTTGATATTTTGACAAGTACATTATATAATTGCATGATTGGTTGGTTAGATAGTGACCTAGAACAGCGTTCTACCGCCTACACTGCGGCATAGGCTGGGCATTGTTACGCGCTCGTACCCTCACAGTGGGTACGGGTCGTGACAGGCAACAAGCTATTTCTCACGGCATACAAAGTTTCTCAAAACTAACATGGTTGTCTATAATATAAAGGTTGTTCCTTACAGAACACAGTTCCTAAGGAACTAGCATATATGATTCCCTGTATAAATAGCCAAAAAGATTTTGCAAAAGACTTAGAAGTATGTCAGCAGAAGATGTCGCAGAAGTCTGCTAGCAACAGATACCATAAAAATCTGCTAGTAGCAAACCTCGCGGAAGTCTGCTAGAAGCAGACCTCACAGAAGTCTTCCAGCAGCATATGTCGCAAAAGTCTTCCAAAAGTAAACCTCGCGAAAGTCTGCCAAAAGCTGACATCACAAAACTCAGCCAGAAGAAGACCCCGCAAAATATACCTGCGTGAAATGGATCTGCCTCTTGGAACATAATAGCTCCGTGGACAAGAGAAACTCTGTGAAATGGAACGAACTCATGGCATATTGCAGTTATATGGAATAGAGTACTCTCGTAAAACATAGAAACTCAGTTGAATGGAACTTTCCTGAAGAATCTAGCTCAGCAGACACTACTCGAAGAATCTAGTTTACTTGTAGCTAAATAGACTCAAAACCTATATAGGTTTTGGGGGATTCATTCCTGAACCCCCACGTGGGTGTTTCCCCTTGTCCCAACCTCTACCCACTGATCGGACAATGGGACCCTGTTATGCTGCGCTACCCTGGCCCCTAACCCCGTTAACAAACATGAAAAATATCATGGGAGTCAAAATTATGTCTTGTTATGTTTTTTCTTTTTTGCAAAAAAAAAAATTGGTGGAGGTATAGCCCCGCTCAAACAGTTATATAGAGGCTTAGCATTTTGCTAAAACCAAAAATATAACCCGACGGTCATAGGGATTGAAACTAAAGTTTATCTTGAATCTTTAGTTCATAACTGAACCCAAAGTTGATATTGAACATGAAGTTCATCTTGAACCAGAAGTGTCATGTCCCGCTCCAGGAATATGATAAGCCGAGTACGTAACTAGCATTCCAAGCTATGAGCTTACGAATATAACCTTCTACTATGTTACCAAAAAAAAAATACTTGGTTTAAGGCAATTATGACCTTCCTATCTTCAAGAATCTCCAATTAATATTATCAACTTTATATTTATGTATATATCCTTGCTTCCTTAAGGAGATAATCGGTTAGACTCTATTAAGTCATAGGGAACTATAGCTAACTATATGTGTATTATTTCGAGGTTACCCATTTTTAACCTTTGACCATTACAATCATGCCACCACATCCTATTCACTTATACATACAAACCGATTATAAGGTATGTCAAGTTTAGGTCACAATCAACTAGAGGTAAACAAACAAAAGGTAGTGACAAATAACTAAAACACACATTCCACAATCCTATAATAATCTATCATGTCCCTCTTAAATGGACTAACTGTCACATAAGTTTTAGTATTTACTAGTTATTTTTATCTACCTTGGATCTCAAGTTTAAGGCTTACGACCTACTTTAATACTTTAGTATGGAAAGGATCCTAAGTTTGCGTTCTCATAAACTTAAAACTATATTATATAAATCATGGGATGCTTAAAAAGTCCTACTAATTACTTAGTTATAACCATCTGTCCAAATAAACTCGTAAAGGATTCTAAGTGTAATCCAATTATGTGCCCACAATACCATTTCCTTGCTTCCCTCACCTTTCCACTCTAGACTATCCTACCTAGTCATATGTACAATATTTATATTTTGTTTGTATGTGAGTCTAGTTTTCTCCAAATTATCACTCATGCATTACCTTCTCTCAAGTTCATCGTTAAGGAGATTTAATTCTTGTACTTTCTAGTATCACCAATCGACCCATATTATTTATAGGAAGGGTTTTACCAAGCTCATACAAATCCCTAAATTGTCCTTAAATCAAAACAACAACAAGCAAATAAAATAACAACATGAACAATCTATATAGCATTCAAAAACAACAACATTCTAGTTTACCACTACTTCATGTTCGCTCCTGGATCACTTTCTTTATAAAGACAACCCTAGCTAACCCAAGTATCTTGAATACTACTTTTCGTTTAACTGCCAAGATCCTCGACCCTCAAGCTCAGGTAAGTAACAATCTCACAACTACCAAAATAAGTCATATTGGCGACGACATTAGCGACTCCGGCTAAATATGTCGCTATTTTTTTGTGTATTTAGCGACGTACAAAAGTGACGTCGCTGAACGTCGTATTCAGCGACCGATAGCGACTAGCATTATGGTTTGGAAAGAACAAGTCACGGTTTAGTCGCAGAACGTCGCTGATTGATTTTATTCAGCGACATTTTTTGACTCTTACTCCAGTACATCGCAAGTTTATTAGTTAACAACGACATTTAGTGACGTCTTTATAAGACGTCGCTAAAATCTTTTATATAGGGTGCTGGGCACCGATCGAATTTATTTTTTTCCTCCAAAATTTTTGATCTTCCGCGCGCCACGAGCCCCAAATATCTCTCCCCCTCCCCCTCTCGTCTCCGGCGACCTCCTCCCCCCCCCCTCTCGTCTCCGGCGACCCCTCCCCGCGGCGACCCCCTTCCCTCGGCGACCCCCCTCCATCGGCGACCCCCGTCCCTCCGTCGCACCTCCACCGTCGAGTCCCCTCGTCGATGTTGACCCGACCAGTCCCCTCTGTTGCTGCTCCATCCCCGGTGACCCTGACCCGACTCCGACCAAGGCAGGTAAACCCTAACCCTAGCTCCCTCCTCCTAACGTGCTGACACAGACACCACACACACACACACGCTGACACGACATACACACACGCTGACACGATACTGATACGACATGCTGACATGACACACACACGCTGACACGACATCATGTTTAGTGTGTCACACTCACATGCTTGTGAGTATGTGACAGTTTGGAGAGGAGGGGATTGTCAAAAAATAGTTTTATATGGCAAACTTATTGTGAGAACACATGAGTGGCTATGGGCTAATGCGCATCCTAGTGAGTGAGTGTTAGAGTGAGGTATCCTATGAGTGAACTTGAGTGTCTAGGAGGTGAGTATCCTGTGACAGGTTAGAACATGAGGTATCCTAAGAAGTATAAACTATATAGAGTATCCACTACTAAAATACAGTAAATTAGCGACGGCCATATCCATCGCTAATGCATCGGCAAATCGACTTAGCGACGGATTGTCGACAAAATTTGGCAAGAAAAATCCGTCGGGAAATAGCTCGTCGCTAAAAATGTCCGTCGCTAAGCTGTCGCCATTCGACGGCTTAGCGACGGATTGCCGTCATCAAGAATCATACATTTAGCGACGGCTAGCTAACGGATTTCTGTCAAATCAAGTAACATGAAGTTTCTGATACTACTTTTTAGCGACGGACAAGTCCGTCGGTAATACGTTGGTAATCGCGTATCAGAGAGTTTCTGATATACAAAATCTGTCGCCAATCCGTCGCCAATAGTCGCTAATACTCGACGGCAGTACGACGGATTAGCGACGGGATATCCGTCGCTTAGGCTCTGGAAATCTTCATGTTTCTAGAACCTTGGCGACGGTTAATCCGTCGCTAGGTTGTCACAAATTAGTCGCTAATGCGATGACGTAGTGACGGCTTAGCGACGGAGTATCCGTCGCTTAGGTTCTAGAAATCTTCATATTTCCCGCACCTTGTCGATGGATATTTCGTTGCTACTCCATCGACATTCGTCGCTAACTGGAAATTTCGTCGCTCAGCCGTCGCCTTCCGTCGCTTGGTAGACGCAAGTCCGTCGCTTGGTAGACGCAAGTCCGTCGCTAACTCGAAAAGTTCTGAAAAAAAAATTGCATAAAACAGAGCATTTCCTGTTTTTACAGCATCTGAAACATCGAAACATCACAATATGCATCACACCTTACACAAACCAACAAACCAATATACATCACACACCAATATACAAATATCTATCACAAATACATCACACAAACTAACATACATCACACACTAATATCCAAACATCCATCACAAACTAATATCCAAATATCCACTATTATCCCAAATATTCACTAATATCCATGTGACAATATCCGAAATTCACAAATATTCAACATTTAAAAAATATTTCCAAACATTCAAATACAATAACATCAATAAGAAAGAGGAGGTGGATCGTCCGCTGATGGTTGTCCCTGCTGCGTCAGACGAAGATACTCCTCCACCATGTGTGCCGGCAGGGTATCAAAGATATGGCCTGGAAGTTGGTGTAGCTGCTCTGGCGACATCATGTTAAGGAGTGTCGTTACAGCAGGAGACGATACCAGAGGGGCAGCAGGGTCAAAAGAAAGACCCCCGACGGAAGAAGGACCAGAAATATATGAAGCACCAGGAGCAGCAGTAGACGAACCGGGAGCAGACGGACCAGGAGTAGAAGAACCGGGAGCAGTAGAAGGACGCGGATAGTACATGGTCATATACTCCCGCAAGTCTGATACCGTCTCGGTCAGAATCGCAAGGTGTGTCCTCACACTACCGGGGTCGCGGAAGGAGGAGGCGGGGGTGGTGGAAATCTCGGAATCGACGCCTGTAACGACGCCAGGGAGCCGCATCCGTAGAGGCACCCTCTCCTAAAGTCGCCGACGGTATCTATGAACATATCGTGGAAGCGAGCGACCATAGAAGAGGACGCCTGGGCGGGCGTCGTTTCGCCTACATCCTCGATAGCAGGGGGCTGAACCCGTCTACGGGCCTCACGATACGCAGCCTATCCAATGAATGTGTTTATACTATAAGTTTTTCTAAGTTATAATCTAAATCCTATGTTTTCCTAAGTTATAGTCTAAATCCTAAGTTTACCTAATTAAGTTAACAATACTTATAATTCTAACATCTCATAAACGTAAGTACTTACATCAGTGTCCTTGGCCTTCTCGTCGACGAAGCTCCCATCCTTCTGTCTCTTGTGTGTATACTGGAATATATCGTACATGGTGACCGAGTCCGCATATTTTCCCTCCTTTCGCCCGTTAGGCCTGCATACGAAATATTCATAAATTTAATTAACTTCGTATATTAATAGTACCGAATTAGATAGTGAAATGAATTTGGGGAGTGTATAGAGTATCCTAGTACCTATAGTGTATAGAGTATCCTAGTACCTATAGAGTATCCTCTAGAGTGTATAGAGTATCCTAATATATTGGTGATTACCTACTCTGAGAACCTTGCTAAGAAGTATCCTAGTACCTACAATGTATAGAGTATCCTAGAAGTGTAGGTATGATTGGTACAGTGTTTTGAGCCCTTCTATAGAAATTAAATTTACTTATGCCAAGCCTTTTGGGCCTATCAGAGTTATAGATTTTTTTGAAAATCTAGTATAACGCTGATTGCCTCAAAATGCTTGCATAAGTAAGAGTGTATAGAGTGAGTATACTAGTAGTATATCATAGTATCCTAAAGTATATAGAGTGAGCTTCCCTACTTTCTTTCTTCTCATTCGGGTCATTGAGCCGACTATTCCGCATCATAGGATATCTACCTCAACCTTACCCTAAAGAAGTGTAAAAATATTAATATTAACCAAGGTTCACAGTATCGATTTCGGTATCGGTATCGTTATTGGTGTCATTTACGGTTGATATCATAAATCTCATAGCTTCCGCTAGCAGAGCATAATGTAGAGCCAAACGTGAAGCAGAGCTTCATATTCAAAATATTAGAAGTAAAAAGTTTTCGATTGCTGGTGGGACGAGAAAAGATTCTGACTCGTCCCACCACCAATCGAAAACTTTTTACTTCTAATATTTTGAATGTGAAGCTCTGCTTCACCTTTGGCTCTACATTGTGCTCTGCTAGCGGAAGCTATGAGATTCTTGATATCAACCGTAAATGATACTGAAATCGATTCTGATACCGGTACCGATACTGTAAACCTTAGTTAACATTAATATTTCTACACTTCTCTATGCTGAGGTTGAGAAAGATATCATATGATGCTGAATAGGATGCTGAGAGAGTCGAATGAGAAGCAGGAAAGTATAGGGGGTCAGAGAGGGGGCCTTCTTGTTGAACATGTGACGACACTTATTTGATACTCATGTGTCTATATGCATCAATTTGGAATATACTCGAATAGTGTGCATCTATCTTTGCAGAATTATTATCAAATGGATATAAATTACAATCTTCGGCATCGTTCGTGGATGTACAATCATCATCATGATGACATGTGCAGTGTGCGGGATGAATTTATACATGGGGTAGAGAAATTCCTGCAGTTCGCCAAGGCGTTCCCTCAGTGCATGGACGATACCAAAATTAAGTATCCATGTGTGATATGTCGCAACATGAAATATCATCAAGAAGTGGATGTGATATATCATTTGTACTCGAGAGGTTTTATACCGAATTACTATCAGTGGACGTCACACGAAGAACTTGTGCCTTTAGCATCGGAGCTGGAGCCTAATTTCCATGACCACGTTGGTTACGACGAAGGGTGGGTGAACATGGTTTTTGATGCTGCGGGGCCTAGTTTCGATCTAGACAATCATGACGCGGCAGAGGAGGCACCGAATGCCGATGCTGCAAAGTTTATGGAGTTGTTGGAGAATACAAAGACTCCTTTGTATCCTGGTTGTGTGGATCATTTACCGTTGGAGGTGGTTACAAGACTGTTGAGCATCAAGTCCGATTTTAATATGTCTCAAGAATGCTACAGCTGAATCATCGAGTTGATTATAAAGATCTTGCCGGAAGGTGCAGAGTTACTTACAGACTTCTACCGGTTAAAGAGGATGGTGAGATCTCTCTGGATGGGATACGAGAAAATTGATGTATGTCGCAACGGGTGCATATTGTACTACGAAGACGATAAGGATGAAGACATGTGCAGATTTGTAGTGTTGATCGCTATAAGACAACAAGTTCAAGTAGGACTACCGGTGCAAGGAAGCCGACCGATTCGATGCACTACTTGTCGTTGACGTCGTAGTTGCAGAGGTTGTTTATAGTGAAGGAGACTGCAGAAAATATGAGTCGGCACAGACGGGAACTGATCGAAGGAGTGTTGGATCACCCATTCGATGGAGAAGCATGGAAGCACTTTGATCAAGAGTATCCAGATTTTGCTTCGGATCCGCGTAATGTCAAATTGGGTCTCTCCTCTAACGGTTTTACCCCATTCAGAGTTTTGGGCTCCAAGTATTCGTATTGGCCTGTGATCATCACTCTATACAATCTACCGCCTTGGATGTGCATGAAGACTCCGTATATATTTCTCACCATTATTATCCCGGATCCAAACAATCCTAAGAGGAACATCGATGTGTATTTATAGCCATTGATAGATGAGTTAAACAAGCTGTGGAAAGTAAGTGCCAACACCTACGATGTTTCTAGAAAGCAGAATTTTCATATGAGGGCCGCACTGATGTGGACCATCAATGACTTTTCGGCCTATGGAATGTTATCTGGATGGAGCACTCATGGTCGTCTCTCATGTCCATATTGCATGGACCACACGAAGACTTTCTGTTTAAAATACGGAGAAAAATCGTGCTTCTTTGATTGTCATCGATAGTTCTTGCCGAAAGACCATCCGTTCTGAAGGAATATGAATGCATTTCGTGCCGGCGTTGTGGAGAAGGCCAATCCACCGCCAAGGTGAACCGAAGGCACGATATGGGAGGAGGTCAAGAATTTTTAAGTACTATCGAAGAGCCTACAAAGGGATACAAGTATGATGAATTTGGTCGCACCCATAATTGGACGAAAAGAAGTATATTCTGGGACCTGCCTTATTGGACCACCAATCTGATCAGACATAACCTTGATGTCATACATATCGTGAAGAATGTGTTTGACAACATAATCAATATTGTGATAGACGTAAAGGGAAAGACGAAAGACAATCCCAAGGCCAGGTTGGACTTCGAAGATATATGTAGACGTCCTGCGTTGAATTTGATAAAGGAAGGCAATGGAAAGTATAAGCAGCCTAAGGCAATTTTTTCACTAGACAGGGAGGATAAAGTGAGACTTTGTTGGTGGATTCGGAGCCTAAAATTTTCTGACGGATACGTGTCAAATTTAAGAAGATGCGTCGACCCGAAGGAGAACAAACTGACGGGTATGAAGAGCCACGACTGTCATGTATTTATAGAGAGGTTAATTTCGATCGCATTTCGAGAATTATTACCGTCGGTCGTTTGGGATCCGTTGACAATGTTGAGCATATTCTTCAGAGATCTTTGTTCTACTAAGTTGCTTGTCGATCGTCTAGAAAAGCAGGAGAAGGACATTGCAGTAATGCTATACAAGCTTGAGAGGGTGTTCCCTCCTGGGTTCTTCGACTCTATGGAGCATTTGTCAATTCATCTATCCTATGAGGCATGTGTTTGTGGGTACGTTGGTTATCGGTGGATGTACCCGTTTGAACGGCATTTGAACCACCTAAAGAGAAAGGTAAAAAATAAGGCTCGGGTCGAGGGTTCTATTTGTGAAGCCTATGTTCTCGAGGAGATTATAAACTTCTGCTCGATGTATTTCAAGCCACATGTTGCTACTAATAGAACAAGAGCTCCCAGAAACGATGATGGATATCTTGAATCCAATGATGCAATACTGAAAGTCTTCAATGCTTTCGGAAAGCTTTCCGAAAAAATGAAGAAAAGATATCTGAATGACAAGGAACTAAGGGCTACTAGTTATATATATTGCTCAACTACGACGAGGATGAAGTAGAGAATCTCGAGGGGTAAGTAACTAATATGTCCACATTTACATCATCTATGCATGTAATAGTATCCAATATTATTATTCCACTAATTGGTATATGTGTTGTTATTTTCAGCATATTGAATGATGAGGTGAGGTCGAGTAGACAGTACATAACGGATAAAGAACTGGAACAGGAAATGAGACGTCATTTTTCTTCATGGTTGAGTGCATATGTAAGATGATGCAGTAATTACTTCTCGTATATGCACTTTGTACAGTAATTAACAGAACGCTAAATTTATTTATTTTTTATCTTGTGGTATTTAGGTCGATCGTTCGGACGCAATACTAGAGAATGAGTCTATTAGAACTCTAGCCAAGGGGCCCATTTATTCCGTCAAAATATGTCCAAGCTATTGTGTGAATGGGTTTAGGTTCAAGTCAACAAATGCTCTGATCAGAGAGAACTTTCCAAATCTTGATTCGACCAAAAATAGTTGTTTGTGTATCCGATCTACAAACTACAAAGATGTAGATCCGGGTAATGATTTCTATGGCGTCTTATGGGAGATTATGGAGTTGACTTATAACTACGGCATAGAGCCGGCTAAGATCGTGTTGTTCAGGTGTGATTGGTTCTATCCGATCCAAGATCAAGGTTGGAAAATTGACAAGTATGGTCTTGTGGATATTAACTACCGCCGTCGATATCAAGGATACGAACCATTTGTCCTAGCAAATCAGGCTCAACTAGTTTACTTCACTACTTATCCTAGACGGAGAACAAATAGGTTGGACTGGTAGACAGTATGCAAGAATAAAGCCAGAAATACCTACGATGTTGATAAAATATCTTATCAGGAGGACGAGCTACCTCTCGTAACAAGTACAGTTGATGTGGACACAACGGAAGTTCCATATTACACGTCTAATCATGTAGAAGAGATAGAAGTATCCAAAGAGGAAAACGAAGTAGATGAAAGCAAAGATGAGGAGGAAGAGGAAGATGAGGACGCGGAGGACGAAGAAGATGAATTTTCAGAAGGTGATTGAAAGTAAAATAAAATGTAAAATATACTTAACCACTAATTAATCTCCATACAACAATGAATCTTCCATACTACACGTCTAATACTGTCATTTTATTTAATCCCTAATTAATCTCTATGTTTCTATCAATCTATCCAGATGGCACCTATGACCCGAGCACGTCGCTTGAGAGAGGCACAGATGGCTGCTGAGGAGGTAGTGATACCTCATGCTGCTGAGGAGGTAGTTCTTCCTCCTGCTGCTGAGGAGGTAGTGGTACCTAAAGCAGAGATGAAGGTCAAGGAAGAACTTCCTCCTACTATTAAAAATGAAGTGATTCCTAAAGCCGAGATAGCTGTGAAGGAGGATGTGGCACCAGAAGGCAGTTATATCGGGAGTTCCAGTCATCCAGCTCCTACGGATATTGATCTTTCTGGCGTGGATCCTACTTATGCGTAGTGGCTGAGGAGGGAGATCTCTCTGCACCTGCGTAGAGGGTAGAGCAGTATGATATGACTTTTGACCGGATTTGTTTCCGGTAAACTTATTTCTGGGTTAGACTTGGATGTTTTTACAACTCTTGATATTTCTTATTTTCTAGACATAATTATTATCTAGACTTGGATGTTTTTGGATGCTATTATCTAGACTTGGTTATTATCTAGAAATTCAACGGAAGATTGCTCCGGGTCTATTTTTATGAACTGTGATATGTTAAATGTATGGTTATTATCTAGAAATTCAACGACTCCGGGTCTATTTTTATGAACTGTGATATGTTAAATGCATGGTTATTATCTTATAGATATCTATTTCTATCAGGTATGGCAGGACGCAGAGGATCGAACACCATAGCGGTAGATGAGTATCCCGTGGAGGTAGAGGTTCCACCGGTGGACGGAGTGGTACTCCATTAGTGGATGACAGTGCCAGTCCTTCGTCTCCTAGTACTCCAGTATACCAGCCACTCAGATCTCCGTCTGCGTCGATGGTACGTGGCAGTACTCCTGGGACGGACAGTTCTAGGCCTGAACCTATCCCGTCCAGCAGTATTCCTCTTGCGGACGGTACTATGGAGACGGAGGAGCGGGTGGAGGAGGTCACACCTACGCCGTCTCCATATGATCCGAGTGATCCCCCATACGCCCCTTCAGAAGAGACGAGGATGGAGATTTGGTACGACGGGCCTACAAAGTAAGTTAATTAATTAACATTTATACATACTTATATCTATATATTAATGAATTAAATTATCGTTGTGTAGATATCGTCCCTAGTCAGTTCAGAGGGCATTGGGGCTATTTCTGAGGTCCAACTACGGAGGCTCTTGGATCAACTACTCGGATGCCTCGGACGAGAGGAAGGCATTCTGGTTTACCCACTTCAAGGTAACTAAAGTATATTGCTTTTAGTATAAATCATATTTTATGCATATTGTACAGCTAACTAATTTAATTCTTGTAGAAAATATATTTTTATCCACCACACCGGACTGAGACGATTGAGAAGCAATTTCCTGCCGTTGTCGTCAAGTTGATCCGGGATGCGATCGACGACCAGAAGGCTTGAGACCGTTCCGGAAAAGGGATCCAAGGTTGGATCACGTCCGAGCAGTGGACTGCCATGAAGTCTAGATTCGACGCTCATAGGTACAAGGAACGATCAGAGAAGGCGAAGGTGGCTAGGACAAGGGTAGGGAAGTGGTGTGGTCGCTCGATTCCCATGACGGAACATTTCCGTCGCCTGGTATGTGTTTTACTGTAATATATTATTTTAATAAAAGTAGTAATAAAATGTTTAATTTTAATGACCAATATTTTATTATAACAGGTAAAGAAGGGTGCGAACCCCAATATGGTGATGGTCTTCCTGGCTACCTATCGGAAGGACGGAAAGCTCATCGATGATCGGGCCACGCAGAGCTATGTAAGTATTACTTTACATGTCACTAACTTTATTATAACTTAAGAAATATGCAAATATATCCATAGACGTGGAACAACTAGGTTGGTAGTAAATATTATGCTTATCGAGATGCGTACTTTTCTAGGATGAGTATCTTAGGCTAGAGCGTGAGCTTACTAGTACATCTGCGGAGGGAGGGGTTTGTAATTTCTTGCAGTCCCCTCCGGCTCGGACGATGGACGAGCTCTGGATGACCGCCGTTGGTGGTCTTCAGAGGGGTACGTACTACGGTATGGGATCCTACAGCGCCTTTGTGGCGACGCAGTCATCCAGAGCCTCCTCTACCAGTGTGTATTCCCCACAGCCCTTAGAGGAGTCGGTCTGAGTGGAGGAACTCTGTCGCCAGCTTACTGAGCTGCATGACAAGCTGTTACGGAGGATGGAGGAGCAGCCCCAGTCTCCGCCACAGACGGACGATGTGGCCCTTACCGTACGATTTGATATGCTCGAGCGCACCATTAGGGAGACGGGCGAGAGAACGGATCGTGCCGTTCAGGCGGTACAGGAGATGACGGATCTTGCCGTTCATGCGTTGCACGGGACATAGGCGGCCATTGGCGAGCAGGTTTCGAGGCTGGCGGCTGTTATGGATTCCACCAACTCCAGACTACTGGCCATGGAGCGGACACTTCCTGGTCGTGCTTCGGCATCCATACCGACTGCAGCGGCTCCACTGTCTCCTCTTCCTCCTACTGATGGGTCGCCACCGGTGATGCTGACCCGGAGTAGTATAGGTTCCTGGTGTCCCAGGTGCAGGCACTGCCTACTCCTCCTCCTCCTCCTCATCGTGACCAGGCGTAGTCCTTTATTGGACTTGTTTTCATTTGTTGTGTTGGTGACCCATTGTTGTGTCTTTATGTATTTGTTGGTGACCCATTTTTGGGTCTTTATGTATTTATTTTATCCCGGTATGACTATTTGTGTTATGTTATGTTGAATATTATCGGACACACTTTTTATATCAGTTTGGTAGTGGATTTGTATCCACCCGACTATTTCTTGTCTTTCTCATCGTTCGATTCTATTTATTTGATTATTGGTAGTGCATTATTATTATTTGTCTCTATATTGGTTTATCGGTGTTGAGTGTTCCACCGAAGGGATAGGCAAACCCAGGAAATTCTACGGAGGGTTGCTCCGGGTCTATTATTTGCAAACTGAAACTCTAAATGCAGGTACAATATTTTTAATGTAACTGTTATTTATGTGAAATACATACTGCATTCTATTTTTTTATATTTTTTGGAATTAGCGACGTTTAGCAACGCTTATCGATGGTCAGCGACGCATACATACGTCGCTAGAACGTCGCAAAACTGAGAATCAAAACGTCGCAGATATGTTGACGTGACAAACTGTACAGGTCAGCAAATCCAGTATCCGAACGTCGATATTCAAGTATCGTAACGTCGCTAATCTCTGACTGTAACGTCGCTAAAACCTGAATGGACAGCAACAATCAGCAACGAAATGTTACGTCGCTAATTAGCAACGTTTTTGTTAGTAAACGTCGCTCAATCTAGCGACATCGAGCGTCGCCGAATGACGTCGCTATAGCGACGACTAGCGACGTTTTACAAGTTAGCGACCATGAATAACGCGACATGCCCGAAACCTCGCTAAAAACGTCGTTGTCAGAAGTTAGCGATATTTTTTTGCTGTTTAGCGACATTGTTTGGCGTCGCAAATATGAGATATTTTGGTAGTGCACTCTACCATTATCTCTCAACTATGATAAGAAATATATCTATAATTCTTAGAACTTATAATAATTAATTCCCGGAACCACTTGGTATAACCTAGTTTATTGTTCTCAATCCAATTTACCACATCAATATTTTTACTAGAAGTTCACACGTCCACGTATTCTTATGACTAGTTTTGCATGGCCAAATCTCATAGTCGAAGCTTGTCACGCCCCAGAACCAGAATCCTGGAGAGCGGGGGCAGACATAGCCAGCTACGTATATTGAAATGGATTCCATCTCGCTATACGGTCACGGCTGTCTAGATACATGAGGGTTTACTACAAGCCAACAGTCTCCTATGGTCATGAACAAGCCTAGTGTCTCAATCACAAACAAGTAAGTAAATGTTACAAGATGTATGATCATTAAATATACAATAATAAGGCGTCCCAAATATTACATATTCAGCTGATCATGAAGCTAGTCGTTACAAAATGTGAGGACTAGCAAGAGTTTAGTCATACATGATCAACCCTAGGATCTGTCAATCATGTTACAGCCCGTAGGCAGACAGTAAGTAAATACAATCGAGCTAAACAGGTACACGTCGGCTAAACGCCTCAAAAGAATATTTTTACAATAAAGTGGGAGAGCAAAAATAGACCCACTCGTTGCCCGAATTACGTCTAGTCGCCACCATCGGGCTGGATAGTCGGTAGATCCTCTGGAGCTGCTCCGAAATCTGGCCATACAAACCAGCTGGGTCAGATCCCAGAAAGAGCAAGTGCCACAAAGGAAGCTTCACTTAGGAACTAAAACCAGCAATCAGCACAAGAGTATAAATAAAAGTAAGAACTAGAAATAAGGAAAATACATCAGGATGATATACGACGAGATAACCATAGAACTATTCAGATAACCAAGTTACAACCCGTAAACCAAACAAGGACCGGGGTTGTAACCTTTCGTCTGAACAGAACTTGGAATTCTCACCATTTATCAGTAAAATAAATACCAGCATTCTGGTCATGCAGTAATCTGGGACAAGATCAGGGCAAGACTAGACAGGTTAGACTCCATCCAATCATTTCACGGCCAAGCAAGAATTACGGCTTGATACTTTAACTAACTAGGGTTATCACAGGCCTAGTTACTAACAAGATGCAGTGAGAATCTTCCACAGCCACAAGCCCTGCAGACCATCCAGGTTACCCAGGTCGAAATTAGGGGTTGAATTCGGGTGGGTACACCGTCCAGGAAATGCATGTACCCTTAGGTAGCTTGAAGGGTGCAACACATGACGGTGTGCTGGAAATGTGCCCTACTCGACGGCAGGCTACAGATCCCAGGCGCGCCCAGGTAACGGGATTACCTGTAGCTGGGAGATCTCTTCATGACTAATGTATTAATCTAGTTATTAGCCATAGTCCATTTCAATGGGTACTCCTGACCGTGGTACTCAGGAGTCCCCTCCTAGACATGATACAAGACAGGACTGGATTATTTGTACAAGCACAATCGCCCACGGTGTCCAGGTAATTATATAAGTCATGTCATGTCAGGTAGCCGTCGCAACAGCTGTTCAAGATAATCATGTCAGGTTTATCATATCAAGTGTACTAGTCAGGAGTGCGCCACGACGGACCACTATCAGGTCATGTCAGGTTATTATGTCAGGAGTGCACCACTACGGGTCACTATCACGTCATGCTCAATTATCATTAAACATATTAAATAAATCCATGATTATCAAGTTCATGACAAAAGGCGTAAGGATATAAAATGGACGTAAAATATCTAATAAAATATCAATATTCAGGGCTATAGAAGAGCCATGCGGCTAAGGCATATGCGACCAGGAATGATCACATGCGGCTGGAAGAGAACAACCCATGCGGCTGAATGGATATGGGTTCATGCGGCCCGAAATCCGAGTTCATGCGGCTCGAAAAGGTCGGTCTCAAGGCAGTGCGGGCGTGCGGCGCATGCGGCTGCAGGAGCTTATGCGGTCAGGAATGGAGGGGTCTCATGCGGCTGAAGGGAATCAGGGTCTACGCGGCTCGGGATCAGTCAGTCATGCGGCTGAGAGGACTCGGGTCCTTATGCGTCAGCGGGGAGCAATGCCTATGCGGCTGGGAGCAAGGGTGCATATGCGGTTCGGGAAGAAGGGCCCCATGCGGCTAGAAGTACAAGTGCCTTATGCGGCCGAACTAAATACTTGCCGCATGAACTTGTCATGCGGTCAAGTCCAGTTGATAGTGCATGCGGTTTCGAAGCTGACTTGCCGCATGAATATTCATGCGATCAAGTGCTACTATGCAGCTCAGGACTGTGCTTCTTCTCCAAATTTCCGAGAAGAAGTACACCATAAGCCATGGCTTCCAAGCTGCATAACTCTATCATCCGGAGCCCAAATCCGAACTTTCTTAGATCAAAATGGGGTAGAACGAGATTCTCTACAACATGGAACCATCAAAACACAGAAATAACAAGATTAAGTAGATCAAAATCTAAGAAATCCGAAAATAAAGTAAATATAGATCTACAAGAATCTAGCCATGGAAAGTGAAAATGCCAAGTTCTAAAGTTAGTTAAAATGTTGTAAGGAAGAGAATGAAGCAATAAAATTGGAGTTCCTCCATGAAGCAAGTTGCACTTGCCTAGACCTCTCTCTTCTCTCTCTGGTAGGTAAGGAAGTAATGGGGAAGAAGAAGATGATAAATGAAGAGAGAGAATAAAGAGAATGGATTAATAAAGGGGTTGGTGGTGGTAGGTAGGGGGTTCACCATATAAAACCAATCCCAAACCAAACCCACATAAACCGAACCGAACCAAGCCAATGAAATACAAATGCAAAAATAAACCAGGCTAGGAACAAGATAAAATACGTACACGTATTCCAAAATACGTAATATGAACAACAGGCATTACAACTCTACCCTCCTTAAAAGAATTCCGTCCTCAGAATTTAATCAAGAGGCTAGAGGAGCAATGACAAGCTACATTAATCACATGCAAGCTATAACTAGGCAGACAATCACTCATTCAAGCAAGGAATCGAAGGCATGAGGCATAAGAAAGACATTATACCTCACGAGTCAAACAAGTCGGGATATCGCGATCGGATATCATCCACACGCTCCCACGTTGACTCCCCCAAAGAGTGATGACCCCAAGCAACTCGGACTAACTTGATAGTCTTGTTCTTGAGGATCTTCTCTCTCCGGTCCAATATAGACACAGGCCTCTCCTCATATGAAAGGTTGGTACCAACAACCAATTCCGAATGATCCAGGACATGGCTCGGGTCTGGGATATACCGTCGTAATTGGGATACATGGAACACGTCATGCACCTCGCTTAGTGACGACGGAAGAGCGAGACGATAGGATACATCTCCTACTCGCTCCAGAATATCGAACGGTCCTATATACCTAGGACTAAGCTTTCCCCGTACGCCGAAACGAATGACGCCACGGTTAGGCGAAATCCTCAGGAATACATGATCGCCGACCGAAAACTCTAGAGGGCGCCGATGAGAATCGGCCCAATGGTGCTGGCGATCTTAGGCAACTCGAAGGTGATCTCTGACCCTCCTGACCACTTCAACTGTCTGGGCAATCATTTCTGGACCGAGCATCTGTCTCTCTCCAACATCATCCCAGGCTAGCGGGGATCTGTACTTCCTACCATACAGTGCCTCGAACGGTGCCATCTGGATACTGGCCTGAAAACTGTTGTTGTACGAGAATTCTACCAGGTGCAAGTGATCTTCCCATGAACCACCGAAGTCAAGTGTACAGGACCGCAACATGTCTTCAAGAGTCTGGATCGTGCGCTCTGACTGGCCATCTGTCTGCGGGTGATATGCTGAACTGAACTGGAGATGAGTCCCCAAAATCTTTTACAAGCTACGCCAAAAGTGCGACATAAATCTTAAATCTCGGTCCGAGGTGATACTGACTGGCATACCGTGCAATCTGACAATCTGCCTGAGGTACATCTCTGCGAGTTGAGCCGTCGACTGGCCAACCCTAAATAGAAAAAAGTGAGCCACCTTGGTGAGCCGATCAACTATAACCCAGATAGCATCTCTACCAGCTGGGGATCTATGTAGTCCAGTCACAAAATCCATGGTCACATGCTCCCATTTCTATTCTGGAATCGGCAAAGGCTGAAGAAGTCCAGCCGGTCTCTGATGTTCAGCTTTAACTTGTTGGCAAACCAAACACCGAGAGACAAACCGAGCTATCTTCCGCTTCATGCCATTCCACCAGAAGTGCTGACGGATATCACGGTACATCTTCGTACTGCCAGGATGGATGGAATACTGAGAACTGTGCGCTTCTGACATGATCTTCTGCCTGATATCTCTACTGGGTACACAAAGACGCTTCCCATGTTGAAGTGTACCGTCCTCATGAATGCATAACTCTGGTCTTCGTCCTGCCTCACACTCTGCTCTGAGCCACTGAAGCTTGGAATCTGTCGACTGCGCCATCCGGATCCTCTCGACTATAGTGGACTGAACTTGCATACTGGCCATCAATGCCACACTGGAAGGGAGAACAACTTCGATACCCATCTTCTGAAGATCGGCTAACAGCTCTGGTTGTGCTGTTAGGAAATAAACTCCGGCTCTCCTGCTCAATGCATCTGCTACAACGTTGGCCTTCCCAGGATGATACTGCAAGTTGACATCATAATCCACAAGAAGCTCCAGCCACCTTCTCTGATGCATGTTAAGATCCTTCTGGGTGAAAACATACTTCAGGCTCTTATGGTCGGTAAAAATCTCTACCCTGTCTCCATACAAGTAGTGCCTCCATAACTTAAGTGAAAACACTACTGCTGCCAACTCCAAGTCATGGGTTGGGTAACTTTTCTCATGATCCCGAAGTTGTCGCGATGCATAAGCTATTACCTTCCCATGCTGCATCAGAACACATCCTAAACCCCTGCCTGAAGCATCACAATACACTGAGAATTCTCCGGTTCCATCGAGAAGCGTGAGAATAGAAGCTGTTATCAGGCCTCGCTTCAACTGCTCAAAAGAACTCTGACACTCTGCCGTCCAAGCAAACTGCACATCCTTGTGGGTCAACTGCGTCAATGGCGCTAAAATTCGAGCAAAATCCGAAACAAACTGCCGGTAGTAGCCGGCCAATCCAAGAAAACTGTGAACTTCTGCAACTGTGCTAGGCACTGGCCATGACTCAATAGCCACAATCTTCTGGGGATCCACTTCTACTCCTCTTATGGTGATGATATGACCCAAGTACGAAATGTGATCGAGCCAGAACTCGCATTTACTGAACTTGGCATATAACTGGTGCTCTTTGAGGATCTGAAGAACTATACGGAGATGTTGCTCATGCTCCGCCTCACTCTTGCTGTAGACCAGGATGTCATCCAAGAACACAATCACAAACTGATCCAAGTAAGACATGAAGATGCGATTCATGAGGTCCATGAATACTGCTGGCGTATTGGCTGCTCCAAAGGGCATAACAAGGAACTCCCAATGCCCATATCTCGATCTAAAAGCTATCTTCTGGATGTCCTGCTCTCTGACTCTGATTTGATGATATCCTGAGCGCAAGTCGATCTTCGAGAATACTGATGCCCCTTTGAGTTGATCAAACAAGTCATCTATCCTCGGGAGAGGGTATCTGTTCTTGATTGTCACCGAGTTCAAGGTACGATAATCAACACATAACCTGGACGTACCATCCTTCTTTTTTATAAGAAGCATCGGGGCTCCCTAAGGCGATCCACTAGCACGAATGAATCCCTTGGTCCTGAGTTCTTCAATCATCTTGTACAATATCTCCAACTCTGACGGCGCCATCCTGTAGACTCTCTCTGACACTGGGGCTGTCCCAGGAATCAAGTCTATAGTGAACTCAATTTCCCGCTCTGGAGGCATGCCTGGAAGCTCTTCTGAGAAAACATCTGGAAACTCCTCCACTATCCTGGGCAACTGAACTGTCGCTACTGCCATCCGCAATACTGGAGGAGAAGGCTCAACCGCTCCTCTGGAGAAGGAAAACTCTGGCTCGCCTGGAATGCTAAAAACAACCCTACCAATATGGCAGTCTATTCTAGCATACTGGTTTCTCAACCAATCTATCCCTAAGACCATATCATAATCGGCCATCGGGAACTCTATCAATCTAGCGGGGAATTCTCTACCGCTAACTACGATCCGACACGAGAAAAACACTCTATCTACTCCCACAAGTCCGTTACCAGTAAGTATATTGAGCCTTACTGATAATGACTCGGGCTCCAATCCTACCCGTGTCGCGAATCGTGCAGACATAAAAGAATGCGATGCACCAGAATCAAATAAAGCTGAAGCTGGAAATGAGTTGACGAGAATAGTACCTGCCACTACCTCTCCTGGTGCCAATCCTTCCTCTGCGGTCATTACCATAGCCTGACCGTGCCCTCGGGGTGCTGGTCCCCTCTGTTGAAATCCTCGCTGCCTGCTCTGACTCTGGGCTTGGACTTGTGCATACTGCTGGGGGTTCTGCTGCTGGAATACTTGGGTCTGAGGCGGCAAGGGCCTCGGCAATGGGTACTGTTGCTGCTGCTGGACCGGTGCTGGTCCTCTCACAGAAGAGCTAGAAAGGTTGGACGATGATGAACCACCCCTATTCGGGCAGCCCACAATGAGAACACCCCACTGCGCGGAAGACTGCTTCTGCTTTTGCTGCTGCTGCTGAGGGTACGTCGGGGTTGAATGCTGAACCGACGTCACTGAGGCTGCCCGCCTCGGAGCTCCAATAGTCAAAGCCCTGGCTGCCGGGGCTGGGGCTGAAGACTGATTCATCTGGCCGTGAGACCTCTTCCGACCTCCGGCCCTATCCACAATCCTCTGGGAGGTATACTCATGCCTCCGGGCTGCTCTCAAGACTACATCAAAAGTCTGATGCTCAAACTGTTCAACTACCAACAAAATCTCCAGGTGAAGTCCCTGCTGGAATCGCTGGGCTCTATCATACTCGGTTGCCACCAAGGTGGGAGCAAACCGACTGAGTCTGGAAAACTCGGCCGCATATCCGTCGACCGTCCTGCCTCCTTGCTTCAGATTAGTGAACCTCGTCTGTAGATCATATCGGGCTACAGCATCAAAATACTTGGTCTGGAATCTCTCTCTGAATACTGCCCAAGTAATGGGTGCTGCTAATCCAACGGCCTGCGCTGCCCACCAGCTGCGGGCAAGATCTAACAACTGCAGGCGCACAACGGCCACCTTCTCGTTCTCTGGGGTCCTGGCTGCTTCTAGAATCACCTCTGTGTCCTGAAGCCAAGCATCTGCGGCGATAGCATCTTCACTATCGTCGAAGAATGGAGGGTTCAAGCGCTTGAAGCTGTTGGCCGCGCTGTTACCCTGATGACCTCCTCTGGTCAGAGCATCCGTCACTGCCTGGTGCAAGGCATCTCCTCGACGATCTTGAGAAGCTATCAAGGTCCTGACGGGTCCTACTAAAGTGCCATCATCAGGTTCTACAGGTTGAACTGGCTGAACTGGGGGCTCTTCTCCAATAGGCTCGACTCTGGAGGCTACTCCGGAGTGCTGGACTTGATCTCCAGGTTGCTGCTGGTCCGCGGGAGGTGCTCTGCCTTGCTGGTCGGTAGGACCACGAACAATGCCGCTGAAGAAGACGACATAGGGAACAATAAGGAAGGACCAGGACAGATCAACGATACAAGCACATGATCAGGACAAGAATCCAGGGATTCAGAAGATACGAGCAGAGATCAAGGACGAATACTGATTGAGATATCTATTCGGTAAACCCTCACATATCTTGATTTACAAGACCTGCATGGGCCACCACTTAAACCATGTCACGCCCCAGAACCAGAATACTGGAGAGCGGGGGCAGACATAGCCAGCTACGTATATTGAAATGGATTCCATCTCGCTATACGGTCACGGCTGTCTATATACATGAGGGTTTACTACAAGCCAACAGTCTCCTATGGTCATGAACAAGCCTAGTGTCTCAATCACAAGCAAGTAAGTAATTGTTACAAGATGTATGATCATTAAATATACAATAATAAGGCGTCCCAAATATTACATATTCAGCTGATCATGAAGCTAGTCGTTACAAAATGGGAGGACTAGCAAGAGTTTAGTCATACATGATCAACCCTAGGATCTGTCAATCATGTTACAGCCCGTAGGCAGACAGTAAGTAAATACAATCGAGCTAAACAGGTGCTCGTCGGCTAAACGCCTCAAAAGAATATTTTTACAATAAAATAGGAGAGCAAAAATAGACCCACTCGTTGCCCGGATTACGTCTAGTCGCCACCATCGGGCTGGATAGTCGGTAGATCCTCTAGAGCTGCTCCAAAATCTGGCCATACAAACCAGCTGGGTCAGATCCCAGAAAGAGCAAGTGCCACAAAGGAAGCTTCACTTAGGAACTAAAACCAGCAATCAGCACAAGAGTATAAATAAAAGTAAGAACTGGAAATAAGGAAAATACATCAGGATGATATACGACGAGATAACCATGGAACTATTCAGATAACCAGGTTATAACCCGTAAACCAAACAAGGACCGGGGTTGTAACCTTTCGTCTGAACAGAACTTGGAATTCTCACCATTCATCAGTAAAATAAATACCAGCATTCTGGTCATGCAGTAATCTGGGACAAGATCAGGGCAAGACTAGACAGGTTAGACTCCATCCAATCATTTCACGGCCAAGCAAGAATTACGGCTTGATACTTTAACTAACTAGGGTTATCACAGGCCTAGTTACTAACAAGATACAGTGAGAATCTTCCACAGCCACAAGCCCTGCAGACCATCCAGGTTACCCAGGTCGAAATTAGGGGTTGAATTCGGGTGGGTACACCGTCCAGGAAACGCATGTACCCTTAGGTAGCTTGAAGGGTGCAACACATGACGGTGTGCTGGAAATATGCCCTACTCGACGGCAGGCTACAGATCCCAAGCGCGCCCAGGTAACGGGATTACCTGTAGCTGGAAGATCTCTTCATGACTAATGTATTAATCTAGTTATTAGCCTTAGTCCATTTCAATGGGTACTCCTGACCGTGGTACTCAGGAGTCACCTCCTAGACATGATGCAAGACAGGACTGGATTATTTGTACAAGCACAATCGCCCACGGTGTCCAGGTAATTATATAAGTCATGTCATGTCAGGTAGCCGTCGCAACAGCTGTTCAAGATAATCATGTCAGGTTTATCATATCAAGTGTACTAGTCAGGAGTGCGCCACGACGGGCCACTATCAGGTCATGTCAGGTTATTATGTCAGGAGTGCACCACTACGGGTCACTATCACGTCATGCTCAATTATCATTAAACATATTAAATAAATCCATGATTATCAAGTTCATGACAAAAGGCGTAAGGATATAAAATGGACATAAAATATCTAATAAAATATCAATATTCAGGGCTATAGAAGAGCCATGCGGCTAAGGCATATGCGGCCAGGAATGATCACATGCGGCTGGAAGAGAACAACCCATGCGGCTGAATGGATATGGGTTCATGCGGCCCGAAATCCGAGTTCATGCGGCTCGAAAAGGTCGGTCTCAAGGCAGTGCGGGCGTGCGGCGCATGCGGCTGCAGGAACTTATGCGGTCAGGAATGGAGGGGTCTCATGCGTCTGAAGGGAATCAGGGTCTACGCGGCTCGGGATCAGTCAGTCATGCGGCTGAGAGGACTCGGGTCCTCATGCGGCAGCGGGGAGCAATGCCTATGCGGCTGGGAGCAAGGGTGCATATGCGGTTCGGGAAGAAGGGCCCCATGCGGCTAGAAGTACAAGAGCCTTATGCGGCCGAACTAAATACTTGCCGCATGAACTTGTCATGCGGTCAAGTCCAGTTGATAGTGCATGCGGTTTCGAAGCTGACTTGCCGCATGAATATTCATGCGATCAAGTGCTACTATGCGGCTCGGGACTGTGCTTCTTTTCCAAATTTCCGAGAAGAAGTACACTACAAGCCATGGCTTCCAAGCTGCATAACTCTATCATCCGGAGCCCAAATCCGAACTTTCTTAGGTCAAAATGGGGTAGAACGAGATTCTCTACAACATGGAACCATCAAAACACAGAAATAACAAGATTAAGTAGATCAAAATCCAAGAAATCCGAAAATAAAATAAATATAGATCTACAAGAATCTAGCTATGGAAAGTGAAAATGCCATGTTCTAAAGTTAGTTAAAATGTTGTAAGGAAGAGAATGAAGCAATAAAATTGGAGTTCCTCCATGAAGCAAGTTGCACTTGCCTAGACCTCTCTCTTCTCTCTCTGGTAGGTAAGGAAGTAATGGGAAAGAAGAAGATGATAAATGAAGAGAGAGAATAAAGAGAATGGATTAATAAAGGGGTTGGTGGTGGTAGGTAGGGGGTTCACCATATAAAACCAATCCCAAACCATACCCACATAAACCGAACCGAACCAAGCCAATGAAATACAAATGCAAAAATAAACCAAGCTAGGAACAAGATAAAATACGTACACGTATTCCAAAATACGTAATACGAACAACAGGCATTACAACTCTACCCTCCTTAAAAGAATTCCGTCCTCAGAATTTAATCAAGAGGCTAGAGGAGCAATGACAAGCTACATTAATCACATGCAAGCTATAACTAGGCAGACAATCACTCATTCAAGCAAGGAATCGAAGGCATGAGGCATAAGAAAGACATTATACCTCATGAGTCAAACAAGTCGGGATATCGCGATCGGATATCATCCTCACGCTCCCACGTTGACTCCCCCAAAGAGTGATGACCCCAAGCAACTCGGACTAACTTGATATTCTTGTTCTTGAGGATCTTCTCTCTCCGGTCCAATATAGACACGGGCCTCTCCTCATATGAAAGGTTGGTACCAAAAACCAATTTCGAATGATCCAGGACATGGCTCGGGTCTGGGATATACCGTCGTAATTGGGATACATGGAACACGTCATGCACCTCGCTTAGCGACGGCGGAAGAGCGAGACGATAGGATACATCTCCTACTCGCTCCAAAATATCGAACGGTCCTATATACCTAGGACTTAGCTTTCCCCGTACGCCAAAACGAATGACGCCACGGTTAGGCGAAATCCTCAGGAATACATGATCGCCGACCGAAAACTCTAGAGGGCGCCGATGAGAATCGGCCCAATGGCGCTGGCGATCTTGGGCAACTCGAAGGTGATCTCTGACCCTCCTGACCACTTCAACTGTCTGGGCAATCATTTCTGGACCGAGCATCTGTCTCTCTCCAACATCATCCCAGGCTAGCGGGGATCTACACTTCCTACCATACAGTGCCTCGAACGGTGCCATCTGGATACTGGCCTGGAAACTGTTGTTGTACGAGAATTCTACCAGGTGCAAGTGATCTTCCCATGAACCACCAAAGTCAAGTGTACAGGACCGCAACATGTCTTCAAGAGTCTGGATCGTGCGCTCTGACTGGCCATCTGTCTGCGGGTGATATGCTGAACTGAACTGGAGATGAGTCCCCAAACTCTCTTGCAAGCTACGCCAAAAGTGCGACGTAAATCTTAAATCTCGGTCCGAGGTGATACTGACTGGCATACCGTGTAATCTGACAATCTGCCTGAGGTACATCTCTGCGAGTTGAGCCGTCGACTGGCCAACCCTAAATAGAAGAAAGTGAGCCACCTTGGTGAGCCAATCAACTATAACCCAGATAGCATCTCTACCAGCTGGGGATCTAGGTAGTCCAGTCACAAAATCCATGGTCACATGCTCCCATTTCCATTCTGGAATCGGCAAGGGCTGAAGAAGTCCAGCCGGTCTCTGATGTTCAGCTTTAACTTGTTGGCAAACCAAATACCGAGAGACAAACCGAGCTATCTTCCGCTTCATGCCATTCCACCAGAAGTGCTGACGGATATCACGGTACATCTTCGTACTGCCAGGATGGATGGAATACTAAGAACTGTGCGCCTCTGACATGATCTCCTGCCTGATATCTCTACTGGGTAAACAAAGAAGCTTCCCATGTCGAAGTGTACCATCCTCATGAATGCATAACTCTGGTCTTCGTCCTGCCTCACACTCTGCTCTGAGCCGCTGAAGCTTGGAATCTGCCGACTGCGCCATCCGGATCCTCTCGACTATAGTGGACTGAACTTGCATACTGGCCATCAATGCCACACTGGAAGGGAGAACAACTTCGATACCCATCTTCTGAAGATCGGCTAACAGCTCTGGTTGTGCTGTTAGGAAATAAACTTCGGCTCTCCTGCTCAATGCATCTGCTACAACGTTGGCCTTCCCAGGATGATACTGCAAGTTGACATCATAATCCACAAGAAGCTCCAGCCACCTTCTCTGACGCATGTTAAGATCCTTCTGGGTGAAAACATACTTCAGGCTCTTATGGTCGGTAAAAATCTCCACCATGTCTCCATACAAATAGTGCCTCTATAACTTAAGTGCAAACACTACTGCTGCCAGCTCTAAGTCATGGGTTGGGTAACTTTTCTCATGATCACGAAGTTGTCGTGATGCATAAGCTATTACCTTCCCATGCTGCATCAGAACACATCCTAAACTCCTGCCTGAAGCATCACAATACACTGAGAATCCTCCGGTTCCATCGGGAAGCGTGAGAATAGGAGCTGTTATCAGGCCTTGCTTCAACTGCTCAAAAGAACTCTGACACTCTGTCGTCCAAGCAAACTGCACATCCTTGTGGGTCAACTGCGTCAATGGCGCTGAAATTCGAGCAAAATTCGAAACAAACCGCCAGTAGTAGTCGGCCAATCCAAGAAAACTACGAACTTCTGCAACTGTGCTAGGCACTGGCCATGACTCAATAGCCACAATCTTCTGGGGATCCACTTCTACTCCTCCTATGGTGATGATATGACCCAAGTACGAAATGCGATCGAGCCAGAACTCGCATTTACTGAACTTGGCATATAACTGGTGCTCTTTGAGGATCTGAAGAACTATACGGAGATGCTGCTCATGCTCCGCCTCACTCTTGCTGTAGACCAGGATGTCATCCAAGAACACAATCACAAACTGATCCAAGTAAGACATGAAGATGCGATTCATGAGGTCCATGAATACTGCTGGCGCATTGGCTGCTCCAAAGGGCATAACAAGGAACTCCCAATGCCCATATCTCGATCTAAAAGCTATCTTCTGGATGTCCTGCTCTCTGACTCTGATCTGATGATATCCTGAGCGTAAGTCGATCTTCGAGAATACTGATGCCCCTTTGAGTTGATCAAATAAGTCATCTATCCTCGGGAGAGGGTATCTGTTCTCGATTGTCACCGAGTTCAAGGTACGATAATCAACACATAACCTGGACGTACCATCCTTTTTTTTCACAAGAAGCATCGGGGCTCCCCAAGGCGATCCACTAGCACGAATGAATCCCTTGGTCCTGAGTTCTTCAATCATCTTGTATAATATCTCCAACTCTGACGGCGCCATCCTGTAGACTCTCTCTGACACTGGGGCTGTCCCGGGAATCAAGTCTATAGTGAACTCAATTTCCCGCTCTGGAGGCATGCCTGGAAGCTCTTCTGGGAAAACATCTGGAAACTCCTCCACTATCCTGGGCAACTGAACTGCCGCTACTGCCATCCGCTATACTGGAGGAGAAGGCTCAACCGCTCCTCTGGAGAAGGAAAACTCTGGCTCGCCTGGAATGCTAAAAACAACCCTACCAATATGGCAGTCTATCCTAGCATACTGGTTTCTCAACCAATCCATCCCTAAGACCACATCATAATCGGCCATCGAGAACTCTATCAATCTAGCGGGAAATTCTCTACCGCTAACTACGATCCGACATGAAAAAAATACTCTATCTACTCCCACAAGTCCGTTACCAGTAAGTATATTGAGCCTTACTGATAATGACTCGGGCTTCAATCCTACCCGTGTCGCGAATCGTGCAGACATAAAAGAATACGATGCACCAGAATCAAATAAAGCTGAAGCTGGAAATGAGTTGACGAGAATAGTACCTGCCACTACCTCTTCTGGTGCCATACCTTCCTCTGCGGTCATTACCATAGCCTGACCGTGCCCTCGGGGTGCTGGTCCCCTCTGTTGAAATCCTCGCTGCCTGCTCTGACTCTGGGCTTGGACTTGTGCATACTGCTGGGGGTTCTGCTGCTGGAATACTTGGGTCTGAGGCGACAAGGGCCTCGAAAATGGGTACTTGTTGCTGCTGCTGGACCGGTGCTGGTCCTCTCACAGAAGAGCTAGAAAGGTTGGACGATGATGAACCACCCCTATTCGGGCAGGATCCAACCCTATGGTCTGGTGCTCCACAAGCCAGACACAATCCCTGTGCCCTGCGACATTCTGCCATCACATGGCCTGGCTTCCCATAATGAGAACACCCCACTGCGGAAGACTGCTTCTGCTTCTGCTGCTGCTGCTGAGGGTACGTCGGGGTTGAATGCTGAACCGACGTCACTGAGGCTGCCCTCCTCGGAGCTCCAATAGTCAAAGCCCTGGCTGCCGGGGCTGGGGCTGAAGACTGATTCATCTGGCCGTGAGACCTCTTCCGACCTCCGGCCCTATCCACAATCCTCTGGGAGGTATACTCATGCCTCCGGGCTGCTCTCAAGACTGCATCAAAAGTCTGATGCTCAAACTGTTCAACTGCCAACAAAATCTCCAGGTGAAGTCCCTGCTGGAATCACTGGGCTCTATCATACTCGGTTGCCACCAAGGTGGGAGCAAACCGACTGAGTCTGGAAAACTCGGCCGCATATCCGTCGACCGTCCTGCCTCCTTGCTTCAGATTAGTGAACCTCGTCTGTAGATCATATCGGGCTACAGCATCGAAATACTTGGTCTGGAATCTCTCTCTGAATACTGCCCAAGTAATGGGTGCATGCTAATCCAATGGCCTGCGCTGCCCACCAGCTGCGGGCAAGATCTAACAACTGCAGGCGCACAACGGCCACCTTCTCGTTCTCTGGGGTCCTGGCTGCTTCTAGAATCACCTCTGTGTCCTGAAGCCAAGCATCTGCGGCTGATAGCATCTTCACTACCGTCGAAGAATGGAGGGTTCAAGCGCTTGAAGCTGTTGGCCGCACTGTTACCCTGATGACCTCCTCTGGTCAGAGCATCCGTCACTGCCTGGTGCAAGGCATCTCCTCGACGATCTTGAGAAGCTATCAAGGTCCTGACGGGTCCTACTAAAGTGCCATCATCAGGTTCTACAGGTTGAACTGGCTGAACTGGGGGCTCTTCTCCAATAGGCTCGACTCTGGAGGCTACTCCGGAGTGCTGGACTTGATCTCCAGGTTGCTGCTGGTCCGCGGGAGGTGCTCTGCCTTGCTGGTCGGTAGGACCACGAACAATGCCGCTGAAGAAGACGACATAGGGAACAATAAGGAAGGACCAGGACAGATCAACGATACAAGCACATGATCAGGACAAGAATCCAGGGATTCAGAAGATACGAGCAGAGATCAAGGACGAATACTGATTGAGATATCTATTCGGTAAACCCTCACATATCTTGATTTACAAGACCTGCATGGGCCACCACTTAAACCATGTCACGCCCCAGAACCAGAATACTGGAGAGCGGGGGCAGACATAGCCAGCTACGTATATTGAAATGGATTCCATCTCGCTATACGGTCACGGCTGTCTAGATACATGAGGGTTTACTACAAGCCAACAGTCTCTATGGTCATGAACAAGCCTAGTGTCTCAATCACAAGCAAGTAAGTAAATGTTACAAGATGTATGATCATTAAATATACAATAATAAGGCATCCCAAATATTACATATTCAGCTGATCATGAAGCTAGTCGTTACAAAATGGGAGGACTAGCAAGAGTTTAGTCATACATGATCAACCCTAGGATCTGTCAATCATGTTACAGCCCGTAGGCAGACAGTAAGTAAATACAATCGAGCTAAACAGGTGCTCGTCGGCTAAACGCCTCAAAAGAATATTTTTACAATAAAGTAGGAGAGCAAAAATAGACCCACTCGTTGCCCGGATTACGTCTAGTCGCCACCATCGGGCTGGATAGTCGGTAGATCCTCTAGAGCTGCTCCGAAATCTGGCCATACAAACCAGCTGGGTCAGATCCCAGAAAGAGCAAGTGCCACAAAGGAAGCTTCACTTAGGAACTAAAACCAGCAATCAGCACAAGAGTATAAATAAAAGTAAGAACTGGAAATAAGGAAAATACATCAGGATGATATACGACGAGATAACCATGGAACTATTCAGATAACCAGGTTACAACCCGTAAACCAAACAAGGACCGGGGTTGTAACCTTTCGTCTGAACAGAACTTGGAATTCTCACCATTCATCAGTAAAATAAATACCAGCATTCTGGTCATGTAGTAATCTGGGACAAGATCAGGGCAAGACTAGACAGGTTAGACTCCATCCAATCATTTCACGGCCAAGCAAGAATTACGGCTTGATACTTTAACTAACTAGGGTTATCACAGGCCTAGTTACTAACAAGATGCAGTGAGAATCTTCCACAGCCACAAGCCCTGCAGACCATCCAGGTTACCCAGGTCGAAATTAGGGGTTGAATTTGGATGGGTACACCGTCCAGGAAACGCATGTACCCTTAGGTAGCTTGAAGGGTGCAACACATGACGGTGTGCTGGAAATATGCCCTACTCGACGGCAGGCTACAGATCCCAAGCATGCCCAGGTAACGGGATTACCTGTAGCTGGGAGATCTCTTCATGACTAATGTATTAATCTAGTTATTAGCCTTAGTCCATTTCAATGGGTACTCCTGACCGTGGTACTCAGGAGTCCCCTCCTAGACATGATGCAAGACAGGACTGGATTATTTGTACAAGCACAATCGCCCACGGTGTCCAGGTAATTATATAAGTCATGTCATGTCAGGTAGCCGTCGCAACAGCTGTTCAAGATAATCATGTCAGGTTTATCATATCAAGTGTACTAGTCAGGAGTGCGCCACGACGGGCCACTATCAGGTCATGTCAGGTTATTATATCAGGAGTGCACCACTACGGGTCACTATCACGTCATGCTCAATTATCATTAAACATATTAAATAAATCCATGATTATCAAGTTCATGACAAAAGGCGTAAGGATATAAAATGGACGTAAAATATCTAATAAAATATCAATATTCAGGGCTATAGAAGAGCCATGCGGCTAAGGCATATGCGGCCAGGAATGATCACATGCGGCTGGAAGAGAACAACCCATGCGGCTGAATGGATATGGGTTCATGCAGCCCGAAATCCGAGTTCATGCGGCTCGAAAAGGTCGGTCTCAAGGCAGTGCGGGCGTGCGGCGCATGCGGCTGCAGAAGCTTATGCGGTCAGGAATGGAGGGGTCTCATGCGGCTGAAGGGAATCAGGGTCTACGCGGCTCGAGATCAGTCAGTCATGCGGCTGAGAGGACTCGGGTCCTCATGCGGCAGCGGGGAGCAATGCCTATGCGGCTGGGAGCAAGGGTGCATATGCGGTTCGGGAAGAAGGGCCCCATGCGGCTAGAAGTACAAGAGCCTTATGCGGCCGAACTAAATACTTGCCGCATGAACTTGTCATGCGGTCAAGTCCAGTTGATAGTGCATGCGGTTTCGAAGCTGACTTGCCGCATGAATATTCATACGATCAAGTGCTACTATGCGGCTCGGGACTGTGCTTCTTTTCCAAATTTTCGAGAAGAAGTACACCACAAGCCATGGCTTCCAAGCTGCATAACTCTATCATCCGGAGCCCAAATCCGAACTTTCTTAGGTCAAAATGGGGTAGAACGAGATTCTCTACAACATGGAACCATCAAAACACAGAAATAACAAGATTAAGTAGATCAAAATCCAAGAAATCCGAAAATAAAATAAATATAGATCTACAAGAATCTAGCCATGGAAAGTGAAAATGCCAAGTTCTAAAGTTAGTTAAAATGTTGTAAGGAAGAGAATGAAGCAATAAAATTGGAGTTCCTCCATGAAGCAAGTTGCACTTGCCTAGACCTCTCTCTTCTCTCTCTGGTAGGTAAGGAAGTAATGGAAAAGAAGAAGATGATAAATGAAGAGAGAGAATAAAGAGAATGGATTAATAAAGGGGTTGGTGGTGGTAGGTAGGGGGTTCACCATATAAAACCAATCCCAAACCAAACCCACATAAACCGAACCGAACCAAGCCAATGAAATACAAATGCAAAAATAAACCAAGCTAGGAACAAGATAAAATACGTACACGTATTCCAAAATACGTAATACGAACAACAGGCATTACAACTCTACCCTCCTTAAAAGAATTCCGTCCTCAGAATTTAATCAAGAGGCTAGAGGAGCAATGACAAGCTACATTAATCACATGCAAGCTATAACTAGGCAGACAATCACTCATTCAAGCAAGGAATCGAAGGCATGAGGCATAAGAAAGACATTATACCTCACGAGTCAAACAAGTCGGGATATCGCGATCGGATATCATCATCACGCTCCCACGTTGACTCCCCCAAAGAGTGATGACCCCAAGCAACTCGGACTAACTTGATATTCTTGTTCTTGAGGATCTTCTCTCTCCGGTCCAATATAGACACGGGCCTCTCCTCATATGAAAGGTTGGTACCAACAACCAATTCCGAATGATCCAGGACATGGCTCGGGTCTGGGATATACCGTCGTAATTGGGATACATGGAACACGTCATACACCTCGCTTAGCGACGGCGGAAGAGCGAGACGATAGGATACATCTCCTACTCGCTCCAGAATATCGAACGGTCCTATATACCTAGGACTAAGCTTTCCCCGTACGCCGAAACGAATGACGCCACGGTTAGGCGAAATCCTCAGGAATACATGATCGCCGACCGAAAACTCTAGAGGGCGCCGATGAGAATCGGCCCAATGGCGCTGGCGATCTTGGGCAACTCGAAGGTGATCTCTGACCCTCCTGACCACTTCAACTGTCTGGGCAATCATTTCTGGACCGAGCATCTGTCTCTCTCCAACATCATCCCAGGCTAGCGGGGATCTGCACTTCCTACCATACAGTGCCTCGAACGGTGCCATCTGGATACTGGCCTGGAAACTGTTGTTGTACGAGAATTCTACCAGGTGCAAGTGATCTTCCCATGAACCACCGAAGTCAAGTGTACAGAACCGCAACATGTCTTCAAGAGTCTGGATCGTGCGCTCTGACTGGCCATCTGTCTGCGGGTGATATGCTGAACTGAACTGGAGATGAGTCCCCAAACTCTCTTGCAAGCTACGCCAAAAGTGCGACGTAAATCTTAAATCTCGGTCCGAGGTGATACTGACTGGCATACCGTACAATCTGACAATCTGCCTGAGGTACATCTCTGCGAGTTGAGCCGTCGACTGGCCAACCCTAAATAGAAGAAAGTGAGCTACCTTGGTGAGCCGATCAACTATAACCCAGATAGCATCTCTACCAGCTGGGGATCTAGGTAGTCCAGTCACAAAATCCATGGTCACATGCTCCCATTTCCATTCTGGAATCGACAAGGGCTGAAGAAGTCCAGCCGGTCTCTGATGTTCAGCTTTAACTTGCTGGCAAACTAAATACCGAGAGACAAACCGAGCTATCTTCCGCTTCATGCCATTCCACCAGAAGTGCTGACGGATATCACGGTACATCTTCGTACTGCCAGGATGGATGGAATACTGAGAACTGTGCGCCTCTGACATGATCTACTGCCTGATATCTCTACTGGGTACACAAAGACGCTTCCCATGTCGAAGTGTACCGTCCTCATGAATGCATAACTCTGGTTCTTCGTCCTGCCTCACACTCTGCTCTGAGCCGCTGAAGCTTGAATCTGCCGACTGCTGCCATCCGGATCCTCTCGACTATAGTGGACTGAACTTGCATACTGGCCATCAATGCCACACTGGAAGGGAGAACAACTTCGATACCCATCTTCTGAAGATCGGCTAACAGCTCTGGTTGTGCTGTTAGAAATAAACTCCGGCTCTCCTGCTCAATGCATCTGCTACAACGTTGGCCTTCCCAGGATGATACTGCAAGTTGACATCATAATCCACAAGAAGCTCCAGCCACCTTCTCTGACGCATGTTAAGATCCTTCTGGGTGAAAACATACTTCAGGCTCTTATGGTCGGTAAAAATCTCCACCATGTCTCCATACAAATAGTGCCTCCATAACTTAAGTGCAAACACTACTGCTGCCAGCTCTAAGTCATGGGTTGGGTAACTTTTCTCATGATCACGAAGTTGTCGTGATGCATAAGCTATTACCTTCCCATGCTGCATCAGAAGACATCCTAAACCCCTGCCTGAAGCATCACAATACACTGAGAATCCTCCGGTTCCATCGAGAAGCGTGAGAATAGGAGCTGTTATCAGGCCTCGCTTCAACTGCTCAAAAGAACTCTGACACTCTGTCGTCCAAGCAAACTGCACATCCTTGTGGGTCAACTGCGTCAATGGCGCTGAAATTCGAGCAAAATCCGAAACAAACCGCCAGTAGTAGCCGGCCAATCCAAGAAAACTAGCGAACTTCTGCAACTGTGCTAGGCACTGGCCATGACTCAATAGCCACAATCTTCTGGGGATCCACTTCTACTCCTCCTATGGTGATGATATGACCCAAGTACGAAATGCGATCGAGCCAGAACTCGTATTTACTGAACTTGGCATATAACTGGTGCTCTTTGAGGATCTGAAGAACTATACGGAGATGCTGCTCATGCTCCGCCTCACTCTTGCTGTAGACCAGGATGTCATCCAAGAACACAATCACAAACTGATCCAAGTAAGACATGAAGATGCGATTCATGAGGTCCATGAATACTGCTGGCGCATTGGCTGCTCCAAAGGGCATAACAAGGAACTCCCAATGCCCATATCTCGATCTAAAAGCTGTCTTCTGGATGTCCTGCTCTCTGACTCTGATCTGATGATATTCTGAGCGTAAGTCGATCTTCGAGAATACTGATGCCCCTTTGAGTTGATCAAACAAGTCATCTATCCTCGGAAGAGGGTATCTGTTCTCGATTGTCACCGAGTTCAAGGTACGATAATCAACACATAACCTGGACGTACCATCCTTCTTTTTCACAAGAAGCATCGGGGCTCCCCAAGGCGATCCACTAGCACGAATGAATCCCTTGGTCCTGAGTTCTTCAATCATCTTGTATAATATCTCCAACTCTGACGGCGCCATCCTGTAGACTCTCTCTGACACTGGGGCTGTCCCGGGAATCAAGTCTATAGTGAACTCAATTTCCCGCTCTGGAGGCATGCCTGGAAGCTCTTCTGGGAAAACATCTGGAAACTCCTCCACTATCCTGGGCAACTGAACTGCCGCTACTGCCATCCGCTAATACTGGAGGAGAAGGCTCAACCGCTCCTCTGGAGAAGGAAAACTCTGGCTCGCCTGGAATGCTAAAAACAACCCTACCAATATGGCAGTCTATCCTAGCATACTGGTTTCTCAACCAATCCATCCCTAAGACCACATCATAATCGGCCATCGAGAACTCTATCAATCTAGCGGGAATTCTCTACCGCTAACTACGATCCGACACTGAGAAAAAACACTCTATCTACTCCCACAAGTCCGTTACCAGTAAGTATATTGAGCCTTACTGATAATGACTCGGGCTCCAATCCTACCCGTGTCGCGAATCGTGCAGACATAAAAGAATGCGATGCACCAGAATCAAATAAAGCTGAAGCTGGAAATGAGTTGACGAGAATAGTACCTGCCACTACCTCTCCTGGTGCCAATCCTTCCTCTGCGGTCATTACCATAGCCTGACCGTGCCCTCGGGGTGCTGGTCCCCTCTGTTGAAATCTTCGCTGCCTGCTCTGACTCTGGGCTTGGACTTGTGCATACTGCTGGGGGTTCTGCTGCTGGAATACTTGGGTCTGAGGCGGCAAGGGCCTCAAAACTGGGTACTGTTGCTGCTGCTGGACCGGTGCTGGTCCTCTCACAGAAGAGCTAGAAAGGTTGGACGATGATGAACTACCCCTATTCGGGCAGGATCCAACCCTATGGTCTGGTGCTCCACAAGCCAGACACAATCCCTGTGCCCTGTGACATTCTGCCATCACATGGCCTGGCTTCCCATAATGAGAACACCCCACTGCGAAAGACTGCTTCTGCTTCTGCTGCTGCTGCTGAGGGTACGTCGGGGTTGAATGCTGAACCGACGTCACTGAGGCTGCCCTCCTCGGAGCTCCAATAGTCAAAGCCCTGGCTGCCGGGGCTGGGGCTGAAGACTGATTCATCTGGACGTGAGACCTCTTCCGACCTCCGGCCCTATCCTACAATCCTCTGGGAGGTATACTCATGCCTCCGGGCTGCTCTCAAGACTGTATCAAAAGTCTGATGCTCAAACTGTTCAACTGCCAACAAAATCTCCAGGTGAAGTCCCTGCTGGAATCGCTGGGCTCTATCATACTCGGTTGCCACCAAGGTGGGAGCAAACCGACTGAGTCTGGAAAACTCGGCCGCATATCCGTCGACCGTCCTGCCTCCTTGCTTCAGATTAGTGAACCTCGTCTGTAGATCATATCGGGCTACAGCATCGAAATACTTGGTCTGGAATCTCTCTCTGAATACTGCCCAAGTAATGGGTGCTGCTAATCCAACGGCCTGCGCTGCCCACCAGCTGCGGGCAAGATCTAACAACTGCAGGCGCACAACGGCCACCTTCTCGTTCTCTGGGGTCCTGGCTGCTTCTAGAATCACCTCTGTGTCCTGAAGCCAAGCATCTGCGGCGATAGCATCTTCACTACCGTCGAAGAATGGAGGGTTCAAGCGCTTGAAGCTGTTGGCCGCACTGTTACCCTGATGACCTCCTCTGGTCAGAGCATCCGTCACTGCCTGGTGCAAGGCATCTCCTCGACGATCTTGAGAAGCTATCAAGGTCCTGACGGGTCCTACTAAAGTGCCATCATCAGGTTCTACAGGTTGAACTGGCTGAACTGGGGGCTCTTCTCCAATAGGCTCGACTCTGGAGGCTACTCCGGAGTGCTGGACTTGATCTCCAGGTTGCTGCTGGTCCGCGGGAGGTGCTCTGCCTTGCTGGTCGGTAGGACCACGAACAATGCCGCTGAAGAAGACGACATAGGGAACAATAAGGAAGGACCAGGACAGATCAACGATACAAGCACATGATCAGGACAAGAATCCAGGGATTCAGAAGATACGAGCAGAGATCAAGGACGAATACTGATTGAGATATCTATTCGGTAAACCTCACATATCTTGATTTACAAGACCTGCATGGGCCACCACTTAAACCATGTCACGCCCCAGAACCAGAATACTGGAGAGCGGGGGCAGACATAGCCAGCTACGTATATTGAAATGGATTCCATCTCGCTATACGGTCACGGCTGTCTAGATACATGAGGGTTTACTACAAGCCAACAGTCTCCTATGGTCATGAACAAGCCTAGTGTCTCAATCACAAGCAAGTAAGTAAATGTTACAAGATGTATGATCATTAAATATACAATAATAAGGCGTCCCAAATATTACATATTCAGCTGATCATGAAGCTAGTCGTTACAAAATAGGAGGACTAGCAAGAGTTTAGTCATACATGATCAACCCTAGGATCTGTCAATCATGTTACAGCCCGTAGGCAGACAGTAAGTAAATACAATCGAGCTAAACAGGTGCTCGTCGGCTAAACGCCTCAAAAGAATATTTTTACAATAAAGTAGGAGAGCAAAAATAGACCCACTCGTTGCCCGGATTACGTCTAGTCGCCACCATCGGGCTGGATAGTCGGTAGATCCTCTAGAGCTGCTCCGAAATCTGGCCATACAAACCAGCTGGGTCAGATCCCAGAAAGAGCAAGTGCCACAAAGGAAGCTTCACTTAGGAACTAAAACCAGCAATCAGCACAAGAGTATAAATAAAAGTAAGAACTGAAATAAGGAAAATACATCAGGATGATATACGACGAGATAACCATGGAACTATTCAGATAACCAGGTTACAACCCGTAAACCAAACAAGGACCGGGGTTGTAACCTTTCGTCTGAACAGAACTTGGAATTCTCACCATTCATCAGTAAAATAAATACCAGCATTCTGGTCATGTAGTAATCTGGGACAAGATCAGGGCAAGACTAGACAGGTTAGACTCCATCCAATCATTTCACGGCCAAGCAAGAATTACGGCTTGATACTTTAACTAACTAGGGTTATCACAGGCCTAGTTACTAACAAGATGCAGTGAGAATCTTCCACAGCCACAAGCCCTGCAGACCATCCAGGTTACCCAGGTCGAAATTAGGGGTTGAATTTGGGTGGGTACACCGTCCAGGAAACGCATGTACCCTTAGGTAGCTTGAAGGGTGCAACACATGACGGTGTGCTGGAAATATGCCCTACTCGACGGCAGGCTACAGATCCCAAGCATGCCCAGGTAACGGGATTACCTGTAGCTGGGAGATCTCTTCATGACTAATGTATTAATCTAGTTATTAGCCTTAGTCCATTTCAATGGGTACTCCTGACCGTGGTACTCAGGAGTCCCCTCCTAGACATGATGCAAGACAGGACTGGATTATTTGTACAAGCACAATCGCCCACGGTGTCCAGGTAATTATATAAGTCATGTCATGTCAGGTAGCCGTCGCAACTGCTGTTCAAGATAATCATGTCAGGTTTATCATATCAAGTGTACTAGTCAGGAGTGCGCCACGACGGGCCACTATCAGGTCATGTCAGGTTATTATATCAGGAGTGCACCACTACGGGTCACTATCACGTCATGCTCAATTATCATTAAACATATTAAATAAATCCATGATTATCAAGTTCATGACAAAAGGCGTAAGGATATAAAATGGACGTAAAATATCTAATAAAATATCAATATTCAGGGCTATAGAAGAGCCATGCGGCTAAGGCATATGCGGCCAGGAATGATCACATGCGGATGGAAGAGAAAAACCCATGCGGCTGAATGGATATGGGTTTATGCGGCCCGAAATCCGAGTTCATGCGGCTCGAAAAGGTCGGTCTCAAGGCAGTGCGGGCGTGCGGCGCATGCGGCTGCAGAAGCTTATGCGGTCAGGAATGGAGGGGTCTCATGCGGCTGAAGGGAATCAGGGTCTACGCGGCTCGGGATCAGTCAGTCATGCGGCTGAGAGGACTCGGGTCCTCATGTGGCAGCGGGGAGCAATGCCTATGCGGCTGGGAGCAAGGGTGCATATGCGGTTCGGGAAGAAGGGCCCCATGCGGCTAGAAGTACAAGAGCCTTATGCGGCCGAACTAAATACTTGCCGCATGAACTTGTCATGCGGTCAAGTCCAGTTGATAGTGCATGCGGTTTCGAAGCTGACTTGCCGCATGAATATTCATACGATCAAGTGCTACTATGCGGCTCGGGACTGTGCTTCTTTTCCAAATTTCCGAGAAGAAGTACACCACAAGCCATGGCTTCCAAGCTGCATAACTCTATCATCCGGAGCCCAAATCCGAACTTTCTTAGGTCAAAATGGGGTAGAACGAGATTCTCTACAACATGGAACCATCAAAACACAGAAATAACAAGATTAAGTAGATCAAAATCCAAGAAATCCGAAAATAAAATAAATATAGACCTACAAGAATCTAGCCATGGAAAGTGAAAATGCCAAGTTCTAAAGTTAGTTAAAATGTTGTAAGGAAGAGAATGAAGCAATAAAATTGGAGTTCCTCCATGAAGCAAGTTGTACTTGCCTAGACCTCTCTCTTCTCTCTCTGGTAGGTAAGGAAGTAATGGGAAAGAAGAAGATGATAAATGAAGAGAGAGAATAAAGAGAATGGATTAATAAAGGGGTTGGTGGTGGTAGGTAGGGGGTTCACCATATAAAACCAATCCCAAACCAAACCCACATAAACCGAACCGAACCAAGCCAATGAAATACAAATGCAAAAATAAACCAAGCTAGGAACAAGATAAAATACGTACACGTATTCCAAAATACGTAATACGAACAACAGGCATTACAACTCTACCCTCCTTAAAAGAATTCCGTCCTCAGAATTTAATCAAGAGGCTAGAGGAGCAATGACAAGCTACATTAATCACATGCAAGCTATAACTAGGCAGACAATCACTCATTCAAGCAAGGAATCGAAGGCATGAGGCATAAGAAAGACATTATACCTCACGAGTCAAACAAGTCGGGATATCGCGATCGGATATCATCATCACGCTCCCACGTTGACTCCCCCAAAGAGTGATGACCCCAAGCAACTCGGACTAACTTGATATTCTTGTTCTTGAGGATCTTCTCTCTCCGGTCCAATATAGACACGGGCCTCTCCTCATATGAAAGGTTGGTACCAACAATCAATTCCGAATGATCCAGGACATGGCTCGGGTCTGGGATATACCGTCGTAATTGGGATACATGGAACACGTCATGCACCTCGCTTAGCGACGGCGGAAGAGCGAGACGATAGGATACATCTCCTACTCGCTCCAGAATATCGAACGGTCCTATATACCTAGGACTAAGCTTTCCCCGTACGCCGAAACGAATGACGCCACGGTTAGGCGAAATCCTCAGGAATACATGATCGCCGACCGAAAACTCTAGAGGGCGCCGATGAGAATCGGCCCAATGGCGCTGGCGATCTTGGGCAACTCGAAGGTGATCTCTGACCCTCCTAACCACTTCAACTGTCTGGGCAATCATTTCTGGACCGAGCATCTGTCTCTCTCCAACATCATCCCAGGCTAGCGGGGATCTGCACTTCCTACCATACAGTGCCTCGAACGGTGCCATCTGGATACTGGCCTGGAAACTGTTGTTGTACGAGAATTCTACCAGGTGCAAGTGATCTTCCCATGAACCACCGAAGTCAAGTGTACAGAACCGCAACATGTCTTCAAGAGTCTGGATCGTGCGTTCTGACTGGCCATCTGTCTGCGGGTGATATGCTGAACTGAACTGGAGATGAGTCCCCAAACTCTCTTGCAAGCTACGCCAAAAGTGCGACGTAAATCTTAAATCTCGGTCCGAGGTGATACTGACTGGCATACCGTACAATCTGACAATCTGCCTGAGGTACATCTCTGCGAGTTGAGCCGTCGACTGGCCAACCCTAAATAGAAGAAAGTGAGCCACCTTGGTGAGCCGATCAACTATAACCCAGATAGCATCTCTACCAGCTGGGGATCTAGGTAGTCCAGTCACAAAATCTATGGTCACATGCTCCCATTTCCATTCTGGAATCGACAAGGGCTGAAGAAGTCCAGCCGGACTCTGATGTTCAGCTTTAACTTGCTGGCAAACTAAACACCGAGAGACAAACCGAGCTATCTTCCGCTTCATGCCATTCTACCAGAAGTGCTGACGGATATCACGGTACATCTTCGTACTGCCAGGATGGATGGAATACTGAGAACTGTACGCCTCTGACATGATCTACTGCCTGATATCTCTACAGGGTACACAAAGACGCTTCCCATGTCGAAGTGTAGCGTCCTCATGAATACATAACTCTGGTCTTCGTCCTGCCTCACACTCTGCTCTGAGCCGCTGAAGCTTGGAATCTGCCGACTGCGCCATCCGGATCCTCTCGACTATAGTGGACTGAACTTGCATACTGGCCATCAATGCCACACTGGAAGGGAGAACAACTTCGATACCCATCTTCTGAAGATCGGCTAACAGCTCTGGTTGTGCTGTTAGAAAATAAACTTCGGCTCTCCTGCTCAATGCATCTGCTACAACGTTGGCCTTCCCAGGATGATACTGCAAGTTGACATCATAATCCACAAGAAGCTCCAGCCACCTTCTCTGACGCATGTTAAGATCCTTCTGGGTGAAAACATACTTCAGGCTCTTATGGTCGGTAAAAATCTCCACCATGTCTCCATACAAATAGTGCCTCCATAACTTAAGTACAAACACTACTGCTGCCAGCTCCAAGTCATGGGTTGGGTAACTTTTCTCATGATCACGAAGTTGTCGTGATGCATAAGCTATTACCTTCCCATGCTGCATCAGAACACATCCTAAACCCCTGCCTGAAGCATCACAATACACTGAGAATCCTCCGGTTCCATCGAGAAGCGTGAGAATAGGAGCTGTTATCAGGCCTCGCTTCAACTGCTCAAAAGAACTCTGACACTCTGTCGTCCAAGCAAACTGCACATCCTTGTGGGTCAACTGCGTCAATGGCGCTGAAATTCGAGCAAAATCCGAAACAAACCGCCGGTAGTAGCCGGCCAATCCAAGAAAACTGCGAACTTCTGCAACTGTGCTAGGCACTGGCCATGACTCAATAGCCACAATCTTCTGGGGATCTACTTCTACTCCTCCTATGGTGATGATATGACCCAAGTACGAAATGCGATCGAGCCAGAACTCGTATTTACTGAACTTGGCATATAACTGGTGCTCTTTGAGGATCTGAAGAACTATACGGAGATGCTGCTCATGATCCGCCTCACTCTTGCTGTAGACCAGGATGTCATCCAAGAACACAATCACAAACTGATCCAAGTAAGACATGAAGATGCGATTCATAAGGTCCATGAATACTGCTGGCGCATTGGCTGCTCCAAAGGGCATAACAAGGAACTCCCAATGCCCATATCTCGATCTAAAAGCTGTCTTCTGGATGTCCTGCTCTCTGACTCTGATCTGATGATATTCTGAGCGCAAGTCGATCTTCGAGAATACTGATGCCCCTTTGAGTTGATCAAACAAGTCATCTATCCTCGGAAGAGGGTATCTGTTCTTGATTGTCACCGAGTTCAAGGTACGATAATCAACACATAACCTGGACGTACCATCCTTCTTTTTCACAAGAAGCATCGGGGCTCCCCAAGGCGATCCACTAGCACGAATGAATCCCTTGGTCCTGAGTTCTTCAATCATCTTGTACAATATCTCCAACTCTGACGGCGCCATCCTGTAGACTCTCTCTGACACTAGGGCTGTCCCGGGAATCAAGTCTATAGTGAACTCAATTTCCCGCTCTGGAGGCATGCCTGGAAGCTCTTCTGGGAAAACATCTGGAAACTCCTCCACTATCCTGGGCAACTGAACTGCCGCTACTGCCATCCGCAATACTGGAGGAGAAGGCTCAACCGCTCCTCTGGAGAAGGAAAACTCTGGCTCGCCTGGAATGCTAAAAACAACCCTACCAATATGGCAGTCTATCCTAGCATACTGGTTTCTCAACCAATCCATCCCTAAGACCACATCATAATCGGCCATCGGGAACTCTATCAATCTAGCGGGAAATTCTCTACCGCTAACTACGATCCGACACGAGAAAAACACTCTATCTACTCCCACAAGTCCGTTACCAGTAAGTATATTGAGCCTTACTGATAATGACTTGGGCTCCAATCCTACCCGTGTCGCGAATCGTGCAGACATAAAAGAATGCGATGCACCAGAATCAAATAAAGCTGAAGCTGGAAATGAGTTGACGAGAATAGTACCTGCCACTACCTCTCCTGGTGCCAATCCTTCCTCTGCAGTCATTACCATAGCCTGACCGTGCCCTCGGGGTGCTGGTCCCCTCTGTTGAAATCTTCGCTGCCTGCTCTGACTCTGGGCTTGGACTTGTGCATACTGCTGGGGGTTCTGCTGCTGGAATACTTGGGTCTGAGGCGGCAAGGGCCTCAAAACTGGGTACTGTTGCTGCTGCTGGACCGGTGTTGGTCCTCTCACAGAAGAGCTAGAAAGGTTGGACGATGATGAACCACCCCTATTCGGGCAGGATCCAACCCTATGGTCTGGTGCTCCACAAGCCAGACACAATCCCTGTGCCCTGTGACATTCTGCCATCACATGGCCTGGCTTCCCATAATGAGAACACCCCACTGCGAAAGACTGCTTCTGCTTCTGCTGCTGCTGCTGAGAGTACGTCGGGGTTGAATGCTGAACCGACGTCACTGAGGCTGCCCTCCTCGGAGCTCCAATAGTCAAAGCCCTGGCTGCCGGGGCTGGGGCTGAAGACTGATTCATCTGGCCGTGAGACCTCTTCCGACCTCCGGCCCTATCCACAATCCTCTGGGAGGTATACTCATGCCTCCGGGCTGCTCTCAAGACTGTATCAAAAGTCTGATGCTCAAACTGTTCAACTGCCAACAAAATCTCCAGGTGAAGTCCCTGCTGGAATCGCTGGGCTCTATCATACTCGGTTGCCACCAAGGTGGGAGCAAACCGACTGAGTCTGGAAAACTCGGCCGCATATCCGTCGACCGTCCTGCCTCCTTGCTTCAGATTAGTGAACCTCGTCTGTAGATCATATCGGGCTACAGCATCAAAATACTTGGTCTGGAATCTCTCTCTGAATACTGCCCAAGTAATGGGTGCTGCTAATCCAACGGCCTGCGCTGCCCACCAGCTGCGGGCAAGATCTAACAACTGCAGGCGCACAACGGCCACCTTCTCGTTCTCTGGGGTCCTGGCTGCTTCTAGAATCACCTCTGTGTCCTGAAGCCAAGCATCTGCGGCGATAGCATCTTCACTACCGTCGAAGAAGGGACGGTTCAAGCGCTTGAAGCTGTTGGCCGCACTGTTACCCTGATGACCTCCTCTGGTCAGAGCATCCGTCACTGCCTGGTGCAAGGCATCTACTCGACGATCTTGAGAAGCTATCAAGTTCCTGACGGGTCCTACTAAAGTGCCATCATCAGGTTCTACAGGTTGAACTGGCTGAACTGGGGGCTCTTCTCCAATAGGCTCGACTCTGGAGGCTACTCCGGAGTGCTGGACTTGATCTCCAGGTTGCTGCTGGTCCGCGGGAGGTGCTCTGCCTTGCTGGTCGGTAGGACCACGAACAATGCCGCTGAAGAAGACGACATAGGGAACAATAAGGAAGGACCAGGACAGATCAACGATACAAGCACATGATCAGGACAAGAATCCAGGGATTCAGAAGATACGAGCATAGATCAAGGACGAATACTGATTGAGATATCTATTCGGTAAACCCTCACATATCTTGATTTACAAGACCTGCATGGGCCACCACTTAAACCATGTCACGCCCCAGAACCAGAATACTGGAGAGCGGGGGCAGACATAGCCAGCTACGTATATTGAAATGGATTCCATCTCGCTATACGGTCACGGCTGTCTAGATACATGAGGGTTTACTACAAGCCAACAGTCTCCTATGGTCATGAACAAGCCTAGTGTCTCAATCACAAGCAAGTAAGTAAATGTTACAAGATGTATGATCATTAAATATACAATAATAAGGCGTCCCAAATATTACATATTCAGCTGATCATGAAGCTAGTCGTTACAAAATAGGAGGACTAGCAAGAGTTTAGTCATACATGATCAACCCTAGGATCTGTCAATCATGTTACAGCCCGTAGGCAGACAGTAAGTAAATACAATCGAGCTAAACAGGTGCTCGTCGGCTAAACGCCTCAAAAGAATATTTTTACAATAAAGTAGGAGAGCAAAAATAGACCCACTCGTTGCCCGGATTACGTCTAGTCGCCACCATCGGGCTGGATAGTCGGTAGATCCTCTAGAGCTGCTCCGAAATCTGGCCATACAAACCAGCTGGGTCAGATCCCAGAAAGAGCAAGTGCCACAAAGGAAGCTTCACTTAGGAACTAAAACCAGCAATCAGCACAAGAGTATAAATAAAAGTAAGAACTGGAAATAAGGAAAATACATCAGGATGATATACGACGAGATAACCATGGAACTATTCAGATAACCAGGTTACAACCCGTAAACCAAACAAGGACCGGGGTTGTAACCTTTCGTCTGAATAGAACTTGGAATTCTCACCATTCATCAGTAAAATAAATACCAGCATTCTGGTCATGTAGTAATCTGGGACAAGATCAGGGCAAGACTAGACAGGTTAGACTCCATCCAATCATTTCACGGCCAAGCAAGAATTACGGCTTGATACTTTAACTAACTAGGGTTATCACAGGCCTAGTTACTAACAAGATGCTGTGAGAATCTTCCACAGCCACAAGCCCTGCAGACCATCCAGGTTACCCAGGTCGAAATTAGGGGTTGAATTTGGGTGGATACACCGTCCAGGAAACGCATGTACCCTTAGGTAGCTTGAAGGGTGCAACACATGACGGTGTGCTGGAAATATGCCCTACTCGACGGCAGGCTACAGATCCCAAGCATGCCCAGGTAACGGGATTACCTGTAGCTGGGAGATCTCTTCATGACTAATGTATTAATCTAGTTATTAGCCTTAGTCCATTTCAATGGGTACTCCTGACCGTGGTACTCAGGAGTCCCCTCCTAGACATGATGTAAGACAGGACTGGATTATTTGTACAAGCACAATCGCCCACGGTATCCAGGTAATTATATAAGTTATGTCATGTCAGGTAGCCGTCGCAACAGCTGTTCAAGATAATCATGTCAGGTTTATCATATCAAGTGTACTAGTCAGGAGTGCGCCACGACGGGCCACTATCAGGTCATGTCAGGTTATTATATCAGGAGTGCACCACTACGGGTCACTATCACGTCATGCTCAATTATCATTAAACATATTAAATAAATCCATGATTATCAAGTTCATGACAAAAGGCGTAAGGATATAAAATGGACGTAAAATATCTAATAAAATATCAATATTCAGGGCTATAGAAGAGCCATGCGGCTAAGGCATATTCGGCCAGGAATGATCACATGCGGCTGGAAGAGAACAACCCATACGGCTGAATGGATATGGGTTCATGCGGCCCGAAATCCGAGTTCATGCGGCTCGAAAAGGTCGGTCTCAAGGCAGTACGGACGTGCGGCGCATGCGGCTGCAGGAGCTTATGCGGTCAGGAATGGAGGGGTCTCATGCGGCTGAAGGAAATCAGGGTCTACGCGGCTCGGGATCAGTCAGTCATGCGGCTGAGAGGACTCGGGTCCTCATGCGGCAGCGGGGAGCAATGCCTATGCGGCTGGGAGCAAGGGTGCATATGCGGTTCGGGAAGAAGGGCCCCATGCGGCTAGAAGTACAAGAGCCTTATGCGGCCGAACTAAATACTTGCCGCATGAACTTGTCATGCGGTCAAGTCCAGTTGATAGTGCATGCGATTTCGAAGCTGACTTGCCGCATGAATATTCATGCGATCAAGTGCTACTATGCGGCTCGGGACTGTGCTTCTTTTCCAAATTTCCGAGAAGAAGTACACCACAAGCCATGGCTTCCAAGCTGCATAACTCTATCATCCGGAGCCCAAATCCGAACATTCTTAGGTCAAAATGGGGTAGAACGAGATTCTCTACAACATGGAATCATCAAAACACAGAAATAACAAGATTAAGTAGATCAAAATCCAAAAAATCCGAAAATAAAATAAATATAGATCTACAAGAATCTAGCCATGGAAAGTGAAAATGCCAAGTTCTAAAGTTAGTTAAAATGTTGTAAGGAAGAGAATGAAGCAATAAAATTAGAGTTCCTCCATGAAGCAAGTTGCACTTGCATAGACCTCTCTCTTCTTTCTCTGGTAGATAAGGAAGTAATGGGAAAGAAGAAGATGATAAATGAAGAGAGAGAATAAAGAGAATGGATTAATAAAGGGGTTGGTGGTGGTAGGTAGGGGGTTCACCATATAAAACCAATCCCAAACCAAACCCACATAAACCTAACCGAACCAAGCCAATGAAATACAAATACAAATACAAAAATAAACCAAGCTAGGAACAAGATAAAATACGTACACGTATTCCAAAATACGTAATACGAACAACAGGCATTACAACTCTACCCTCCTTAAAAGAATTCCGTCCTCAGAATTTAATCAAGAGGCTAGAGGAGCAATGACAAGCTACATTAATCACATGCAAGCTATAACTAGGCAGACAATCACTCATTCAAGCAAGGAATCGAAGGCATGAGGCATAAGAAAGACATTATACCTCACGAGTCAAACAAGTCGGGATATCGCGATCGGATATCATCCTCACGCTCCCACGTTGACTCCCCCAAAGAGTGATAACCCCAAGCAACTCGGACTAACTTGATAGTCTTGTTCTTGAGGATCTTCTCTCTCCGGTCCAATATAGACACGGGCCTCTCCTCATATGAAAGGTTGGTACCAACAACCAATTCCGAATGATCCAGGATATGGCTCGGGTCTGGGATATACCGTCGTAATTGGGATACATGGAACACGTCATGCACCTCGCTTAGCGACGGCGGAAGAGCGAGACGATAGGATATATCTCCTACTCGCTCCAGAATATCGAACGGTCCTATATACCTAGGACTAAGCTTTCCCCGTACGCCGAAACGAATGACGCCACGGTTAGGCAAAATCCTCAGGAATACATGATCGCCGACCGAAAACTCTAGAGGGCGCCGATGAGAATCGGCCCAATGGCGCTGGCGATCTTGGGCAACTCGAAGGTGATCTCTGACCCTCCTGACCACTTCAACTGTCTGGGCAATCATTTCTGGACCGAGCATCTGTCTCTCTCCAACATCATCCCAGGCTAGCGGGGATCTGCACTTCCTACCATACAGTGCCTCGAACGGTGCCATCTGGATACTGGCCTGGAAACTGTTGTTGTACGAGAATTCTACCAGGTGCAAGTGATCTTCCTATGAACCACCGAAGTCAAGTATACAGGACCGCAACATGTCTTCAAGAGTCTGGATCGTGCGCTCTGACTGGCCATCTGTCTGCGGGTGATATGCTGAACTGAACTGGAGATGAGTCCCCAAACTCTCTTGCAAGCTACGCCAAAAGTGCGACGTAAATCTTAAATCTCGGTCCGAGGTGATATTGACTGGCATACCGTGCAATCTGACAATCTGCCTGAGGTACATCTCTGCGAGTTGAGCCGTCGACTGGCCAACCCTAAATAGAAGAAAGTGAGCCACCTTGGTGAGCCGATCAACTATAACCCAGATAGCATCTCTACCAGCTGGGGATCGAGGTAGTCCAGTCACAAAATCCATGGTCACATGCTCCCATTTTCATTCTGGAATCGGCAAGGGCTGAAGAAGTCCAGCCGGTCTCTGATGTTCAGCTTTAACTTGCTGGCAAACCAAACACCGAGAGACAAACCGAGCTATCTTCCGCTTCATGCCATTCCACCAGAAGTGCTGACGGATATCACGGTACATCTTCGTACTGCCAGGATGGATGGAATACTGAGAACTGTGCGCCTCTGACATGATCTACTGCATGATATCTCTACTGGGTACACAAAGACGCTTCCCATGTCGAAGTGTACCGTCCTCATGAATGCATAACTCTGGTCTTCGTCCTGCCTCACACTCTGCTCTGAGCCGCTGAAGCTTGGAATCTGTCGACTGCGCCATCCGGATCCTCTCGACTATAGTGGACTGAACTTGCATACTGGCCATCAATGCCACACTGGAAGGGAGAACAACTTCGACACCCATCTTCTGAAGATCGGCTAACAGCTCTGGTTGTGCTGTTAGAAAATAAACTCCGGCTCTCCTGCTCAATGCATCTGCTACAACGTTGGCCTTCCCAGGATGATACTGCAAGTTGACATCATAATCCACAAGAAGCTCCAGCCACCTTCTCTGACGCATGTTAAGATCCTTCTGGGTGAAAACATACTTCAGGCTCTTATGGTCGGTAAAAATCTCCACCATGTCTCCATACAAATAGTGCCTCCATAACTTAAGTGCAAACACTACTGCTGCCAGCTCCAAGTCATGGGTTGGGTAACTTTTCTCATGACCACGAAGTTGTCGTGATGCATAGGCTATTACCTTCCCATGCTGCATCAGAAGACATCCTAAACCCCTGTCTGAAGCATCACAATACACTGAGAATCCTCCGGTTCCATCGAGAAGCGTGAGAATAGGAGCTGTTATCAGGCCTCGCTTCAACTGCTCAAAAGAACTCTGACACTCTGTCGTCCAAGCAAACTGCACATCCTTGTGGGTCAACTGCATCAATGGCGCTGAAATTCGAGCAAAATCCGAAACAAACCGCCGGTAGTAGCCGGCCAATCCAAGAAAACTGCGAACTTCTGCAACTGTGCTAGGCACTGGCCATGACTCAATAGCCACAATCTTCTGGGGATCCACTTCTACTCCTCCTATGGTGATGATATGACCCAAGTACGAAATGCGATCGAGCCAGAACTCGTATTTACTGAACTTGGCATATAACTGGTGCTCTTTGAGGATCTGAAGAACTATACGGAGATGCTGCTCATGCTCCGCCTCACTCTTGCTGTAGACCAGGATGTCATCCAAGAACACAATCACAAACTGATCCAAGTAAGATATGAAGATGCGATTCATGAGGCCCATGAATACTGCTGGCGCATTGGCTGCTCCAAAGGGCATAACAAGGAACTCCCAATGCCCATATCTCGATCTAAAAGCTGTCTTCTGGATGTCCTGCTCTCTGACTCTAATCTGATGATATTCTGAGCGCAAGTCGATCTTCGAGAATACTGATGCCCCTTTGAGTTGATCAAACAAGTCATCTATCCTCGGAAGAGGGTATCTGTTCTTGATTGTCACCGAGTTCAAGGTACGATAATCAACACATAACCTGGACGTACCATCCTTCTTTTTCACAAGAAGCATCGGGGCTCCCCAAGGCGATCCACTAGCACGAATGAATCCCTTGGTCCTGAGTTCTTCAATCATCTTGTACAATATCTCCAACTCTGACGGCGCCATCCTGTAGACTCTCTCTGACACTGGGGCTGTCCCGGGAATCAAGTCTATAGTGAACTCAATTTCCCGCTCTGGAGGCATGCCTGGAAGCTCTTCTGGAAAAACATCTGGAAACTCCTCCACTATCCTGGGCAACTGAACTGCCGCTACTGCCATCCGCAATACTGGAGGAGAAGGCTCAACCGCTCCTCTGGAGAAGGAAAACTCTGGCTCGCCTGGAATGCTAAAAACAACCCTACCAATATGGCAGTCTATCCTAGCATACTGGTTTCTCAACCAATCCATCCCTAAGATCACATCATAATCGGCCATCGGGAACTCTATCAATCTAGCAGGGAATTTTCTACCGCTAACTACGATCCGACACGAGAAAAACACTCTATCTACTCCCACAAGTCCGTTACCAGTAAGTATATTGAGCCTTACTGATAATGACTCGGGCTCCAATCCTACCCGTGTCGCGAATCGTGCAGACATAAAAGAATGCGATGCACCAGAATCAAATAAAGCTGAAGCTGGAAATGAGTTGACGAGAATAGTACCTGCCACTACCTCTCCTGGTGTCAATCCTTCCTCTGCGGTCATTACCATAGCCTGACCGTGCCCTCGGGGTGCTGGTCCCCTCTGTTGAAATCTTCGCTGCCTGCTCTGACTCTGGGCTTGGACTTGTGCATACTGCTGGGGGTTCTGCTGCTGGAATACTTGGGTCTGAGGCGGCAAGGGCCTCAAAACTGGGTACTGTTGCTGCTGCTGGACCGGTGCTGGTCCTCTCACAGAAGAGCTAGAAAGGTTGGACGATGATGAACCACCCCTATTCGGACAGGATCCAACCCTATGGTCTGGTGCTCCACAAGCCAGACACAATCCCTGTGCCCTGCGACATTCTGCCATCACATGGCCTGGCTTCCCACAATGAGAACACCCCACTGCGGAAGACTGCTTCTGCTTCTGCTGCTGCTGCTGAGGGTACGTCGGGGTTGAATGCTGAACCGACGTCACTGAGGCTGCCCGCCTCGGAGCTCCAATAGTCAAAGCCCTGGCTGCCGGGGCTGGGGCTGAAGACTGATTCATCTGGCCGTGAGACCTCTTCCGACCACCGGCCCTATCCACAATCCTCTGGGAGGTATACTCATGCCTCCGGGCTGCTCTCAAGACTGCATCAAAAGTCTGATGCTCAAACTGTTCAACTGCCAACAAAATCTCCAGGTGAAGTCCCTGCTGGAATCGCTGGGCTCTATCATACTCGGTTGCCACCAAGGTGGGAGCAAACCGACTGAGTCTGGAAAACTCGGCCGTATATCCGTCGACCGTCCTGCCTCCTTGCTTCAGATTAGTGAACCTCGTCTGTAGATCATATCGGGCTACAGCATCGAAATACTTGGTCTGGAATCTCTCTCTGAATACTGCCCAAGTAATGGGTGCTGCTAATCCAACGGCCTGCGCTGTCCACCAGCTGCGGGCAAGATCTAACAACTGCAGGCACACAACGGCCACCTTCTCGTTCTCTGGGGTCCTGGCTGCTTCTAGAATCACCTCTGTGTCCTGAAGCCAAGCATCTGCGGCGATAGCATCTTCACTACCGTCGAAGAATGGAGGGTTCAAGCGCTTGAAGCTGTTGGCCGCACTGTTACCCTGATGACCTCCTCTGGTCAGAGCATCCGTCACTGCCTGGTGCAAGGCATCTCCTCGACGATATTGAGAAGCTATCAAGGTCCTGACGGGTCCTACTAAAGTGCCATCATCAGGTTCTACAGGTTGAACTGGCTGAACTGGGGGCTCTTCTCCAATAGGCTCGACTCTGGAGGCTACTCCGGAGTGCTGGACTTGATCTCCAGGTTGCTGCTGGTCCGCGGGAGGTGCTCTGCCTTGCTGGTCGGTAGGACCACGAACAATGCCGCTGAAGAAGACGACATAGGGAACAATAAGGAAGGACCAGGACAGATCAACGATACAAGCACATGATCAGGACAAGAATCCAGGGATTCAGAAGATACGAGCAGAGATCAAGGACGAATACTGATTGAGATATCTATTCGGTAAACCCTCACATATCTTGATTTACAAGACCTGCATGGGCCACCACTTAAACCATGTCACGCCCCAGAACCAGAATACTGGAGAGCGGGGGCAGACATAGCCAGCTACGTATATTGAAATGGATTCCATCTCGCTATACGGTCACGGCTGTCTAGATACATGAGGGTTTACTACAAGCCAACAGTCTCCTATGGTCATGAACAAGCCTAGTGTCTCAATCACAAGCAAGTAAGTAAATGTTACAAGATGTATGATCATTAAATATACAATAATAAGGCGTCCCAAATATTACATATTCAGCTGATCATGAAGCTAGTCGTTACAAAATGGGAGGACTAGCAAGAGTTTAGTCATACATGATCAACCCTAGGATCTGTCAATCATGTTACAGCCCGTAGGCAGACAGTAAGTAAATACAATCGAGCTAAACAGGTGCTCGTCGGCTAAATGTCTCAAAAGAATATTTTTACAATAAAGTAGGAGAGCAAAAATAGACCCACTCGTTGCCCGGATTACGTCTAGTCGCCACCATCGGGCTGGATAGTCGGTAGATCCTCTAGAGCTGCTCCGAAATCTGGCCATACAAACCAGCTGGGTCAGATCCCAGAAAGAGCAAGTGCCACAAAGGAAGCTTCACTTAGGAACTAAAACCAGCAATCAGCACAAGAGTATAAATAAAAGTAAGAACTGGAAATAAGGAAAATACATCAGGATGATATACGACGAGATAACCATGGAACTATTCAGATAACTAGGTTACAACCCGTAAACCAAACAAGGACCGGGGTTGTAACCTTTCGTCTGAACAGAACTTGGAATTCTCACCATTCATCAGTAAAATAAATACCAGCATTCTGGTCATGCAGTAATCTGGGACAAGATCAGGGCAAGACTAGACAGGTTAGACTCCATCCAATCATTTCACGGCCAAGAAAGAATTACGGCTTGATACTTTAACTAACTAGGGTTATCACAGGCCTAGTTACTAACAAGATGCAGTGAGAATCTTCCACAGCCACAAGCCCTGCAGACCATCCAGGTTACCCAGGTCAAAATTAGGGGTTAAATTCGGGTGGGTACACCGTCCAGGAAACGCATGTACCCTTAGGTAGCTTGAAGGGTGCAACACATGACGGTGTGCTGGAAATATGCCCTACTCGACGGCAGGCTACAGATCCCAAGCGCGCCCAGGTAACGGGATTACCTGTAGCTGGGAGATCTCTTCATGACTAATGTATTAATCTAGTTATTAGCCTTAGTCCATTTCAATGGGTACTCCTGACCGTGGTACTCAGGAGTCCCCTCCTAGACATGATGCAAGACAGGACTGGATTATTTGTACAAGCACAATCGCCCACGGTGTCCAGGTAATTATATAAGTTATGTCATGTCAGGTAGCCGTCGCAACAGCTGTTCAAGATAATCATGTCAGGTTTATCATATCAAGTGTTCTAGTCAGGAGTGCGCCACGACGGGCCACTATCAGGTCATGTCAGGTTATTATGTCAGGAGTGCACCACTACGGGTCACTATCACGTCATGCTCAATTATCATTAAACATATTAAATAAATCCATGATTATCAAGTTCATGACAAAAGGCGTAAGGATATAAAATGGACGTAAAATATCTAATAAAATATCAATATTCAGGGCTATAGAAGAGCCATGCGGCTAAGGCATATGCGGCCAGGAATGATCACATGCGGCTGGAAGAGAACAACCCTTGCGGCTGAATGGATATGGGTTCATGCGGCCCGAAATCCGAGTTCATGCGGCTCGAAAAGGTCGGTCTCAAGGCAGTACGGGCGTGCGGCGCATGCGGCTGCAGGAGCTTATGCGGTCAGGAATGGAGGGGTCTCATGCGGCTGAAGGGAATCAGGGTCTACGCGGCTCGGGATCAGTCAGTCATGCGGCTGAGAGGACTCGGGTCCTCATGCGGCAGCGGGGAGCAATGCCTATGCGGCTGGGAGCAAGGGTGCATATGCGGTTCGGGAAGAAGGGCCCCATGCGGCTAGAAGTACAAGAGCCTTATGCGGCCGAACTAAATACTTGCCGCATGAACTTGTCATACGGTCAAGTCCAGTTGATAGTGCATGCGGTTTCGAAGCTGACTTGCCACATGAATATTCATGCGATCAAGTGCTACTATGCGGCTCGGGACTGTGCTTCTTCTCCAAATTTCCGAGAAGAAGTACACCATAAGCCATGGCTTCCAAGCTGCATAACTCTATCATCTGGAGCCCAAATCCGAACTTCCTTAGGTCAAAATAGGATAGAACGAGATTCTCTACAACATGGAACCATCAAAACACAGAAATAACAAGATTAAGTAGATCAAAATCCAAGAAATCCGAAAATAAAGTAAATATAGATCTACAAGAATCTAGCCATGGAAAGTGAAAATGCCAAGTTCTAAAGTTAGTTAAAATGTTGTAAGAAAGAGAATGAAACAATAAAATTGGAGTTCCTCCATGAAGCAAGTTGTACTTGCCTAGACCTCTCTCTTCTCTCTCTGGTAGGTAAAGAAGTTATGGGGAAGAAGAAGATGATAAATGAAGAGAGAGAATAAAGAGAATGGATTAATAAAGGGGTTGGTGGTGGTAGGTAGGGGGTTCACCATATAAAACCAATCCCAAACCAAACCCACATAAACCGAACCGAACCAAGCCAATGAAATGCAAATGCAAAAATAAACCAAGCTAGGAACAAGATAAAATACGTACACGTATTCCAAAATACGTAATACGAACAATAGGCATTACAAAGCTCGAGGATCTTCTGTCGCTATTGCTCGATGTACCGCACCACGAGGACGGAGACACGTGAGCTAGAGTGTATTTATATACTATATTCTTTTTATTCTTTTTATTTATATACTATACTCTTTTGGGCATTTATCGAGCACGTGTTAGCATGTATTTATGAGAGCTTATTCCCATTAACAAACGACATATTTGTACTTATTTCTAGACTATATCATGCATATTCCTACTTTTGCTAGTATTTTATTTTGGCTACTAGCTTCATGATCATATATGAGATAGTATTTCGGGATGCCTTATTACATTTTATAGTATGTCATATTTTATTATTTATTGTAAGCCATATAACTTGACTATTGGTTTGTAGTTTAACCCCCCCCCCCCCCCCTGTCTTGAACTTCTGGGTGTTGGTGTACTCCATAGTGAATAGATGGATGTGCCATACCCCGTTATTCATATTTTGATATTAGGGCATGATACTGCAAAAGCAAAGTAAAAGTCTTCTTCACTCACGACACAAGAATGCATATGGCTAAGGCTGTTGGTTGAGAATGTTCAAGTTGTAATTGACAAACCAACCATTATTCGCGTTGACAACCAAAGTTCCTTGAATCTAACTACAAATACAAGTTGTCGTGCAAGAACTAAGCATATTGAAATCAGCATCACTTTATTCAAGAGTAAGTGCTTAAAGGGACCATTGAAGCTTTGGAGGTGAGAAGCAAGGATAACATTGTAGATATATTTATAAACTCGCTTTCCAAAGGACCATTCAAGCTACTTAAACCAATGAGTTGGTCCAAAAATTGCACTTTAAAGGGGAGTGTTAAAGTTTGAAGTGCATTTTTTATCAAAAATAATCTAGCTTGTAAAACATATATTTTATTGATAATTTTATTAGGTCACATTCATGCGTAAGTTATTTGTACTCAATAGTTGTGAGTTACGTGACTCAAGAGTCACAATTAGTTACAAAGTCTAAATGTCATATAGTGGGAGTCTAGTATAAATCTATGTTTTATGTCATTTCATGATGAATAAAAACAACTATTCTACTTCATTTTTCTTTCCACCATTTTTGGTTGTCTTCTTTACATTTGTAATTCGTTTATGGGCTAGTATGTATCTCATACTAGTTGAGAAATCATGGAGTTTCTCCAAAACTCCTACTATCGTTAGTATTGGCAAGTGTTGTAGAAATATGAACATGGGTGATGATTTTGGAGAACAGTTCTAACCGTTGTCTGGTAGTAGAATACGTTTCGAATAGCCATAACCAGCAGCAACCTCAGAAAAGAAAGGATCCCTCAATCAATCAAACATTATGTAATTTCCTGTCACTCCAACTTTTAAATAAAACATGACGACACTCAGGACTCTTCGTAAGTAGTCCATTATCGACAGAGATATGTAGCTGAAGCTGGCTCTCGCTCATTGTGATGCTCATGTATGCATCCTTCGAGGAGTTGCGTAGGTATTGAAGGTGTGTCAGAAGTCTAGTGAGTGATGCTCATGTATGCATCCTTCGAGGAGTTGCGTAGGTATTAAAGGTGTGTTAGAAGTCTAGTGAGTGGATCGTGTTGGGTTATTACATCGAATTTGATTGAGCAGTCAAGGTTAATAAAAGAGTTGATTAGAAAGTTTAGTCCCCACATCGGATAGAAAGCAAAAAATTAGTTTTAGACAATTAGGATTGGTCCGACACTCAACAAGATATTTTCTTTTTAGTCATATGTGTCAAGTCTAATATCATACCTCATGGATCAACTCGGGTCGGATCTCATTGCATTCCCTACAAGTGGTATCAGAGCCAAAGATTACGAGTTGGGTTGGTTTGTGCTTTACTTAATTCAAGACAAAGTGTGTTAAAGGTTCCTAATAGGTATACTCAGATCCAATGTAAAGTTGTCTCCATAAGATGGTCAAGCAAGGGACCTAATATTGGAGGGATTATATGGTGTCACTTCTAAGGCATAGCATCTCCATAAGGTGGTCTAGTATGGAAACAAATGTTGGAGGAACTATATGTATAGTTAGCTTTAAAGGTGGGTCGAGTCAGGTAGTGCAAGATGTGCCCAATAGTGGTGCGGATGAACGTGTTACTTTAGTTAGTTCGAATGGATGGAGATGACAAAATGTTAGAGGAACTATATGAATTGGCTGCAAATGTAGGTCTAGTCGTCCGGCCCGTAGTTCAAGACGTGTAGTTGGCACCTAGTAGTGGTCCAGATGAACGTGTTAGTTTAGTTTTATGTTCAAATGGATAAATATGACAATATGATGGATCTCTTGGTTATTCGGGCTCATCCGGATACGAGCTAAGATGAAGATTATTGGGTTGTATCTCGCATCTGGTTGAGTGCTAAAGGTGGTAACAAGGGAGAAAGTAGGAGAATGATGTATAGATTATTTCGGATTTGGTCCAGAACTTAACAAGAGAATCTTTCTTTCAGGTCATATAGGACAAGTTCAATATCATACCTAATGGACCAACTCCGATTCAGATCACACATTGTTCCATATAGATCGTGCGGCGATGTCTGTCTACAGAATATTTCTCGAACACTAAAGCTCGAAGCGGAGGTGCCTGAGGCGGATGACACAATACTCCATTTATATCGAAGTTCCAAACAACACAAGGGGACTCTCTCGATGTACAGTACACTTCCAAGTGGACAGAAGTGTTGCAAGAAAATGTCGTTCAGTACATTATTGGTTCGTACATTATCAAGCAACCACACAAGGGGACTCTCTAGATGTACAGTACTGAGTACACTTCCAAGTGGACAGAAGTGTTGCAAGAAAGCCGACGTGTATCACCATCCTACATGTGGCCCACAGAGACATGAGGGGGGAAATTCCATCCCACTTTAGGAACGAGAGTTTCCAAGTAACGCAACGCGTGGACAAAACAAACAAACAAACGATAGAAAAATGAGCTGAAGATTCTCAGAATGAGTTGCTATAATTAACGCGTCGCGTGGACCCGACGTGTCGATAGTGAGTGTAGATGGAATCTATTGCTCTTCTTTCAGTGCCAGAGAATTTTTTTTTTCCCCAAAATAAGACCAATTCAATGCATTATTTTAAATTTAAATTATGCCAAGTGGGGTCTATTTTTGGTTGTTAGCAAAGTGTCAATGTGGAGACATTATGATAATGACCATGTTGTAAGCATCATGTTTAGTTTAATGCAAGTACTAAACTCTACTTGATAAGGATAGTGATTTGGCTTAAGCAAGACGGAGCCAAAGCATTGCCCCATGGTGAACCCAAAATCAAGTTATCAGGGAATTGTAGACGGAGACAAAGCATTGCCCCCATGGTGAACACAAAATCAAGTTATTAAGGAATCGAGCAAGTTGTTTTCTTTTCACCAAGGCTTAATTCATCTTTGATATAAAATACAATTGCCTAAGACTCTTTATAAGGTGATACATGTTTGTCTGCCAAATAAAGTCTAAATGTTATAACATGGTACTCTTTGACAACTATTTTGACTGCAGGTTTATAAAGGCACATTAAAACTTTATCAGGACTAGTCCGGATTGGGACTAGTCCAGGTTTTGGAGAGTTTTACTCAGAAGAGTCCATTTTTTTGATCATAGGGTTATCCTTCATTTGCAAACTCAAACCACCCCCCCCTCCCCCACCCCACACCCCCCCCCCCCCCCCCCCCCCCCCCCCCCCCCCAACCCAAAGTTTTTCCACCATTCATCCATCCCCAAGCAAGAAGTTATAAACTTTTCTTCTCCAACATCTTCCACTTCTCCTCCACCATCCTCCTCTTCTCAAGAACACCGACGACACCCAAGTTCTTTCTCTATTTGTTTCCAAAACCCTAGAAATTAATTTAAAAATTTCAAACATCCATTACATTGTTTATTTCAATTGTTTGTAGCCCATTTGAATTAAACTACATTCGGAGTGGAAAATTATCCATTTAAATTAAATCCAAGTATGCACGAACGAGAAAACTCCGCGTAAATAAGGTCTGCCCAATTTTCTGGCAGTCCTACAAACTGAATGGACTGCCAGAAAACAGGACAGTCCTAAGTCACAGCATGTGAAACAAAGGACTGTCCAATTTTCTGACAGTCCTTACTGTATGTAGGACTGTCCTACAGTAAAAAAATGGAGGCAGTCCTTACAGTAAAAACTGGACAGTCCTACATACAATAAGGACTGCCAGAAAATTGGACAGTCTTTTGTTTCACATGCTGTGACTTAGAACTGCCCAGTTTTCTGTCAGTCCATTCAGTTTGTAGGACTGCCAGAAAATTTGGCAGTCCTTGTTTGCACTAGTTGAACAGCAATATTAGAGTTTCCACCAATATTAGGGTTTGTACATTATGAGGAGCCTTTGGGTGCTATCAAAATTGGAAATGAGAAAAAATTTAGGGTTTAATTTTTGGTTGTTTTCTTCTCATTTTCTTCTTCTCCATCAATTGAAAATCGAAATTCGAAATTGGAAGAAAATTAGGTTTAAACCCCATTGTACTTGGAGATAGTGAGAATGAAAATGATGGAGAAGAAGAAAATAAGAAGAAAACACATCCAACATTTTTCTTGTTCTTCTTGTTTTTCTTGTTCTTCTTCTTCTTGGATGAGTTGAGGAAGAAGAAGAGCAAAACTAGAAAAAGTGACTTTTATACCAATCAATGGGATAGTCCTGATCAAATTTTTCAATGACAAACTTGTAAATAAATCAAATTTTCAAATGTGATAGTCCTGATAAGATTTTGATGTGCATTTATAATTAGCCTTTATAAAAACGGAGAGATTTCTCCGTAGAAAAGCAAAAGCTTGTTCTGATGGGAGAAGGCTTTTGATAAACCATATTATGGTGACGAGCATCATGGTAGTTCATCTCACACATTCATCTACCAATCACTATAATATCATTTATTAATTGGAAAATCTATCAATATTGGCAGTAAATGACCAAGATTTGAGCTTATATCTTATGCTCGTGACCTAATACCGAGAACCAAAGTTGGTCTCGGAGTTAAATGCGTACGGTATTGCTATAACTAACCACCACGGTCTTTACTGTATAGAAAACAAACCGTAGCGTAGAGGAAACCATAAATACAACATATTTAATTATATATTCTAACAAATACTCCCATTCAAATTATTGAAACTAGTAGGGTAAATTATAAAAAACTCCTCATTAGATCGACGTCTTTTGCGTAGAAAGACCTATTAGACAAATTTAGCAGTTTGCCCCTCCTTAGATTCCCCGCGCGAGCAAAAAATTCTCTACTGTCTGACCGTTAGAAATGGTCGTTAAGTCCTTTTTACTGGCAGAATCAAACAAAAGCAAGTGACTGACACTATTGTTGCCCACCATTGCAATCAAGAGATGCTTGTTCATGCCAGACACCATTTAGGTCCGACTGCCATAACTTGACCATTCCATCACCTCCAGTAGATGCTAATGTCATGCCACCCATATCCCACTCTAATTGGCATACCTACAAAGTGATGGAAAAATGGATTAGAAGTTTAACCGATCATCAAAAGCGAATCATATCTTGTTACAGTTAAAAGACTCGTGGCATTAGGAAGAGGTGGAAGTAGCAACTTGGGCGATTTTGGAAGTTACAATTCAGGAGGAAGACTAAAGATAGTTGGATGGATATGTATGTTTAGCCTAAAGTTAACATCACAAGCCAAATAATGTAGTGTTGCAGTTAAAAGACTTCGAGGCATTAGGAAGAGCTCGAACGTTTTTTCTTCAAAAATTGCGAAATAGCAACTAGGGCGATTTTGGAAGTAACAATTCAGAAGGAAGACTAAAAATAGTTGGACAGATATGTCTGTTTAGCCTAAAGTGAACATCACAAGAAAATCATATAGTGTTGCAGTTAAAAGACTCGAGGCATTAAGAAGAGGTCGAATGTTTTATCTTCAAAAATTGTGAAACAGCAACTTGGGCGATTTTGGAAGATACAATTCAGAAGGAATAAAAAATAGTTGAACGGATATGTATTGATTTCATTGACTAATTAGAAGGGGGTGAGAAAAATCTAGAGAATGTAAAATTAAAGCAAGTAGGATGATAATTAGTCCCATCAAAGTGACTATTAAAACAAATGTTACAAGTGGGAGTGTTTGGTTTGATGTAAATGCAGACAACATTTATTGTACCAACATCACTTGCAATGTTTGGTTTGATGTATATTATGGAAATGTGCAACAATTGTTGCAACAATTGTCCAACTACTGCAACATTTGTTACGGTGAAATTACTCCATCACCACTTACAGCAACATCCATTGCACCATTTTCAATCATTCTCTCCATTCAAGTTGTGCATTCAAACAATATATTTATATTTACCGCGAAAAAGTTGCAACTAAGCATCACAATTACATCATTCCAAACAACGCATTTGTAAATCCTGCAATATCATTTACAAGCAACCAAACCATATATTTGGAACACGATTTACAGCAACAAATGTTGCATGGTATTGTTGACTTTATAAGGGTCAACATTACACATGGAAAATAATACAAAAGAGGAAAGCTTAAAACCTGATTATAATGAGTCGATTTGCAAAGATAATTAGCTTTACATTGATGGGGCTTTTTTTTAGTTTGGCAATGGGAAAATACAGGGAACAAGCTAACTGTAGGCTGGAAATTAGGTAGCGAAAATATTTAGATATAAGAAGATTTTGATGGTTTGGTAAAGAGATAGAAAAGAACTTGGAGCATATCAAGTGAAGTAACTGGGTATCAGTATCAATGAATTTGTGCTATGTTCATTTTTTTGACCAGCAGGGCTGAGGCGAATGGCTCTTTTGATGGGTTGAACCAGACGAGCTCCGGCTATCTCCGTACTAATACCTAAAGCAATGAACCAGATATCTACTACATGCCAAGCAGCCAAGAAGAAATGTAAGGAACGAGAATTGTCGAAACTAGCATATTGGAAAATCAATCGGCCAAAATAACCATGAGCGGCTACAATATTCTCAAGGTTGGCAATAGGGCGGACGACTCGCGGGCATAGGCGTCCAGGACGTGGAAAGTAAACCCATCTCTGGAATCCAGAAAGATTCCAGACCTAGAAGCTGGGAGGCCTATGACGGATATGTAAAAACGACGACCTCCTCCAATCCGATTGGCGAAATCGGCGGCTTATTTTTTAGCCCGGCTTGAATGCTTCTCCACAAAAAACCACATTCACCTTTACTTTACCCGCTCCCCCACGGACCAGATTCCCACTTAGAAGAAGAGGGATTCCATCTCGATTTGCCAAAGAGGCGGCGAATGGTAACATGGCTATAGGTATTATGTTTATGGAAGTTACGAGTAAAAGGGATTTGCCTTAGGTCTGAAATGATGTAGCAATTTAAGGTGGGAGGAAAAAACTGCTTAAGTGGAAAAATAAACTGACCTGTAGACACACGCACAGACATAGATATAGGGCATAGAAAAGAACTTGGAGCATATCAAGTGCAGAAACTGGGTATCAGTGTATCCATGACTTTGTGCTATGCCCATTTTTCAACCAGCAATCCAGGAGAATAATCAACTGATGCTGTGCGATAGTTATTAAGTTTATGGAAGTTACAAGGGATTTGCAAAAGTCTGAAATGATGTAGCACATAAGGTGTGTGGGATAACTGTACACAGTGCAAGTTGTGGAAAACAAACCAATCTCCACACATCATCATCATCCAAGCATTCTCCCATCAAAACGGGGCATGCTATGGACTGTTGGTCTAATGCCCCCCCTTTATGTTGGTGACAAATTCTTAGCCAAGATAGCTATGAGCATGAGAGGGCCATGTCGTAAAAACCTAGGTGGCCAACTGGCATGTAGGTAAACCTACATTTTGGATTGCAGTTTAAGCTCATGGAACCAAGAATCACCCTCCAAGTTCCCCTAGACTATAAAAAGTCTAGACGAAGAGGTAATATGATACAATTTTGCTACAGGGAATCGCATTCATCTCTCTTAAGACATTACGCCAAAGAGTGATGGAATGACAATCCCAACACACACATACATAGATACAATATACAGGCTAAACAATACAGACACACAAATAATACAGGCTCAACAATATGTAACATATTCACATACCTCGCCATCATGACCAGAGAGTACAGCAATCTTATCCGTTGGAAGCCTTCCATCAGATTCAGGATTCAATCCTAAATGCCATATTGCAATGCCTTTGCTAGTTGCAACAGCTATAATTTCATAGGGCCTACAAAGTATCACAGTTTCTCATCTATCATTTATATTGCACAACAAAATTTATGACAAATACCATGTTGGAAGACGAATTACAAGAGAGCAAAATGCAGACAAAGGTAAGTAGCAATAAAAGTTTGTGACAAAATTACAAAGTATCTTTACAATGACTTGTAGATGGTGTAACTAAGACCTACTAATGATCATTCAAACAATGTGCATCAAGTGATTACCAGAATCAATGTTGTATTAACTATTTGACAATTTTCATTATATGATCACTCCAGGGCTGGTTACCAGTTAATCAGATTATGGAGCTGATTAATCATGATCTCATTGTCTAGCGATGCAAGACTAACAAGGCATTGATTGCTAAGCTCAGTTCTTTTAGGGGTACGACTTATCAAACCGAGCTCGAGCATGAAAAACTACATTCAAGTTCAAGTGGGATCATAAGCAGCTCAACTAGGCTCATGTCAAGCTGGAGTGTACTATAAGTAACTACAAACTAATAATTAAGTAATTAGTATGTGTGTGTAATTTAATCAACAAACCGAGTACTTGACAAGTTTCATGAGTCAAGCTTGTTCGTGACTTCACAAGTCGAGCTTCAATATGTTCAAGCGCTGCTCGTTTGCAAAGAGCCCACAAGCTTATCAGTTTATTTGCCGTCCTATCGCTTCCACATGTAACTTATGCTTAACTAAGTCACCAACTTAACTGGACAGCTGGTTAATTAATCACCGTCAGTCCAGTCATTTGAACATCAACCATAATCACATTTGTCCGTGCTCAGGACATGTTACAACAGATTTAGAAATATCCTTCCTGTAATGGGTGAGCTCAAATTGGATATACCTTCCTATGTTGGGGGCCCAAGCTACAGTATGTACCCTATCATCTCTATCTCCAGGTGAAGCCAATTCAGCAACTGGGAGCCATCGCTGATGAGACTCTTCAAACTCCCATATCTGTTGGAAAGATACATCCCATAAGAATCTTGCTTTGATCAAATTATATTCTCAAAACACAAAGAGCCAAGCTAAGCTATGAAAGAAAATGTATCTCATAGCACTAAGCAATACTATTATAGTTCCAAGGCAAGGAGTGAGTTTCCCGTCAACAAGAAGCATTTTGTTTCACTCTACAACTATGCTACCGCTTACTTCAATAATGGTAAATCTTAGTAGTTATCATGATTAACATCAATTATGAAATTGTAGGGTGCATCACTTTGTATTAAAAGAAATGATATAGCTTAAGAAATCAAATAAATCACAAATGTCAATATATCAAAAGGAAAGCAGCTTTATCCCATGCTCTTGGTGTCAGACACAGTATCTATCTCCCATTAGATTTGTTTGGCGCATGAGATAACTTCCCAAGGAATTCACAATTTTTTTATGACCATCTTTCGTCTGCATGACGTTTAAACTTTAAACATTTGTGCCAGGGTCAAATTTCTAGCCAAGATTACTATGAACAAGAGAGGCCTTGCTATAAAACCAAGAAGGCTAATCGGCAGGTAGGTAGACCTACCTTTTCAGTACTGTAGTTTAATCTCATGCAACCAATGAGCACCCTCCAAGTTCCCTTGGACTAGAAAAGAGTCTACACAAAGAGGTAAGGAAATATGATTTGCTATAAAGAATTGCATCCATCTCTAGGGCGCAAGCCAAAGAGTGAAAAAAGAATGGCTTTCCCACAACTTTTGGATCGGATACAAGAATTTTCTTCCTTTCCCTTTCCTCTAACACTGCAATTTTTACATGCTAGACAATCTACCTTGCTAGCAAAGAAAAATGCAGGCAAGTATCTGTTGAGAAAATCGTAAGGCATGAGTAGAAGTTTCCAAATGGAAGATCTGATTGAGCAAATGATCATTATACATTTTGATTAAACTACCAAAGTATAGTTGAGCTAATTGAATATTTAAATTGTTGGAAGAAATGCTTTTATTAGAACCGAGTATTTAAGACATTCACCAAAGCTGGGACAGCCCAATGATTGAGACCTTCATACGGGAAACGGATGTCCTGGTATCGAGATCCAAGGACCAGTGACTATCCTTTAAAAGAAAGTACACATTCAAATGGGTAGAGGGCCTTTAAGAGAGCTGATTCGAGGAAAGGGTGCTGTTCTTCTTATCAGCGTATGCACCTGCTGCATTTCCATGCATGCATCCATCTGAACATATACTAGCTATGTACACATGAAAAGGGGCAGACACAAAAAATTTAGTCAAAGGGGGGCTACAGTTTGATCACGTCGACACTATGATGCTCTGCGAAAACATTTATGTATGATCGTGGCAGTACTACGGTGCAGGAGAGAAATCATCACGGTGTGTTGTAGCAACATTGTGGTGCAGCAGCTACGACATTTGGTGAATACTATATGAATTGCAAGCAGAACTACATTGTGTTGTGGTTGCAACGTACTGTCGAAAAAGTGGTACCGAAGTTAGAATTTTATAAGAACTTAATCCCATGTTCTCCTGTCTATGGTAGAGACCGTAACTATTGATGGCGGAGTAGTTGCCATAATTGGAGTGTTGGAGCAAGAAGTGGGGTTGGAGGAGGAAGGAGCAATTAGATTGAGAATTGGTGTAGTGTCGTTTTGGAGTGGTTGAGAGAGTAGTGGATGGTCTTGAATGGAGGAGGTGGAGATGAGTTGAAGCTGTGGAGGTGGATGGTGATAGAGGGAGATTCCAAGATTCATTCGACAATTATTAGTATGTTTTTATATGGGAGAAACAAATGAGGTTTTGAAAGTTTCACGGCCTTGAAATCTAACAAATAACCTTACAAAGCTTTACTTTCTTTTGAGGGATTATGGTGAGTATTTTGCTTTTTAAAATCCAATGGGGGCTTAAGCCACTTTAGCTCTTGAACGGATCCACTCATGCACGAAAATGCATACATACTTGGACATAGATACATGCATGACAGTAGGTAAATGTGCGTAGGAGTGAGACTGTGTGTGTAGCTTGCAAATAATGCATGTCATTACGCGACGAACCTTCGGCGAATTGACTTGAGGAAGGTCTGAATTATAACCCAGGACAAAAGATGACTGCTGGCTTTCCCCTCTCCGAGGATTCCACGCAATTGATGCAGACACACATGCCGGCTTCCCATATCTGGAAACTGAATCGATCACATTTTGGAACTCTGCCTGCCAAAAAAAACTGGTTATTGAACTTGAAGACGCAATAAAACATCATAGTTCTTTAGAAGAAGGAAAAAAATCGCTAGTTATTGCAACAATAGGAAATTATGGAAGTCATGCAAATGGAGATCATGTGAGAGGAATTCTACTTGGTTTACATTTTAGTTAGTCCCACAAGAACATAAGTCTTAACTTATTTCTAGTTTGTTAACAAGATACGCTCCAATATGCAAACTCTAGTTGTGAGTTTGATGTACCTCATGATAACAAGCAATAGGCACATGTTATCAGTAACTAGTATAATTCACAACGACACAATTACTGCAGAGTTTGCTTAACATTAAAATAGATGTGTCAAATTCAATGAAAAATAAAAAGTTCAGCTGATTTATTTCATCTGGGACTTAAATGATAACTCATATCAAGAAGGTAGAACATTCATCATATCAGCAAAATTACTTTTATTCTATATTTTAGTTATAGAAACAAGAATCTTACAAGAATACTCAGAAGGTAGCCCCTTTTAATGCCATGTCCGAGGCTTCTGCTACTGCACTTCAATTGTTCAAAGAAGCCTAGGATTGATTCAATATTAATTCTTTCTGGGAACCATACTTTTCTTCTGCACAAATCATAGACCATTTGGGAGCAAGGCAGTCCAGTATCTTTAGCTGCCCATAAATATTTTTCAGTTCTCGAGAATTCAGGACAGTTTGAAACCCAAGAATAAGTGTGACTCATATTACCATCTGTATTTAAGTATAGGTAGTAGTTTTATTATTTTCTTCACTCATTCCATCAATCAGACAACCTAGCTTACCATTATTCATTCATCTAGCCCTTTCCTCACCATCACTACCAACTCCAATATTGGAAGAAAGAGGAATAAAATATATCAGAGAAAACAAAAGGTGTACGGCAGAAGACACAGAAAACATTTAGGATCAAGGAAAAAGGTGGCATTTTCAATATGCATGTGAGCTACCGTAAATGCATTGGACCAACTCATAAAGTAAATAATACTAGGTCACTGCAGCATTGATGCATCAGGATAAATGTTTTCAAGCTGGGAAGACTTATGGAGATCCGGAAGCTTTTCAAAGTGCTTTCTTCAATCTATTTGCAAGAATAGTAGAAAGTCATTGATGACAATCGGACAAATCAATTGGATTCAAGCTCAACTTAAGGTAAGTTTATATTTCTTTCCTATTTAATCTTCAAATGTTTTGTATCTTTAGTCAGTGTTTAAAATATTGGATTAGGTGGTGACTATTAGGCATAGTTTGCAGTATCGGCCGATACAGATACGGTTTGGCATATCCCACCGATACCAACCGATACCCGATAGTGACCGATAACGACATTGAGGGTCTTTTTTCGGTCAATTCAGTAAAGAAATTTAACAAAAAAGACCAATCAACAAGGATGTAAAAGCATAGTAAGATTGTAAAAGCATGTAAAGAAGAGAACTTACCTATTGCATCGGTCGGTGGTCGACCTATTTGGTCACAACCGAAGTCGAACAGAAAATCGGTTAGAAAATAATCACAGTCGAACCAAACCAACCAATTGCTCGGTTCGATTTTGAAGCCGACCGACTTGGTTCGGTTTGGATCAGTTCGGCTGATCGGTTTTGATCAAACAAAAAATTTCAAGTACATAAAAATATTTCACAAAGTAAATTCACACAAAAATAAACCCTAACCATCTCATGTACGGAAGATGTTTGTATGAGATATCAAAGTGGGCAGTAATCTTCTAAGTAAATTACTTGCATAATAAATTTCTTCCACAAATCCAAAATGATTCTCGAAAATAAATCATAATTCTAATAGATTTATTAATTGAAGATGGAAAATAAACATATGTTACCTAGAGTGACCGATAGTGTAATGCGCCGCACTGTACGGTGCATTACGATGAGTCGTTGACTCAAAAAGTTACGCTGATCCGAGAGATGCATCGAGTTGGATCGATGCAAGAGTTACCTTGGCCCGAAAGAGAGCATTGAGTCGGTTCGAAGATCCAATGAATCGAATCGATGCAAAGCATAAGTCCGATTCTGACAAGTGTTGATTTTAGTTGGTTTCATGTGTAGGCTAAGCTTTTACGCTGAATTATAAGATTTTGATCTTTTGCCTTATTTGCAATGGAGTCCGCGAAAACCAAAACATCGCCTCGCAACGAACTGAGACATAGACATGGTAGGCCGAATCAGTTGGGTAGTTCAACGGAGCACGAAGTGCTCCAATGACTAAGTCAGAAGAGTTGGTCGTGCAATAAAGTTAAAGAATCGAGCCACATCAGCTCCGCGAAACGACAAGACGTAACGACATAAGGTGGGAGGACTTTGACCCTTCTTTCCTACTCCGTCAAGCCTAATTAAAATGTACCGTTGTATGCTACGTTAACCTATCGAGTCCACTAGCGTGGCTCAAAGGAGAGAAATCGTAGTGCGTGTCGAACACTAAGATTACAGTTGAATTGAAATGTATATCAAATGTACGAGTCGCCATAGAATATCGAAATACCGCAACGACGAGCACATCGGTGCACAAGCCTTAAGAACATGGAATAATTGTATCAGCGAGTGCCTCAGTGCACGAGTCGCTCGTGCCTCCGTGCGCGAATTAGAGAGTTAGAACATTGAAAAACTATTGAGACGAGTGCCTTAGTGTACGAGCCATAGAATATTGAACACTAAGGCATAGAACATGAAAATACGACATCGAGACGTGCATTGGATGCATGAGTCGAAGAATAGAGAATAACTATATCAAAGCGTGCGTATGTGCACGAGACTTGTAAAATATGACTTCGTTGCAAAGAGAACAGTTGTAGCACAAATGTGACGAAACTGTTGAATGTGGCATGGTGCCTCGGAATGTTTGGGACTTTCGGGTTGTTCGTTGGATGAACATTGAGTTGGGACAAGGTGTCACGAAACATTGAAACCAAGTATGGAAAACATAGATGGAAGAATGGTAAAAGTGAGATGATGCGAAATCTAAGTTTCCAACTCAGACTATGTTTGGTTGTATGAGTTAGACGCATATTGCATGGTCAAGGACAACTTGCGCACAAGATATGTTATACCTCGAACGAGGTACGCCGGGGCACCAAGACCGTTCGATCTAAAAGGGAGTTGAGATGGATATTACGTAGGACATTTCATTAGTGAGGCTTGCGACCTACTATTGAAAATGGAGTGCCATAAATACCGGTAATGGTCGAGAGACCTTCAGAAAATGGGGTTAGCAACCAAGCTGAAGTAATCACCGTCGTACCATGGAAAGATAGTCCATTATGACTTGGAATGCCAGTGATCTTCATATAGATAAGGGCCGGTGGGCTGAATAGTGCAGGCACACAGAGATCCTACACAAAGATCACATATAACATGACAGAGAAAGATGGTAGGCATATTCACCTTGCGTCGGTGTAGGGGTAAGTGCGTCGATGTTGGTAAGAAGTCGTCACGAAACAACACGAGATTGATATAAGTTGCATGCTTGCATGGTTGCTTACGCGAATAACCGATAACATGCTTGCCATAAAATACATGCTTTACTGCTTACAATATGCCATAAAACCGATCCTAAGGCAAAATAGAAAAATAACAAGTTAGGCTGCATAATTCATATATTTACTTAATGTCGGTTTAGTAAAGTGGGTCTTATCAGTACGCGAGAGGATTAGTACTGATCCTCCACCAGATTGCTTGCATCCTTGCAGGATGCAAGGAATAGATTGCTCGCGGCGGAGCTTCGCTTGAACGCGCTAAGACATGGAATGTCATAGCGTTTTGAACCGTACGACCGCATTGATGCTCGAACTTGCAACTGGATGATGCGGCCGAGATATAGAAGACTAGGGCTGCAAACGAGCCAAGCCGAGCCAAGCTTTGGTAAGCTTGAGCTTGGCTTGACTAGAATTAATCGAGCTCAAGCTCGAGCTCGAGCTTGATAAATTTTTTATTTTAGAGCTTGAGCTTGGCTCGAGCTTGTTTATATTAAGCTTGAGCTTGGCTTGGTTTGAGCTCGAGCTTGGTTTGATAAAAAAGCTTGATTCAAGCTTGATAAACAAGCTCGAGCTTGGTTTGATTTCTAGCTCGTTCAACTTTATTTCAAACTCATTAAGCTTGATTTCAAGCTTAACGAGCTCGATTTCAATTTAGTTAGGTTTGAATTCGAGTACTTGTAATATTAATTAACAATTTAATTATAAATTTTTAATTAAAAAATTCCTTAATATCAATTATTAAGGACATAAATATATAATGAACAAAAATATATAAAATTAGAATTCAATAAAGAACAAATGAGCTTCCAAACAAGCTCCTAAACGAGCTTCTAAACGAGCCAGCTCGCAAGCTTATAAACGAGCCAGCTCGCAAGCTCAAACGAGCCGAGTACTTCTAAGCTTGAGCTTGGCTTGTTTATTAAACGAGCTCGAAAATGAAGCTTGAGCTCAGCTTGTTTTGTAAACGAACCGAGCTCAAACGAGCTTTTATCGAGCCGAGCTTCGAGCAGCTCGCGAACGGCTTGGCTCATTTGCAGCCCTATAGAAGACATGATGTATGGAACGATGAAATCCTTTTTGGCAAGAGAGAACTTGAGTGTTGTAAGCCAATCTGGCATATTTATTTGGGCTATTGAAAGCTTTTGTAATTTTGTTGCTTATTGAATAAAGAGAATTGTTTCGTATACTCTGTGTAACTCCAATGTGACTGTTTCTTCCGCTGCTAACATTGAATCGGGGTAATCATTTTGAGAACCCGCCATCTTGCCTTGTACGAGTGCAACTCTAAACTCGTACGGCATCACGTCCCAACAAGAACGATCGATTCGGTGAAATCGACATAAGGACGAACGATTTTCCAGGTCGGGATTTAATAGGTAGAGACCTAGAGCAGTCACTCTAAGTAACGTATGTTTACACTATTAGGGAGAGAGGGGGAGAGAGAGAGTCAAAGATTTTAGAATATGATAGAATATGAGCAGCCGTCTCCATATTCCAAAGTCCAAGGACTCCAAACCGGGCGATAAAAGCTATTGAGACGAGTGCCTTAGTGTACGAGCCATAGAACATTAAACACTAAGGCATAGAACATGAAAATACGACATCGAGGCATGCATCGAATGCATGAGTCGAAGTTTAATAGAGTAACTATATCAAAGCGTGCATATGTGCACGAGACTTATAAAATATGACTTCATTACGAAGAGAACAGTTGTGGCACGAATGTGGCGGAACTGTTGAATGTGGCATGGTGGCTCAGAATGTTTGGGGCCTTCGGGTCGTCTGTTGGATGAATATTGAGTTGGAACATGGTGCCACGAAACATTGAAAGAAAGTATGGAAAACAGAGATGCAAGAATGGTAAAAGTGAGATAATGCGAAGTCTGAGTTTCGGACTCGGACTATGTTTGGTTGTATGAGTTAGACGCGTATTGCATGGTCACGGACAACTTGTACACAAGGTATGTTATCCCTCGAATGAGGTACGCCGAGGCGCCGGGACCGTTCGATCTAGAAGGAAATTGAGATGGGCATTTGATAAGAACATAAAATGTTATATTTTATCCCTTAATGTCTATTAGTTTATGCTCATTTCATGACTAAATGTACTAATTATCCTTATATTTTGGTTTAGGATACAATTGGAGACACTAAGTGCAAAATAGAGCTAAATAGCAATTTTGGACAGTTTTGATATATTTTACCAAAATGGGCATAACTTTCTCATCCAAAATGCAATTGAGGTGATTCAAAAAGATTTGGGAAGCTAAGACAAAGGTCTACAACTTTCGTATTTTGAGTTTTTTGAGATTCAGACTACATCATAGACGAAATCAGGCTTGAAGTTGAGTCAAAGATGCTGTGAACCAAAATAGGAACCAAAATAACTATTTTCCTACTTGTTCTATGACTTAGTTTTATTGGTTAAGAAGTAACTTTTAGAGGATTTGGGGGAGATATTGTGGGCTTCAAACAACCAATTTGGAGTGTATAAAAGGGGTAGCAATCATAAGGAAGGAACAACAACACAACTTTTCTTCTTCTTCTCCAACTTTTCATTTGAAATTTTCATGAACATGTGTGGCTAAAGTTCTCTTGGTCGAAGGAAACGGAAGCCTCGAAATCAATAAAAACTTGTGAGATCTAATTTGTGTTTATATGTTTAATTAGTATCGAATGTTTTCTTATGCATATTTTTATGATTATCTTACTTAATGACTAGGATGCATACTAGTTTATTATTCTTGACAATCTATTGCTAAATTAGATATCTAATCCGGAATTGTTCGATTTGTGAAGCAACCAAGAATTAATAAATTATTACTTTGTATTATTAAAATCTTAGGAGAAAAACATTCGACTAAATTAAATGTAACCGCTTGTGCTTGTATTGTTTTGCTTCATCGATCTCATTGATTTTAATATGCTACTAGATTAAACCTTTAGCGCTTGTCTGGGATTGTTTAGTAGTTAAGGTTAATTAGGACGCTTGTTTCTAATTAACTGTGGCTGAAGGAGATAGGAAAATAATTCCAACGACGAATATTCATAATATATATCAATATATGTTTGCATCTATGATCAGTTTCAAGATTTCGATTGTAGATGTTGACTTAGACCAACGTTTGTTATTTTGATTTATTTTGTTATTATACTTGCTCTTCTTCGTTTACTTTAATTGTATTCATCCTCCTATTCATTATTCACATAGCACAAAACTAAGTTGATTACTCTCCGTGGGATCGATCCTTACTCTCATTACTACATATAATTTTAAGAGTAAAGATTTTATTTTTTGGTGCCTGCGACAGCACGCCAAATTTTGGCGCCGTTGCTGGGGAGTAATTTTAGTTTATTTTTATGCTTTTTGTGATCTTTATTTCTTTCTTGTTAGTAAAAAATTTTCTGTTTATCAACAAAAAAAAGTATTAACAGGACATGGCAACCAATTCTCAATAATTTGGCACTTGGCTAGATCTTCCATCTAGGCATGCTAATGGGGTAAATATTTTTTCTCTTGAACGACAAATTGCTAATTTAACTTCTCTTGTTCATCAAATTGTTGTAGGTAACATGCAAACAACAATAGCATATGAGATTAACTTAGTAGCAGGGCATCAAACAGATATGTGCCCAACTCTTCAAGAGGAGCCCAGTGAACAAGTGAATGCGGCATGTGGTTTTTATGGACAATCACAAATGAAGTATGATCCCTATTCAAACACATACAACCCAGGGTGGAGAGGTCATGCTAATTTTAGCTACGAGAATCTGCAATCAAATCATCCTGCCATTCAAAATCGTCTAAGTTACCAACAATACAAGCAGTCATACCAACAACAGAGCCAAACTTCTAAGTCCGGTATGTCTTTAGAAGATATTGTTAAGTCTCTTGCCACTAATATCTTACAATTTCAACAGGAGATGAAGGCCAGTATCCAAAATTTGAACAATCAAATGAGCCAAATGGCAACTGCAATTAATAAGTTGGAGGCACAAAGTTCTGAAAAATTATCATCTCAAACGATAATAAATCCAAAAGACAATGAAGTACAATCGTTTTGGGAAAATGTAAGGAGGTTGACTTCCTAGTAAAGAAAGCGCCTACATCGTTAAAGCAAGAAGAAGAGAGAAGCAGCGCTGCAGACACGAACATTCCTAATAGCGACGTAGTACCTATTGCACATGAAAATTTTGAACTTGATGGCAAAGATGGATTGAAAGTTTCCATTAGGGAACCTCTTGAAAAAGAGGATCAGGAGTTATCTTTGAGTTCTAAATTGCAAGAAACTGTAGCAGCATTGACTGATTTTCTAAAAATACAACAATCAGGTAACGTTCCTTGTACGACATTACTAATTTCTAACAAGAGGCATTTATCCTCTTTATTGCATGCCTCTATTCAAGATGTGAAATCCCTGCATAGTTGTGTCAAGTGTGCATAAAGTCGAGCCAACCCAAGGGGAGTTTGTTCTTATTCTTGCATTTTTATTTTTGTTTTTTTTCTTTTCTTTTTTGCATTTAGACTTACATTGGTGACAATGTCAGTTTTAAGTGTAGGGAAGGAGATTTATGTTTGATTTTTTTTAATGCATGGTTTTTCAAAATAAATAAATGAATATATTTTTTTAAATAGTTGTTTTGGTGCTTTTCTATAATATTTGGTTGTCTATGCCATAAGGAAGATTTACTAAGTTTAAAAAATTCATAACATGATTAAAGAAGTACTCTTTTCAACTTAGAATTAATTAGTCTAGTTATTATCCTTAACGATGGTGGTGACTAAATTTGGTAGACAAAAGCCGGTGAAATTTTGGAGCCTTTAGACTGGCACATCAGTCTCACTATTTTCTTTGATGAGAGATATTCTTCCATAGATTTATTTCTCTAGAACTTGCTTTGATTCTCTTCAAAGTCATATCGGCACATGTATACATGAACATAATTAAGGTCCTCTTTGTTATTCGCTACATAAGCCAAATAGCCTACCCTGAAATTATTTTCTTTGGTTGAACCCTTTTGAGCCTTATTGTTTTTACTTTTGTGAACGCACATTACATACATTAAACCTGAAAAAAAAATCTTTACCCAAGCTGTAAAGCTAGTGGAGCATTATGATATGTATGGGTGTATAAGAAGTAAGTGTGGGGGTATCTGAATTTCTAGTTTGGCTACATATTTTTATTCTCAAATTATTGAATTTCATTATTGTTAAAAAAAAAGAAAAAAGAAAATTGAGAAAAAAAATGAACAAAAATAAAAAAGCGAAAGAAGAAGTAATAAAGAAAAGAAGTGATGGAAGAAATTACTTTTGACATCCATGCTCATAATTTCTCCTAAAATTTCAATAAAGGGGTATGTTGAATGCTTTGAATTAAAATTGAAGAAGCTACAGAATGGAGTGAATGGTTTTTCATGTTTTATATATTCGAGCTTGAGTTAAATCATTTTTGTTCTAGTTTTGATGGCATTTGAGCTACACTCCCAAATATATCCTATCTTGATCATAAGCCCCGCTATAACACATGAAAAGTCCTGATGATTTAAGTTACGCATATGATTCCAGTAATAGAGAATGAGAAGATATGCAAGCTTATGGTAGATCATTTCTTTCGGAATGAATTTGAGCGAAACACATGAGAGTTGAGTGTTTATTCCCGTGAAAGTCTACCAATTTAGTTTACTCTATCTTCAAGTAAAAATACTTACTAAGTAATTAGAAGTTGTCTAAGAATATATTTTCATGATATGTTTCGAGTTTTGAAGAGCTTAGTTATTCTTTATTTATAGCATTACAGCCTTGATTTTCGTTTTGAAAAAAATTAATTAGAGTTTTGTCCGAAGATGAACAAAAGTTAAGTGTGGGGGTATTTGATGAGAACATAAAATATTATATTTTTATCCCTTAATGTCTACTATTTTATGCTCATTTCATGACTAAAGGTACTCAATATTCTTATATTTTGGTTTAGAATGCAATTGGAGACACTAAGTGCAAAATGGAGCTAAATAGCCATTTAGGACGGCTTTGATACCTTTTTACCAAAATTGACATAACTTTCTCATCTGAAATACAATTGAGGTGATTCAAAAAGATTTGGTAAACTAAGATAAAGATCTACAACTTTCATATTTTGAGTTTTCCGAGATTCGGGCTGCATCATGGACGAAATCCAAGGAGGTAAAAATTGCTAGTCGGTCGTTAGTCGATTTACGGGGAATAGAAATTAATCGCCATAATCGGGGGACTAGTCGCATTAATCAGTTTGAGTTTTTTTTAGTTATATATGTGTGTATGTGTGTGTGAGAGCAGTAAAAAAATATGCAATATATTATATATGTCATCAAAGTATTAACTTTAAGTACCAAAAAAAAATGCAATATATGTCCTTGATATGCACATTTTCTGAAACTACTTCAAGTTATCTTCTTTCTCCTTCTTCTTCTTCTCTGTCGGTTGCTTTCAGGTTTTTGAAAGAACTGAATTTCGGATCAAATTTTGCTCTTTTTTATCCCATTTTTTGAACCAAGGCCTAGTCGGCCGAATAGGCCCGTCTAGCCGCCTAGTCGGCTGCCTAGGTCTAATTTTTGCTTGAGTCTTTTTTTGCCGACTAGCCCCTACTCGAGTTGGCAAAGGCCGACTACCGACTAGTCGAATTTTTACAACAGTGACGAAATCAGGCTTGATTTTGAGTCAAAGATGCTGTAAACGAAAATAGGAACCGAAATAACTATTTTCCTACTTGTTCTATGACTTAGTTTTATAGTTTAAAAAGTTGTAACTTTTAGAGGATGTGGGAGATATTGTGGATTTCAAACAACCAATTTAGACTGTATAAAAGGGATAGCAAACATTAAGGAACAACAGCACACAACTTTTTTTTCTTTTCTCCAACTTTTCCTTTGAAGTTTTCATGAATATGTGTGGCTAAAGTTATGTTGGTCGAAGGAAACGGAAGCCTCGGAATCAATAAAAACTTGTGAGATCTAATTTGTGTTTATATGTTTGATTTGTGCTTTGAGTATCAAATGTTTTCTTATGCATATTTTTATGATTATATTGTTTAATTACTAAGATGCATACTAGTTTATTATTCTTGACAATCTATTGCTAAATTACATATCGAATCCGGAATTTTACGATCCCTCTAATTTGTGAAACAACCAAGATTTAATAAATTACTAATTTGTATTATTAAATCTTTGGAGGAAAACATTGGACTAAATTAAATGCAACTGTTTGTGCTTGTGTTGTTTTGCTTCATCGATCTCATTGATTTTAATATGCTACTAGATTAAACCTTTAGCGCTTGCATGAGGTTATTTAGTAGTTAAGGTTAATTAGGTCGCTTGTTTCTAATTAACTGTGGCTAAAGAAGATAGGAAAATAATTCCAACGATGAATATTCATAATACATATCAATATATGTTTGCATCTATGATCAGTTTCAAGATTCCGATGGTAGACGTTGACTTAGACCAACGTTTGTTATTTTGATTTATTTTGTTATTCGTCTTGCTCTTCTTCATTGACTTCATTTTATTCATCCCCCTATTAATTATTCACATAGCACAAAACTAAGCTTATTACTCTCCATGGGATCGATCCGTATTCTCACTACTACATATAATTTTAAGAGTAAAGGTTTTAGTTTTTGGTGCATGCGACAGCACGCCAGTATTATGTGGAACATTTCATTAGTGAGGCTTGTGACCTACTATTGAAAATGGAGCGCCACAAATACCGATAATGTTCGGGAGACCTTCAGAAAATGGGAATAGCAGCCCAAGCTGAAGTAATCACCGTCGTACCATGGAAAGATAGTCAATTATGGCTTGGAATGCCAGTGACCTTCATATAGATAAGGGCCGGTGGACTGAATAGTACAGGCCCACAGAGATTATGCACAAAGATCACTTATAACATGACAGGGAAGATGGTAGGCGTATTCACCTTGCGTCGATGAAGGGGTGGGTGAGTGAGTGATGTTGGTAAGAAGTCGTCACGAAATAACACGAGATTGATGTATATTGCATGCTTGCTTACGCGAATAAATGATAACATGCTCACCATGAAATACATGCTTTACTGCTTACAATATGCCATGAAACCGATCCTAAGACAAAGATATAAAGATAACAAATTAAGCTGCATAGTTCATATATTTACTCAATGCCGGTTAGTAAAGTGGGTCTTATCAGCACGTGAGAGGATTAATACTGATCCTCCATCATATTGCTTGCAGGATGCAGGGAATGGTTTGCTCGCGGCGAAGCTTCGCTTGAACGCGCTAAGACATGGAATGTCATAGCGTTTTGAGGCGTGCGACCGCATTGACGCTAGGACCTACAACAGGATGATGCGGCCGAGATATAGAAGACATGATGTATGGAACGATGAAATCCTTTTTGGCAAGGGAGAACTTGAGTGTTGTAAGCCAATCTGGCAGATTCATTTGGGCTATTGAAAACCTTTGTAGTTCTGTTGTTTATTGAATAAAGAGAATTGTTTCGCATACTCTGTGTAACTCCAATGTGACTCTAGTTCTTCCGTTGCTAACATTGAATTGGGATAATCATTTTGAGAACTTGTCATCTTGTCTTGTACGATCACAACTCCAGACTCGTACGGTATCACGTCCCAGCGAGGACGATCGATTCGATTAAATCAACAAGAGGACGAACGATTTTCCAAGTCGAGACGTGACAAAGTAGTATCAGACCTCTAGGTTCAATTTTCTCAGGACGCTTGCTTCGTTTCAATTCAGTTGCCTACCACGATCAAATGACTATTGACTCTACTCGATGCCGCACTGGATGTTCCATACAATAAGTCTAATACAAAGTTGCGTAATTTTGTCGCAAGTGTTTTAAAATTTACATGATGTTGCGAGAAAAGTTGTGAAATGGTTGTTGTTGCAAGTGCAACAAGTCGTGAGATGTGAATTGAGATAATTGTTGTTCCGATGCAACAGTCGATATGAGAAATGTTAGTTACATCTATATAACGAAAGTCGTGGGATGTTGTTGCATCAATTGCAACGAGTTGATTGTGAATAATGCGTTGCAATGAAAATGAAAGTTGATATCGAATGTGTTGAACGGATTCGATTATTAGCTTTGAATGTCGAAAATGAAACGTTGCACGAGATGTAACGGATGGAACTAAAATCGGAAATCGATAGGAACAAATCGGTTTGGTTGCACGCCGGACATTAGTCGGCGAAATGTATCCATTGGCCGAGTTGTGTCGGACTTGAGTAAACGAAAGTTACAAATGTGATCGGCATGAATCACCGCGGGATGGTGAGTCGAATAGATTGTTGATTCATACCGAGTATGATGCAAGAGAAATGACTTGATTCCTGAGTGGTATATGCCAAACCACTTATGTAATGAATGACTCGATTTCTGAGTGATATATGTCATACCACTTGTGCGATAGATTGTATCGACACCTTTTGTGAATTACGGATGGTTTGTCCGCAACGAACAGGATAGTACCGAAACTCGATTGAAAATTTGTATAATGGTATGTTGATGCAAGTGTTCTTCGATAATCGGTTAGAACGATCAGAAGTGGACTAGTATCAACGAATGACATGTCGGACGAAAATTTTATAAGTCGGTCGAATGACTGTGACTAGCAAAACGGTTTTGCTTCGAGGCAATAATCGGATCGGTTGGATAGGAAACTTGAACGTTATAATCGAGTCGCACGACTTGCGAGCTTGATGAAAATATTGGTCGATACAAATTGTAATCGGATCGCACGAATTGCGAACTCGATGAAATGTTGGTTGATGCAATAATTGCGCCTGAGAAAATAGTTAGTTATGTTGAGACGAAACTCATTTGAGTACGACTGAAATCGTGTTAGACTTAGAGGTATGATCGTATAACTTGAGGGTTCAATGTTGGATAATCGGTAACTCGGTTACACGATCGAAGTATAGCGGATGCGACGAATCGAGAAACGATGTGAGAATAGAAAACGGAGCGAGCCTACGATATCAAGATTTTTGTAAATAGCAATACGAGAATGTTGAACTGGTTGATCGTATGTGATTGATCAGGGCGAGACTATAAAGTCATCGACGATTGTTTCGATGCGTACAGTTATCTCGAGTGTTGACCGTGGGTAGATAGACTCGAACTCGATTCAAGTAGATGTTTCGTGAATTGCGGAATCATCAAATGTAGTGCATGAATTATTTGGAGGATAGTTGTGTCTCAGTTGAGCATATAGAAACGATTATGTCCGTATTTGGGTAGTCGCATAGAAATCGTCGAAACGTGATTTGGCTCCGAAATAAGATATAGCATGGTTCATAGTAACTGTCCTTCATTAATGATTCACAATTATCGAGCGTAGTTTCAGAACAACTGACCTTAGAAGACTTGACCGCCAAATCAAAGTAAATGTTGCAGACCCATAAGATAACCCATATGATATCGCATATAGAAGTGCATCGAGAACAAATATGATGTGGTGAATATTGATAAGTCTAGCCGATCGAATAATTGTTGCAGCCAAGGTTTAAAGTATCGGCCGATACCGATACGTATCGGATCGGATTTGAAGGTGTCCGATCCGATACTCGCAATAAAAATCGGTATCGGCCGATTCACAGTAAAAATTTATGGTGTCGGTTCGTATCGGCCGATACAAACCCGAAACAGACCGATACGAACCGATACGACAGTGGAAAAAGGGGTCAAATCCACAAGGAAAAGAAAAAAAATTGAATTGCAGCAAAAATTTCTCAAAAAAAAAAATAGAAAAACAATTGAAAAGCCTATAAATAAGATCAACAATATGTAGAAAACTAAAAATTACCTCTTTTAAATTTCCAAAAAAATCTCCAAACTAGAGGCACTGCCGCCGTGGCCCCTACCCCACGCCGTGGCCGCTTCCCCCCGTCGCTTGTAGCTCTGGTCGATTTTTTTTTTGGGGTTCTCCGGAACAATCGAGAGGAGAGGAGAGAAAAGAACTGGCAGCTGCCATTCTCTCTCCTCTCTCTCGTATATATTAAGTCTTAGGAGTTAGGGTTAGGAAATAGGTCGGGTCTAAAAACAAATATGAAGCCCACAAAAAAAATTTTGTAGGCTAATAATGCTGAAAACATTTGGGCTTTTCACAAAATGTTTAGAAACTATTGCATGCTCAACTGTATTAATTATTCAGTATAATTAACCATTTGGGCTAATGCTGAAAACGTTTGGGCTGTTCACAAAAAAAATTCAGTGTAATTAACCATTTTTATATAACTATGTTAGAGTAATTTTAAAATATTTAACTGTATTAATTATTTTTTACTACTACATTTGCAGGATCACGCCAAAACATCGTACGCTAGAGGAAATGAATGTTGGTTGGAGGCATGCAAATGTATTCATGAAATATCGTTTAATGTAAAAAAAGAAGAAATATTGTTAGTTGTTGAGAACAAGTTTTGCATTGGATGTAATACTTTTTATTATTGTATGTAACATTTTTTTTTACAAGTGTAATATTGTGTAAGCAATGTTTTTATAAGTGTAATATCATTGTATATAATAAAAAAATAACACAAAAATACTTAAATAATACATAAATATGTAGACTATTATTTTCCTAATTTTCTACTGATTTATTAATAATAATTAATATTGCCGATACTGCCGATACCAGAAAATCCGATACTCCGATCCGATACCGCCGATACTGTCGATACTGCCGATACCGATACTCATACAAAATGTCCGATACCGATACCGACACCGATATTTTGAACCTTGGTTTCATGAATTAATAGAACGGCTTCGGCTGAGAATTTTATAGTCGAATTTTGAGGATTGGTCGGATGAATGCTTAAATAATTATGTTGGTGGACGATCAAAATAGAAATTTGACAAACTAACTTGGTGGTATGGATAGGCGATTTCGAGAATCGTGCTATGCACGATAGCAAGCGGTAAGAAAATGACTTTTGAGTTGTGTCGATGGATTTGGATTCACCTAGCAGTTGAGCTTACGTGAATCGAACTTATATTCGATGTTACGAGACGGACAAGTTGAAAATTTGGCTAGAAATTTTCTACTCGGTAGGAATCAAACATAAGACGCATCATAGAAGACCTTTATGTCAAAGCGATTATTGCCTTTGAGCACTGTCAACTCGAGTTAAACAATTGTGTCAAAAAGACTGTTGCCTTTGAGCATCGTCAATTTGAGTTGCGTCAGAAGAATTTAAGCACGATGTATGGGTAAGTTGCTTAGCGGGGGTAGCCCTGAACGTTGATGCATTTGCAAGTTAACAAAGGAAAATCATATTGAGATGAGTTGCAAAGTGAGACTTCAGAAATAGTTGGACAACGACTTCGAACGCAACGCGTTGCGGAGACTTCTTGTGATCGGATGCACGACAGCCCACACAACGCATAGATTTGATGGTTAGTGCAAAACTTACAAAAATAAGAAATCGATTTTGAATCGCGTCGCATGCGGTGACTTTTGTTGAATAATCATGTATGTATCGAATATGCATATGCGATAGAATCGTGAGAACGAACGTCAGAGATCAAGTCCGATCGAGAGTATGAGATTGCAAGTATTTGAGGATTGAAGTTACACCTGTTAGTTTTGTTTCAATTTTTTACCACCGGGCTTGGCTGAAATGCATATATTGGTGAGATGCCTAAAATATGTATATGATCCAAACTAAGTTGTATGCTGAATTCAAATCGAGCTGCAGGAAAGACTATGATATGTTAATGAAAGCTTGCACGACTGTTGAAACGGAACAATGATAGCAGGATGAGATCGTGAAACGATCGAGAGAAACACTTGGATTGAGTATTGGTTCTGGTTCGAGGACGAACCTTGTTTGAGTGGTATATTATGTAATGCCTCGCACCGTACGGTGCATTACGATAAATCGTTTACTCGAAGAGTTACATTGACCCGAGGAATGCATCGAGTCGGATCGATGCAAGAGTTATGTTGGCCCGAAAGAGAGAGCATTGAGTCGGTTCGAAGATCCAATAAACCGAATCGCAAAGCATAAGTCTGATTCTGACAAGTATTGATTTTAGTTGGTTTCGTGTGCAGGCTAAGCTTTTATGCTGAATTATAAGATGTCGATATTTTGCCTTATTTGCAACGGAGTCCGCGAAAACTAAAGCATCGCCTCGCAACGAACTGAGACATGGGCACGGTATATCGAATTAGTTGGGTAGATCAACGGAACACGAAGTGTTCAAATGGCTAAGTTCAGAAGAGTTGGTCGTGCAACAAAGTTAAAGAATCGAGCCGCATCGACTCGACGTAACGTCAAGGCGTATCGGCATAAGGGAGAGGACTTTCACCCTTCTTTCCTACTATGTCATGCCTAATTAAAATGTACCGTTGTATGCTAAGTTAACCTATCAAGTCCACAGGCATGACTCGAAGGAGAGAAATCGTAGTGCGTGTCGAACATTAAGATAGCACAGTTGAATTGAAACGTATATCAAATATACGAGTCGCCATAGAACATCAAAATACCGCAATGGCGAGCGCATCGGTGCGCAAGCCGTAAGAACATGGGATAACTGTATCAGTGAATGCCTCAGTGCACGAGTCGCTCGTGCCTCCGTGCGCGAATTAGAGGGCTAGAATATTGAAAAACTATTGAGACGAGTGCCTTAGTATACGAGCCATAGAATATTAAATACTAAGGCATAGAACATGGAAATACGACATCGAGGCGTGTATCTTATGCATGAGTCGAAGAATAGAGAATAACTATATCAAAGCGTGCGTACGTGCACGAGACTTATAAAATATGACATCGTTGCAAAGAAAACAGTTGTGCCACGAATGTGACGAAACTGTTGAATGTGGCATGGTGCCTCAGAATGTTTGGGGCTTTCGGGTCATCCGTTGGATGAACATTGAGTTGGAGCAAGGTGTCACAAAACATTGAAACGAAGTATGAAAAACAGGGATGGAAGAATGGTAAAAGTGAGATGATGCGAAATCTAAGTTTCCAACTCAGACTATATTTGGTTGTATGAGTTAGACGCGTATTGCATGGTTAAAGACAACTTGTGCACAAGGTATGTTATCCCTCGAACAAGGTACGCCGGGACCGTTCGATCTAGAAGGGAGTTGAAATGGATATTACGTGGGACATTTCATTAGTGAGGCTTACGACCTACTATTGAAAATGGAGCGCCATAAATACCGCTAATGGTCGAGAGACCTTCAGAAAATGGGGTTAGCAACCAAGCTAAAGTAATCACCGTCGTACCATGGAAAGATAGTCCATTATAACTTGGAATACCAGTGATCTTCATATAGATAAGGGCCGGTGGGCTGAATAGTGCATGCGCACAGAGATCCTGCACAAAAATCACTTATAACATGACAGGGAAAGATGGTAGGCGTATTCACCTTGCGTCGGTATAGGGATGAGTGCGTCGATGTTGGTAAGAAGTCATCACGAAACAACACGTGATTGATATATGTTGCATGCTTGCTTACGCGGATAAACGATAACATGCTTGCCATGAATTATATGCTTTACTGCTTACAATATGCCATGAAACCGATCCTAAGGCAAAGATAGAAAGATAACTAGGCTTCATGATTCATATATTTACTCAATGTCGGTTGTGGGACTTATCAGTACGCGAGAGGATTGATACTGATCCCCCACCTGATTGCTTGCAGGATGCAGGAAATAGATTGCTCGCGGTGAAGCTTCGCTTGAACGCCCTGAGGCATGGAATGTCATAGCGTTTTGAACCGTGCGACCGCATTGATGTTCGGACTTGCAACAGAATGATATGGCCGAGATATAGAAGCCATGATATATGGAACGATGAAATCCTTTTTGGCAAGAGAGAACTTGAGTGTTGTAAGCCAATCTGGCATATTCATTTGGGCTATTGAAAGTCTTTGTAATTTCGCTGCTTATTGAATAAAGAGAATTGTTTTGTATACTCTGTGTAACTCTAATGTGACTGTGTTTCTTCTGCTGCTAACATTGAATCGGGATAATCATTTTGAGAACTCGTCATCTTGCCTTGTACGAGTGCAACTCCAGACTCGTACGGCATCACATCCCAGCGAGAACGATCGATTCGGTGAAATCGACGCGAGGACGAACGATTTTCTGGGTTGGAATTTGATAGGTAGAGACCTAGAGCGGTCACTCTAAATAACGTATGTTTACACTATTGGGGGAGCGGGATAGAGAGTCAAAGCTTTTAGAATATGATAGAATATGAGTAGTCGTTTCCATATTCCAAAGGCCAAGGACTCCAAACTGGACGATGATGAGTTTGGCCTGTGCGATGCGAGACATCCACAACGTCGTAGGACTGACGAAAATTTGCCACTATCTGAGCTGGCGTGGGACAAAATGGGACGCTCGTGCATGAAAACTCAACGACTAGGACGCCGTGCGGACGGGCGAGGACCGGCACCATTCTACCACGGGTATAAACGACGGCCGACCACGCGGCCCATCGTGCGGATCCGTATGGGCGTCGAGAAGACGTCATAAGGACGTCGTGCACATAGAACGGGTAGCTGGACGGCATCGGCTGTCGTAGGCATCGTGAAGACGTCGGAGGCACCTTCGACATCGTGGGCGAAACAAGACGTTGAGTTGCCGACGTCGAAAGACGTCGGCCATCCTGTGAGCCTCTAGAGCGCGCGGAGTGCGCGAGACGTACGTGTGGGACGATGATGAAAACACGAAGAGTCCAAAACGACATGGCGACCGGCTAAAAATCGTGTGCGACACGATTTAACTGAGCCCGCACGTGCTAAAAAAAAAAAAAAAAAAAAGAGGACTCCAAACCGTAAGATGGATAAGTTGGACCGGATATAAACCTAATTTTATACCGTTACTAACTGGGTTGGGCTTGGTTCGGTTTAAGCAGTTTTGGAATGACCAAACCGTGATCCGAACCAAATCGGACGGTTATTTAAATAGTCAAGTCAAACCAATCCGACCGGACTATCGGTTCGGTTAAAAGCCGACCGATTCGATTTGGATTGGTTCGATTTGGTCGGTTCGGTCCAAATATGCTCACCCCTAGATAAATCTGTAATCAGACCTTGAGCAAGTACACAAGGAAATCGCATAAGAAAACATTGGTTTCAGGTTTCATATACTCAAAAGTTTTCAAGGCGGACAGAGGCACTCTAAAGCAGTATACACCCCTAAACACCTAGCCGCCACAAAGGCAGCCAGGCGGGACCTAGATATCTCTCTCTTAAATTCAAAGGGATTAAACCTCCCAAAATAATGGGATACAAGTGATGAATTATTTAAACATATAGTACTGCCTTCTATATTGACAATGTGTAGCACTTGCATACGTCTGACATTACACATGTGCTTGTTAGAAATACAAATAAGTTAATAACACTTCACATGATCATGGTGTCCTCCTACATAACCCACTCTCCCGTATATTCAACTCGAAATCTTTGATTTGGTTGGTTTTGTTTGTACGGGAGCACCACTGGAAGACATTTCCCTGAAAACAGAATCAACAGCAGAGCCTTTAACACAAATTTTGTGGTCGGCTATCAAGATATCCAACAAAGTTTCAAGCCAAATGTCAGCTACCACGTGCAGCTTGGGGCCGCCGATATAGAAAACATAGGACAGTAAGGTTGTGTTTGGTTAATTGTAATGTAGTCCTAATCGTAATGGAAATGGTTTTTAAATGTAATTGAGTTTGTAATGTAATGAAATTACAGTTACATTACTATGTTTGGTTGAAACATGTAATCAAACCATGTAATGTAATGACAATTGCATTCATATGTTTGGTTTACCATGTAATGTAATTGAGTTTGTAATTTAATATATATTTTTTTTAAATACAACATAAAACAATAAAAAGTAAATCAATAAAAAAATTCAAAAATTCAAAAATTAAAAATTGAAAACTAAAAAACTAAAATTAAAAACTAAAATTGTAAAAAATTCGAAATTTTAATATTTTAAAATTTTAGAAAACTAAAAAACTACAAAAATAAAAAAAATAAAAATATATATATATAAGATTAAAAGACTAAAAAAATAAAAAATTTAAAAACTAAAAATTTAAAAATTTAAAAATAAAAAGTTTAACAAAAATTAGCGATTAAAAATTAAAAAGAAAAACAAGAAAAAGGAAAGGAAAAAAAATTAAAAACTAAACATAAACAAATAAGAAATAAATAAATAAAAGGAAAAAAATTGTTTTATCTTCCGCTAAAAAAGACCAAAAATGACCAATAACTAAAAAACAACCACAAAAAATCAAAAACGACAAACGAAGAATACAGAAAAAAAAAAAAAAAACCAAAAGCGAAAAAAGATCAAAAATGGAAAAAGACCAACAGATCAAAAACGACAAAAAAAAGAAAAGTAAACCATCAAAAATGAAATAACGATCAAAAGCGACGAAAAACAACCAAAAAGGAAAAACAACCAAAAACAAAAAAAAGATCAAAAGTGGGAAAAAGGACTAAACACGAAAAAATGACTAAAAGCAAAAAAAAACCAAAAACGACCAAAAATGACAAAAACGAAAAAAGGACCAAAAAAGGATAAAATCGACAAAAATGATCAAAACGACAAAAACAACAAAAAAGAAAAAGAAAAAATGGCCAAAAACAAAAAATATCAAAAATGACAAAAAACGACAAAAACAAAAAGACAAAAAACAAGGTAGGTAAAGCGACAAAAAATGATCAAAAAAATCCCCAAAATGACACAAAACAAGTAAAAAAGAACAAAAAACGAGCAAAACAGGAGGAAAAGATCAAAAATGACCAAAACCGAGCAAAAATGACCAAAAAGATTATTAAAAAAAAGGTGCAAAACGACCAAAAATGAACAAAAAGTTCAAAAACGAAGAACAAAATGAAGAAAAAGAAAACATGCGAAAACGACCAAAAACGAGCAAAAAAAAAAGGAACAAAAACAATAAAAATGCAAAAACTAGCATAATTGATTAAAAAATGTGCAAGAATGACCAAGAACGATAAAAACGTGCAAAATCGACCAAAAACGATAAAAAAAAAAGTGCAAAAACGACCAAAAAGGACAATTGTGAAAACGACAAAAACGAGAAAAACGACCAAAATAAACAAAAATGAACAAAAACAAGCAGAAACGAACAAAAACAGCAAAAAATGAACAAAAACGAACAAAAAAGCAAAAATGACCAAAAACAAAAAAAAGGAAACGTCAACAAACGAAAAAAACGATCAAAAACGACCAAAACGAAAAAAGGGACAAAAAAAAACAAAAATGACCAAATAACTGCATAACAAACTTCCTCTTAAGTTGTAATGCAATCTTGATTACATAGGTTTGATGACGTAATTGGTTTTAGAAGAAACTGATATAATGTAATCAAACTTGTAATCGCAATTACATTACATATAATATTTTTTGTCCAACCAACATCCGAGTTAGATTGACAACGTAATGCCACATGCGGAGCTCAAAAGGAATATATATATATATATATATATATTGAAACAAATAGAACTGGGAACAAATGTGGGGAAAGAGAGTTCGACACCCTTGAATTCAAAGTCATTAGTATTAACTTAGTGAATTCAGTAATATAAGGTGTTATAGATTCTGTTTGAAGACAAAATTAGTTCCCAACCAGAAGGTTAACGAGATATAACATTATTACACAAAGCATTTAGTACAACAGGAGAAATAAGCACAAGAACTGATCCACAGGTAATAAGATGGTTCATGAGACAATTAAGCATAAAATGGATGCTTAAACAACTGGATCTCAAATCCCAAAAGTCACTCATCTGAAAGTACACAGGATGGTAGTAAAATGAAAAAGTGTTGATCTAAGAATACCCTGGATGGTGGACTAAAAAAAGAAGGGTTGGAAAGGAGCTGGATGAAGTATAAGGAATAAGCACGAACATCAGAGATAAAACATCCAACAGCTTTGTTTTCTTTTCAATGTCTTCTCTAGCCTTTTTCCTTTTGAATACTACCTACATAAAAGCAGAGAAGGCTTTTATCCTTCCCAGATTAGGACTAGGATAAGATTTTCTTCTATCTTATCTAAATTATCAATACAAATAATAAAATTCTGTTTAGTAATGACATGCAGCAAGTCTAGTAGACATGTAGTCTTGTGGACACTAAATAGAGCCAGTCAGAAGTCCGGAAGACCCACAAATACTATCCACACAGAACAAATACCGCAAAGGAAAAATACCTTCGTAGATGTGCGAAGAAATGATTTGTCAATTTGGTGCTTGGTATGGAATAAAACAGGTCACTCTTGGGTCATCAGGAGAATTGATCATATCCATGATGTTGAAGATTGTGGAGCTCTTGTCAGATTCCCTAGTGTACATCCTAAATTTGTAAGTTGGCCGTACACGAGTAGGATGAGTTCCGTACGCATATTAATTAGCAGGGGTAGTTCCGTAAACATATTGAATTCGGTGGTCATCATAATCTCTTGTTATAAACAGTGCTTCAATCTCATGTAATTGGAAGTCTCGCGAAATAATAAATAACATATGTGGCCGTTGACATAGGAGATCGAACCACGTTAAATATTTTCTTTGTGACTATTCTTTTTCATCGTTGGTACGATGTTCATAAAACTGGTATCAAAGCCTTGTTTGAAGGTTCGTGGGAAAACTGAGAGTGATGGCAATAGAAGAAGGAAAGGTCAAGATTGACAAGTTTGATTGAACCAATTTTGTTTTTGGTAGATGCAGATTGAAGATTATTTGTATTTTAAAAAGATGCATATACCTCTCCGAGAAGTGAAACCAAAGGAGATGTCAGATGTTGATTAAGAGTTCCTGGACAGACAGGAACTATGAGTCATTCATTTGACGATCGCGAATAATCTTGTGTACAACGTCAGAAACGAGAAGATTATTACTAGGTTAATGAAGACATTGTCAAGTATGTACGAGAAACCATCCGTCTCGAACAAGGTACATCTTATCAAGAAAGGTGGAGCTTGTATACACAAATGTATGGGACCTGCTGTTGTTTCATCTCTTAAGGATCACGCTGCTATGTACCGTTCATCAATAATTCAACCCAAAAGGTGTGGGAATATTCTCTTAAAAAATAAATCTGATGTTTGTTGTTTTCCTGAGTGAAGGTCCTAGTTGAGAACGAGTTTGGTGAGAAAGTGAACTGTTTGAGGTCTGATTATGTATGAGAGTATGAAAGAAAAGAGTTCAAAGATTTTCGGATAGCAAAGACTGAACATAATGGTATGGCAGAGAGGTACCTAATCTTGTATGAGCGTACCAAAAGCATGAGATTATATGTCGGTCTACCTAAAGCTTTTTGGACAGAACACAATCAGTACAGTAGCCTACTTGATCAACCGAGGACAGTCCGTTCCATCAAAAGAAAAATTGCAAGAGGGAGCATGGAGAGGAGAGGTAAAATTGTCACATCTAAGAGTCTTCGGTTATGAATTTTATATGCCAATAGATTCATATAAATTATACCCCAAATCTAGGTGATTTTTTTATTGGATATGGTGTTGATTTCGCTTCTACGATGATAAAAATAAGCAAATCCTAAGGAGAAGGAATGTAGTATTCAATAATAATAAAAAAGCTTGATATAAAGGTAGACATGTTGTATAATATGAAAGTGCAAGAGAGCAAGCTAAACAACGGGGACACATTTAGCTGGAAGACGTTTCAAAGATTACATTGGTGGGAGGATGCATGAGAACATTGATATACAGACATATCCTACTATACATGCAGCTGGACCTAGAAGATCAAGTAATAGCTCTTTCCAACCGATCAATATTATCCATCTTTGCACTATCTGTTGCTGTCTGGTGAGGTGAGACAGAGGCAATGCAAGTTGAAGACAAGTTGCAGTAGTAGTCAGACATAAAAGATGAGATGATGTCCCTTCAGAACAATCATACATAGACCCTGACAGGTTTACTACAAGGCAAGAGAGCAGTGTAAAACAAGAGGGTTTACCGAGTCAAAGAGAAGGTCGATGGTTGTAAAAAATTAAAAGCAATGTTGGTTGTGAAGAGCTTCATGCAGAAGGAAGGTATCGACTATACACAAATTATCTCTGGTTGACAAGATAAGTACAATCAGATTAGCCTCGAGTATTGTTGCATCTGAGGATCTTTATTTAGAGCAGCTACTTCTGAGAATAGCTTTTCTTCACAGCAACCTTGAAGAAGACATAATGCAGCCAAAAGGTTTTCAGCGCCATGTAAGGAAAACCTTGTATGTAAGCTGAATAAAAGTTTGTATGACTTAAAGCATGCTCCAAGACAATAGTACAAAAAATTTGATACCTTAATGCATGGTCGTGGCTTAAGGAGATATTGTATGGATCACCGTTGTTATTTTAAACGTGTTGGCAATTCCTACATTATATTGCTGTTATATATAGATGATACGCTTGTTGCACGATCTAATGTACAGAAGATAGACAAATTAAAGCTGAAATTATCAAAGGAATTTGCAATGAAAAATCTAGAAGCCGTGAAATAAATTCTTGGAATGAGAATTGTTTGAGACACGTTAGCTGATACGTTGGCATTATCACAAGCTTGATATATTGAAAAAGTCTTAAACAGATACAGACTATAGGATGTAAATCTTGCTAATACTCCTTTAGCGAGCTACTTCTGACTCTCAAAAGAGCAATCACCCAAAACAAAGGAAGAGTGTGAATGCATGTCAGAAGTCCCATATGAATCGGTTGTTGGTAGTTGTATGAATTTTGTGATTTGTACTAGGTCCGATATTGCTCATGCAGTAGAAGTTGTGAGCCAGTACATGTTTAACCTAGGAAAGCAACATTGGAAGACTGTCAAGTGAATCTTCTGGTATCTAAAAGTTAGTAGGGATAGAGGACTTTGTTACAAAAAGGGAAGCTTGACTTCTCCAAGAATTTGTCCTTGTAGACTGGGCAGGAGATATTGATAGTAGTAGTACTACAGATTATACTTTATACATCAGGTAGAGAACCGTTGTAAGTTGGATTTTTCAATTAAACAAGATTGTGGTACTTTTTACTATTGAAACTGAATATGTGGCAGTCACTGAAGCAAGCAAGAAGATGATATGGGTGAAGAGTTTCATAGAAGAGTTTGACAAAAAGGCAAGATAGTGTTGTCTTTTATGCGAGCTAGAGAACAATTCTTCTTGCGAAGAATCACGTTTTTCACGTCGTGGCAAAGTATATCCAAATGAAATATCACTTTATTCGTGGTTTATTGGATGATATAACCTTGATATTGGAGAAGGTTTGTGGAACTAATAATCCTATAGACATGCTGACAAAGTTTGTGACTGCATAGAAACTGAGGTTGTGTGCAACCTCAATTGGCCTCGATAGTTGATTAATGAGGAGGTCGCCACACACGAGTTACAAGATTATAATTGCATAGTGTGGAAGTCATTTGATAAATTTTCAAGTGGGAGATTGTTAGAGATTATGGAGCTTTAATCAAATTCTCTAGTATATAACCAACCCCAATTTTGTATTAAGTGTCCCTTCTGGAGTATGATAACTTAGGTTTGTACGTTAACGAATAGGGGCACTTTGGTAGATATACTGAAATCAATAGTCGTTCTTATCTCTTATTATAAATAAGGCTTCAGTTTCTTGTAATTAGAACTCTCTCAAAAGAATAACGTAACTTGTGTGTAGTCGTGGACGTAGGAGACGATACTCAAACCATGTTAAATTTTGTCTTGTTATTGTTCTTCTTGATCGTTGGTGTTGGCCCATGTGTCATGATCAACCTGATCTCGATAATTGACCTAAAACTCCGATTTTGATACGTAAAGCAAGAAGAGTACAGAAGACTGCAGCCGAGCTCGTCAAAGCAAAGTTTTTACAATTTATTATGTATTTTTCATTTATTGAGTCTAGATTATTTTGCGAGTCGGATAACTGGCATTTAGAACTTATTCTCACAAAAACAAACATATATTCTTTCCAAACTAAACCAATATCCAAAAGCTTTTTTGAACCAAAATATCCTAAAAACCTAGTAGCCGAACTCGCCGAGTTCGCCCCGAACTCGCCGAGTTCGCCCCGAACTCGGACCGAACTCGGTCCCCTTGAATCACTCCTGGTCAGAAGCATTTCCTAGTCTTTTGGATCTCCAACGTTCAAAATTTTGAACGTTTACCCTAATCGAGTTCTGCCCGAACTCTAGTTCATAAACTACAATAAATAGAGAAGAATTTGACATGTTACTCACTCATTCATTCTTCATCTTCTCTATTCATTCTAAGCCTTCCTATTCTAAAGAGCTTTTCAATTTTCATATTTTCAAGACAACTCCCAGTCTTCTAAGTGTCAGTGGTTTCCGATCAGGAGTATTCGAGTTGTACAAGCTTGGAATATAAAAGCTTTTCAGACAGTGTTGAAGTTTGTTCGTGGGCTTCGGATTAAAACAGGACGTTGTAAGAAGTCAGTGTGTCCTTCGGAGTAAAGCACGCGGTGTAACCTCTATTTCAAATAGTAAATTTAACATCGAGTAGGAGTACTCGAGATTGGACTAGTCCTCTCAGAGGGATACCAGTATAAAATCTCGGTGTCTGTATATCGCTTTCTTTCTCCCTATCTACTTACTACTTTACATTACTGCATTTAATTATCTGTCTACATTTGCCTTTACCTGTATTAATTTTAATTTAGGAATATTACTTCCGCTACACTCTATTCACCCCCCCCCCCCCCTCTCCCCCTCTAGAGGTGCCATCGATCCCACAATTGGTATCAGAACTAAGTTTCTCAAAATAGGACTAAAACTCCTTGAGAAATGGCATCATTCTATACTAGCAATGGTGAAGGCCAGTTTACAAATAGGCCACCCATATTTGATGGCACAAATTACACGCATTGGAAAACACGCATAAGCTTTTATATCAAGTCACTTGATTTCGATTTATGGTCAATTGTCATTGACGGTTACAAGAAACCACTACCTATCGTCGTAGATGGGAACCCGGTAGAAAAACCACATAACAAGTATACTGATCATGAAAAGAAACAAGCGAGTCTTGATGCAAAAGCTATCAATGTTTTATTTTGTGCAGTAACAGAACTGAGTTTAATAGAGTGAGTATCAACATGTGCCACGTCTCACGAGGTTTGAAAACTTCTTGAGGTAACTCATGAAAGAACTTCACAGGTGAAGGAATCCAAAATCTCACGACTTACACAAGAATATGAGACCTTCAAGATGAAGCCTAATGATACTATTACAAACATGTTTACTCGATTATTAGATATTGTTAATCCTCTATCTTCTCTTGAAAAAGAATACAGCAATCATGAAAACATTCGAAAAGTACTTCTCGGGTTGACCAAGAACTGGAATCCCAAGGCGACGGCTATTATTGAAGGAAACGATCTCACTACAATGACTCTCGAGACTCTTGTGGGGAAGCTTATGACACATGAGCTGAACTTTAAGGAATTCGGAAGAGCCAGAACCGAAGGAGAATACTATCGCATTCAAAGCACATCATAAGATAGCTTCTGATGACGAGAGTGAGAACGATAGCTCAGACAACGAGCAAATGGCCCTTATGACGAGGAACTTCAGAAGATTCCTGAAGTATGAGAAGTCTAACAAGAAGAAGAAAGCTTCCAGAAATGACGAAGAATCAATTTGCTACAACTGTAAGAAGACAGGTCACATCAAGCAAGAATGTCCTTTCATAAAAAAGGAAAGCAGATACGATCAAGCAAGAGAAGAACTTCAACAAGGAACTACGCCAATACCAGCATCTAGTGTGAAAGTGAGACGAGTGATTCTGAAGAAGAAGAAAGACCTCGCAGAACAGCCAATCTATGCTTCATGGCTACAGATGCTAAGGTAACTACAAATCTTTTATTTGAAGAATTTACTTTTGATGAATTATCCGATGCCTTCAATGATCTACTAGAAGATCAAAAAAAGATGATGGATATGTATAAGTGTGCTATGAAAGAGCTGAAAGCAGTTCAATTTGAGTTCTCTAAGCAATCTCAAATACTGGAAGATATTAGAGCTTCTTCTAGTAATAACGGATGAGATTTTTTCTTTGAAATTGAGATTACATGACACTCTTGAGGAACTTGAGAAAGCAAATCAAGATAATGTAAAACTCAAGAATCTCTATGAATTAGGGAAGAAGTACAATATTGCTGATCAGAGGATAGATGCACTCACAGCCAAGTACAATTAAGCATGTGATATCTCTAAAAAGTTAGAGATTAAACTGGGTAAACAGGTTGTCAAGCCTGTAACTCAAGTGAACACGAATCACACGGCTAAACACAAACACAGCACACCCAACACTACTAGAACTTCTAGAAGCCATGCATTCATGTATAAATTTTCTCACAAGAAGTCACACTCCTCTTCAAAAACACACATATGATCTTCAAACTCCACCTAGCATAAACATGTTTGCTACATGTCATTATTGTGGTATAAGAGGACATGTGTCACATCAATATAGGATTAGGAAGCTAGTAGAGATGAATATATATGTTTTGGTTCCTAAAACTAACATATCCGGACCCTCAAGAAAGTGGGTACCAAAGATTACATCTTCAACTTGTGTTGTAGGTGGACCTTCCTCCTCCTACTAGAAGTAAATGGATTCTCGATAGTGGTTGCTCCAGACATATGACGGGCGATAATACTTTGTTTGCAACTCTATCGATGAAGAAAGAAGGATATGTCTCATTTGGAAACAATTTAAAAGGACATATAATTGGTAATGACGACATAGGTACTTCTCCCTCTCCTATTATTAAAGATGTATGTTTAGTAACAAAATTAAAACATAACCTATTGAGCATAAGTCAATTGACTGATCATGGTTATGGAATTAATTTTGTTAAGGATAAATGTTTCATTTATGACAAAACTTCTGGAATAATCTCTTTTGAGGGAATAAGAGGACAATATTTATGTTTTATATCTGTCAGAAAATACTAATAGTACAAGAAAGTGTCTAAACACATCTCAAGACGAAAACTGGGTATGGCATATGCGTCTTAGACATGCAAACATGGACAATACTGCAAGACTGCCCACAAAGAAACTGGTAAGAGGTTTACCTGATATTACTTTCAAGAAAGATAGTCTGTGCCGAATGTGAAACGAACAAGGCATCTAGATCATCTTTCAAATCAATAAACGTTGTAAGTATCTCTAGACCACTTCAATTGTTTCATATGAACTTATTTGGACCAAGTAGAGTCGTCAGTCTTTGCAGTAAGTTGTATGCTTTCGTAATAGTTGATGACTATTCACGATATACTTGGATTTACTTTCTTGTAAATAAAAATGCGGCCTTTTTTGAATTTGTTTCTTTTTGTAAAAATGTACAAAATGAGAAAGGATTCATGATTACTCGAATTCGAAGTGATCATGGAGGAGAATTTGATAATCATAACTTTAAAACTTTTTGTGATTCAAATGGTTTATCACATGAATTCTCTTGCCCCAGAACTCCTCAACAAAATGGCGTTGTGGAGAGAAAGAATAGAATTATAGGTGATATTGCCAGAATAATGCTTAACCAGCATAATCTTCCAAGATATTTTTGGGCAGAAGCTGTCTATACAGCATACCATGTGTTAAACAGAGTTCTTATTAGACCTATCTCCAAAAAGACTCCTTATGAATTATGGTTCAATAGAACTCCTAATATCAGCTATTTCAAAGTGTTTGGTTGCGTATGTTTTATCTTAAACACTAAAGACAATTTAGACAAATTTGACAAGAAGGCTGATAAAGGAATATTTTTCGGAAATGCGACAAAGAGCAAGGGATACAGAGTGTTCAACAAAGATCACTTCTTGTTGAAGAATCAATAAATGTCACCTTTGACGAGTTGAACAGTCAACATGACAAAGATAGTGATAATGAAGATGATAGAACTCCCTCAAGCAAAACACCCGAAGATACACCAACCTCGTATCTGGAAAGTCTGATGAAGCGAGTACAATTTACCCCAAATCATCCAGAAGAACTGGTAATAGGTGATGTATTCAAAGGTGTAAATACTCGTTCCAGCACTAGAGATATTATTGCTAACGTAGCTTTTATTTCAAGATAGAACCAAAGAATGTTGAAGAAGCTTTTGATGATGAATTTTGGATTTCTGTAATGCAAAAGGAACTACACCAATTCGAATCGGAATCAGTTTGGAAACTTGTTTCTAGACCTAGTGATCACCCGGTCGTTGGTACCAAATGGATTTTCCGAAATAAATTAGATGAGAATGGGTCAGTCATACGCGACAAAGCACGTCTAGTAGCTCAAGGCTATAATCAAGAAGAAGGCATTGACTACGATGAGACATATGCTCCGGTTGCTAGACTAGAATCCATTCGTATGCTTTGTGCTTTTGCAAGTTTTCATAGTTTTAGACTTTTTCAAATGGATGTCAAAAGTGTTTTTCTAAATGGTTTTATAAGAGAAGAAGTTTTTGTAAAACAACCTCCTGGATTTGACATGTCAAAAGTGCTTTTCTAAATGTCAAAAGTGCTTTTCAAAAGGCCAGATCACGTATTCAAACTCCGTAAGGCTCTCTATGGACTCAAACAAGCACCTCATGCATAGTATGAGCGTCATAGTTCCTTCTTACTTGAACACGGTTTTTCAAAAGGGAAGGTTGATTCTACTCTTTTTATAAAATCTATGGATAAAAATATTTTATTAGTGCAGAACTATGTAGATGATATTATTTTGGATCGACAAATGAGATGCTATGTAACGAGTTTGCTAAGTGTATGCAGAGTGAATTTGAAATGAGCATGATGGGAGAACTAACTTTCTTCCTCGGACTACAAATCAAACAAAATTCACAAGAAATTTTCATCAATCAAGCCAAATATACAAAAGACCTGCTAAAAACGTTTGATATAGACAATGCCAAACCAATCGGAACTCCTATGGCACCGTCTACCAAGCTTGATATGGATGAAAGTGGTAAACAACTGAAGTACGTAAGTACAGAGGTATAATTGGTAGTTTACTTTATTTAACTACTAGTCGTCCAAACATTATATTTTCAGTATGCTTATGTACACGATATCAGGCTTGTCCTAAGGAATCACATGTGAGCGCCGTTAAGCTCATCTTACGATGCCTTAAAAGTACTTTGACAACCGGGCTATGGTATCCAAAAACTGATTCATTTGACCTGATAGGTTACTCAGACGCAGATTTTGCTGGATGCAAGGTCGATCGTAAAAATATCAGCGACACATATCATTTCCTAGGAAAATCCTGTCTCCTGGTTTTCTAAAAAGCAAAATTATGTTGCATTATTAACAACCGAGGCTGAATATATAGCCGCAGGACATTGTTGTGCCCAAATTTTGTGGATGAAGCAAACCTTGGAAGACTATCAGTTGTCTTACAACCACATCCTCATTTACTGCGATAACACTAGCTCGATAAATCTCACAAAGAACCCATTTGTCACCACGCACTAAATATATAGAAATAAGACATCATTTTCTTAGAGACCATGTTTTAGAAGGTGATATTTGTATAGAGTATATTGACACAGAACGTCAATTAGCTGACATCTTCACTAAACCCCTAGCTGAAGAACGCTTTAACTTTATACGAAGGGAATGAAAAATTTTGGATGTTGAAGTTTTATAATTATATATTACCTGATCTGAATTCATAAAATCGTAGAGAACATTTTGGTTATAAGCCGAAAGAGTGCTTCTGACAAAATGACGTAAAAATATAAACGACACGGTGCCAAGTGTCTTCGAACTACCACTAGCTGGAATTCGGCCCCGAACAGCTAACCCAAAATATTTAATACATTTTTGTGTATTTTGGTTAATTAATATTAATTATAATTCATCAACACAATTATTTTGTATATGTGTCAAAACCTGTATTACAACTATCCAAGTCTGTAAGGACTACCTAGGGACCGAACTCGGACCGAGTTCTGGCCGAACTCGGTCCAGGATAAGTCCAAACAGAAGCTGGACAGTCGGGTTCCCTTTTTTTAAAAATCCATCAAAATCATCATCCTCTACATCCCAAACAGCAGCAAAACAACCGAAACCCTAACCCTAGCCACCCTAAAACTCCCTCTTCCAAGCATCTCAAGGTCTACAAACTTGGATTTGAAGTTGTCTCGGGGTTCTCTTCCAGTCTCTTTACTCAATTTTGGTATCTCTCTTCTTTCCTCTTCACTTTCAAATTTTCAATGGCTCCCAAAATTCCTCATGAGTCCAAAAAGAAGAGAAATGTTGGAGAAGTTTCCTCCTCTAATGTTCAAGAGGAATGTTCTTTCTCTCTTTTTAGTCCCGCCAAACCAGATGATGACTATTTTGATGAGTTCATTTTCGTCTCCCTTGATGCATCAAACGAGTGGTTCTCCGACTTTGTCGAACGGACAATTTGTCCGGGGACCCATTCAACTTCACGTATTTTCCAAATCACTTATCTGTTTTTTGAACACTTTGACTTAGAAGATTTAGTTCAATCCAGTTATCCTATCTACTGGAATGCTATTCGAATGTTTTATTGCAATCTCACGGTCACAAACAGCATGGTTAAATCTAAGTCGGTGGGATAGACATTAAATTTGACGCTGATGATCTGGCTCTTATGCTTCGTATTCCCAATAAAAGGGAAGCACTGGTGGATATCACCAAAGTTCAATTTCCAGCCCACATAACTTTTGATTCTTTTCATGACTCGTTATGTGAACCCCTTCCACGTCCCAAAGGTCGCCTTCGACCGAAGTTTATGAACGACTATTTTTATGATTTACATCGGATGGTCTTTTCTACTATTCTTCCCAAACAGACTTCCACCTATGAGATCACCTATCTCGAGCTGTCTGCTATTTATCATCTCCACTTTCATATTCCATTCAGTCTACCTAAGACTCTTATCGCTGCTATGGAACGGTGTCGCAAGAAAACACGAAACCTTCTATACGCAATGTATCTCCCGTACACTTTGAGTATTTTAATATCGTCTTAGATGGTTGCCCTCGCGATGCACCACCTGCTTATCTTCATGCACATTGTCGAGTAACTCCCACTCCAGCAGTACAGGCTCCACCTCCTCCTGTTGTTGATCCATCAGCTAGTTCTCATCCTTCCACAGGTGTTACTCTTGAGTCTTTACAGGCCTTGAATATGGATCAGTTTAGATCTATGGACTTTCGTACTACCCTTCAATTCCAGGCCATGACCAACACCATGAGGGACTTTGGCTACAGTTTTGCTCACAACCCTGGTGGACTCATTCCCATGGTTCATGACCCCTCGATGCTTGGTTATCGGATTGATGATCCGGAGGCTCAGCGCTACTTTGACCCTGCTGCTGCTCGCTATGATCCCCATCGCACTGCTGAGTCCGATAATCTTTCTCGGGCTGATGAGGATGATGACTGAGGATGACGTCTAGTGATACAGAGTCACTATTTTGTTCTAGTTGCTTTTTAGTTTTCATGTCATAGAAAATGCTTCTTCTAAGTATTTCTAGTTATGTGTGACATTTTAGTATTTCAGTTCGACTTGTATTAGTTGCATTTCTACTTTATGAGACACTTTGCCATGTATTTCAGTTTGATATGCAGTTCTATTTATGCACTATCTAGTTTATGCACTATCTATTTTTCATATGTGCCGAGTACATTCATAATTCTGTCATTTTGATTATGTGACAAATGGGGGAGAATTCTATCATACTTATAGCTCATTACTTAGAGAATCTATGAATATATGTTGCTCAATTCTATGATACTTATAGCTGATTACTTAGAAAATTTTCTATGAATATATGTGGCTCTTAAAATTTTGGTTTGAGAAATGTTTTGGTAGATGTCACATGTTCTGAGAAAAGGACTTGGTCATTTATTGCGGGAGAGCAAGCCAATCAGCAAAGCTAATGTACCAATGAACAAGCTACTTTCATACCGTACCTACTTTCGAACAAGGTGAACATTTGTTAAATATCAATCGTAGTTTTGTCAAATTATCAAAATGGGAAAAATTGTTGGCACATGTGTCATGATCAACCTGATTTCGATAATTGACCTAAAACTCTGACTTTGATACGTAAAGCAAGAAGACTACAGAAGACCGCAGCCGAGGTCGTCGAAACAAAGTTTTTACAATTTATTTTGTATTTTTCATTTATTGAGTCTAGACTATTTTGTGAGTCGGATCACTGGCATTTAGAACTTTATCCTCACAAAACAAACCTATCTTCTTTCCAAACTAAACCAATATCCAAAAGCTTTTCTGAACCAAAATATCATGAAAACCTAGTAGCCGAACTCGGGCCGAGTTCGGCCCGATCTCGAGCCGAACTCAGTCCCCTTGAATCACTCCTGGTCAGAAGTATTTTCTAGTCTTTTGGATCTCCAACGTTCAAAAATTTGACCATTTACCCTAACCGAGTTCTGCCCGAACTCTGGTTCAAAAACTACTATAAATAGAGAAGAATTTGACATTTTACTCATTCATTTCATTCTTCATCTTCTCTATTCATTCTAAGCCTTCCTATTCTAAAGAGATTTTCAATCTTCATATTTCCAAGACAACTCTCATTCTTCTAAAGTGTCGGTGGTTTCCGATTAGGAGTATTCGAATTGTACAAGCTTGGAGTATAAAAGTTTTTCAGACAGTGTTGAAGTTTGTTCGTGGACTTCGAATTAAAACACGACGTTGTAAAAGTCGGTGTGTCCTTCGAAGTAAAGCACACGTGTGTAACCTCTATTTCAAATAGTGGATTTAACATCGAACAAGAGTACTCGAGCCTGGACTAGTTCTCTCGGAGGGATATCAGTATAAAATCTCGGTGTCTGCGTATTGCTTTCTTTCTCCCTATTTACTTACTGCTTTACATTATTGTATATAATTATCTATCTACATTTGCCTTTACCTGCATTAATTTTAATTTGGGAATATAACTTCCGGTACACTCTATTCACCCCACCCCCTACCCCCCGAGGTGCCATCGATCCCACAGTTGGTACCATGTTTTATATTATAAAACATGAAAGAGGGGTACTAGTAGCTTTGGTTCCTAAATCTATGATGTCCTATGGACTAATGATGTAACGTGGATTCCAATTTTGAATCCTTCTAGGATTTCTTTTTCTTTTTCTCGTTCTTTCCTTTTTTTAGCTTTTTTTTTTCATATAGAGTTGTTAAGAATCATATTTCTTTTAGGACTCTTATTTTGACTATATCTTTTATTATCATATATTTTTTCTTTATTTGATTAGGATTAAATTTTATTTATTTTTAAGATTAGGTTTATCATAAAAGTCCTATAAATAGGCAGCTTCTGTATGCAATTAGAGAATAACATTTTTTAAGCAATAAAAATTATTTTTTTAGTTCTAAGATTTGTTCTTTTCTTTTCTTAGTCGTAGACTCAACTGTTCCGTGGATTTGGAAACCCCACGCTTGAGGTTTCAAGCAACGTTCGTGTTCACAAGGTCATCTGTCAGAGTTTTCACAATACCACTTTGCTCTCACCAAGCAACGGTAGTCCAGTTATCGTCATCATCAATCGACTTGACCATTGTCAAGCATGAAGATAAGATCGTTCCGCTATAACGCTGCGTCAAGTGGTATCAGAGTCCTACAGATCCAAGATTCCAATTTTTCGAAAACATTTGGAATCTTTATTTCACAAACAACAATGGTGAAATTCGTCACGTGCGAGGAGTTAGATGCCCAGTCTGGCAACATTTAAGCCTTGTCAAGCAAATTTGATATCATGTGTGACGAATTTGACAATATACTAGATCTTCTTGAAACCAAATATAATATTGTGGTTGATTTCACAAGGATACCGCCCATTGAGACAAAAGGAACAAACGCTCGTCCTACTACCAGCTGCACACAAAAAGGACTCGAGTGTGTTCACAACAGTTGTCCCCTCAGAGCACCAGTTATCGTTGTTGACTATGAAGGCGACGAGATTGAGAAGAAGGTATCAAAGTCGGATGCACACATTGCAGAAGCTAAGATGAAATCTTCAACCCCTCAAGATGAGACTCCCTCATTCGACGGAGCATTGAAGAATTCAACAGTATCGAAAGCTCCCAATGCCGATAGCAGACCTCCTCGTCACAAGCCTCGCATTGATCCATCAAACACATCATCTAAGTTCGATCGTCAATCCATGGATTTCGGAGATGCTACAAAAAGTCCTACATATATGTGTTTTCTTCAGACAGCTTCAAAGCAACCTCTTGCTTTGCATGTTATCTATATAAATACCTCCTTAGAGACGAAATCTCATGGACATGAGCTTGTGCCAAAGAAAGACGGCTCGTGGCGCATATGCATCGACAGTAAGGCTATCAACCGCATCACCATCAGCTACCCTCAGATCCGAATCTGACCTGGTGATAAATGGAAGACTATTTTCAAGATCCAAGATGTACTCTACAAATGGCTCTTTATGTCCTTCGGACTTTTGAATACGCCAAGAACCTTCCTACGCATCAAGAATCATGTTTTGAAACCATTGACAAGAAAGTTCGTAGTCATCTACTTTGACGATATCTTGATTAAGATGATTATCTGAATCACCTCAGGAAAGTACTCAACCTTCTTCGAATTAAGAAATGTAGCTTCCTTACTAACCAACTCATCTTCTTGGGATTTATGATTAGCGCCAACGGCCTCAGTGTTGATGAAGAGAATATTCGAACAATTCGCAATTGGCCTACTCCAAAGACAATAATTGAAGTTCAAAGCTTCTATAGTCTCGCCAACTTCTACCGACGATTCATCCGCAACTTCAGCGCCATTATGACGTTGGTGACAGAATGCATGAAGACATGCATATCTCCTCAACCTTCAATGTCGCCGATCTTTATAAGTATTTTCTACCTGGCGAATCGTTTTATTCTGAGAAGAACTCATGGACGAGTTCTCTTGAAGCAGGAGAGACTGATGTAGCGTAGATACCAATTCCTAATCCTTTTACGATATCTTCTTTTCTTTTCTTTTTCTTTTTCTTTTTCTTTTTTAGCTTTCTTTTTTTATAAGGAGTGGTTAAGAATCATATTTCTGTTGACTCTTATTTTGACTATCTTTTATTATGATAGGTTTTTATCTTTATTTGATTAGGATTATAATTCGTTTCTTACTAAGATTAGGTTATCATATAAGTCCTATAAATAGGCACCTTTTGTATGCAATTGGAGAATAACAACTTTTAATCAATAAAAATTATTTTTTAAGTTACTGAGATTCGTTCTATTCTTTTTTTCGTCGTGGACTCGACTGTTCCGTGGATTCGGAAGCCCCTTGCTTGAGGTTTTCAAACAACTTCCATGCGGACCCCTCACAAGGTCATCTGTCAGAGTTTTTGTTGCACCGCTTCGCCCTCCCCACACAACGGTGGTCCAATTATCGTCATCACCGATCGACTTGGCCATTGCCAAGTACGAAGATAAGCCCATTCCACGCTGCGTCAACTGATCAACCATATAATATTTTGGTGTAGACAATACCCGCATATAGGCTTAAATTTTGTTATAAAACAATCCACAGTAGATATTACCCCAATGGGGCAACAAATTAAGTATAATAAAAACTAGACATGTTAGTTCTCGATAATTGTTAGATGCAATGAATAACCCTCCATGTATTGCTGGGATTTATCATCTCAATGTCTCAGCAACTAGCCGTCCATAGTACATGAATACTTTGTTGTTGTGAACTAGCAAAGAGACTAGCTACATCATCATTGTTGAGTATAGGAAATAGTCCTTATCTAGGAGCAAATATGACTAGCAAATGAATGAATCAAGCATAATTACATGGGTCACAGTTTGTTCAATAAGTCCTATGGGCACAGGCTACATCACTACTTTTCATGGTACACAAGACGAAAGGTCAGACTTAACAATACATTGTGGTTCGCTTAAGAGCTATTTGTTTGTGTGTTCCTACTATATTTGTGTCTGGTAGGAAAGAATTCGTACCAAACCCTACCGCAATGGTTTGTTATCCGGACTCGCCATTTTAAGGCAAAGTATCTATGTCGACCCGACATGACACGTGTACGGATCCAGATCGGATCCTCCATGGTAACAAGCGGATACGCAGACGAAGAAAAAAATTAGGGGAGATTTTATATAACTTATTTCTACACAAATTAGAAGAAAACGTAAGCATGCTTTATGGCAGTAATAGATCCCCCATGCTTTATTATATAGTTATTGTTATTATTAATTTCATCTTGGGAGTAGTAGAGCTCCACCTAAACAACCGTGTCTTGGGACTTGTAGGCTCGTTTATGGAGAAGAAAAAAAAAATGGAAAAAAAAGCACGGGAGCTGAAGGGACTGTAAAAGTGGTCAAAGTGATTGCATGCATGCATGCATTTTATTCAAATTTGCATGTGTTTGTCCAAATTTGCACGTGTTTGTCCATGTTCATTCAATGAATTAATAGGTCAATACACAAAGCTATAGTGAAGGCTTTTTCAATCACAATCCAGTTGAGCATGGAAGCTATTAATGTTGGACATGTTTGGATGCTTTGAGATGTTGGCAAATGTGATGACTATTCGTAATTCATTAAGCATTTTTAATGTTCTTTTTCCAGATTCTTCATTTAATATGTGCATTTAATATGAGGTTTCTCTTCATTTGGCCAATGTATTTATTTTAATAGCCGTATTCTCGTATTCGTACCCAAATTTTGGATCATTTTTAGCTGAGACCATAGTTCGCAGTATCGGCCGATACCGATCCGATACGGCCTATACCGATACGGTTTAGCATGTCCCGATCCAATACCGACCGGTACCCGATACGGACCAATACCGACATTGGGGGTCTCTTTTTCGGTCAATTCGGTAAAGAAAATTGAACGAAAAAGACCAATCAACAAGGATGTAAAAGCATAGAAAGGTTATAAAAGCATCTAAAAGAAGAAAACTTATCTATCGTATGCAAATCAATCGGTAAGGGTGACTACTATTTCATTTCAAAACTACTAAGAAGCAACACCAAAAATATTAAAATTATGCCTAAATGTATGAAATATATTTTCTAAAATGTTAATAATTTATTAATAATTATTTGTTTTTCGATACCAAAAAATCCGATACTCCGATCCGAAACCTCCGATACTGCCGATCCCGCCGATCCCGATACTCATAGGAATGGTCCGATACAGATTCCAAAACCGATATTTTGAACCTTGGCTGAGACCATGTGTCCTTCAATTATGAGTTTGAAGGACACATTCTTAGACATGTACCCAACATTTATACCCGAGTCCATGTTGAACAACCTATCACATCCTAGCTCGCAGGCTCGTTGGCACTTAACCAGTACATGGATCTCATATGTATCATCATTTATCACTTAGTCCTCTTGCCAAAATGGTTAAACTAGATATACACATGAGACCTAATCATTTAATATAAACAAATTAAACTCTCATCTCATATCTAATGTGGAACAAAATCATAGGTTCAAAATCTCCCCCATTCAAAGACAAGACAACTCGTGAATGGTCCTATCTCCACCCCAGTGCAAAATATAATTTCACTAGGTTGCTATAATACCATTTTCTTGCTCAGGCCACAGCAAGTCTGGCAAGACATAGCCGTACATGGACCTAGTGTGCATTATCACTTGACCCACTTGCAAACATGGTTAATCCGGATGTACACAGGAGACCTAAGCACTAAAATATAAACCAATGAAACTTTCATCTCATATCCGACATACGTGGGACTAAATCTTAGGATTTCATTCCCTACTCTTGTATGCTTTGTTTTGATAATTAATTCATTTATTATTGTTTCTATAACAAATTTATTGATTTATTTGTTGAACTTCATCTTGAAAATTCAAATCACCATGGTTGCCACTTTTGGCTATTCGGATAAGGAACCCGACCGATTCGGAGCAGCGTGAACCAAACGAGGTTCCTAATGGATAGAATACCACATTAAATATGGAACAAAGCACCATGTCCATCTGAGATGATAGGCTGAAGTTGCACAAATCACACGAACGCTTCCTAAACAACTCACTTTATGCTAAAGTCGCCACTTAACTTTATTCGAAGGGAACTTTTTGAAGTTTTATAGATGAGAAAACTTGCATAACCTCCATGAACCTGGAGAAAGCATATAATAGAATATCATATGACAATACATGGAAGGTATACTACAAAGGAACGAAGGAACATGAAATATATGAATAAAACAACAAAGCATCTTTTCTCTTCAACCTATATTTGTGATACCCCTCGAGCAACTTTGCACAGGAATACCTAGATAATCATAAATAAACTTTCAAAAGTAACTAGACAATCAATAGTTATTCTTATGCAATTTTTTTGGAAAACAACAATTTTAGCAGAGAATTTATAGTACTTCAAAACAGGTAGTAATTTATAACTAGAATACAAGAATAGCTAAACCTGAAGTTGCCACTTGCTCAATTCCAGTGGATCCAAGAGTTCGTAGATTTTCACATGGCCATCAGAATATGCAACCACCTAAATATGGAGCATAGAGTTAGCAGAAATATCAAATATACATCCTTCTTAAGCATTCTAGAAATTTAGAAACATCTGGATAGTAGTGGAAAACGATGAAACGAACGATATATATATCTTCTTACAAATATAAAAATATATGTCAAATCTTATACTATGTACTGGCCCAAGTTCCTAGAGCTGGCCATATATCAATCTAGAGTCCATTCAAAAAGTTCAAAACAGACACTGGCTGACTTTGATCAGTTATATGCAAGGTAGTGTAAAGGTATTATGTTATCCACTCCAAAACTTTGCCAGATAGTAAGAACCAAAATCTAGAACAATACCCACAAACACAGCCTCGCTCTATACCAAGCTCTAATAGAATTAGTATGCAACAGGTACTGAATTATGTCTATCAAAAAGGAATTTAGTGATCTCTAGTTGAGAGAGTGCTAAGCTAAACCAAAATGAAATTACCAACATGGTGTAGTAGAAGTTAGCTCAGAGGCACCTCAAGAGGAGAAATAAAACCAGAAGTACTGTTGATGTGATGAAGTATTAAGGGCAAATAAAGGGGAAATACAAACAAATCAAGGGTTTCAGCAACTGAACACCAAGTAGATACGTGTATACTCATAGACGGCATCTCAGAAAGCAACATGGCAGATAAGGTAATAGAGAAACCATGACAGTGGATCAGTATTGTATAAAGACAAGAATTTGAGCCCCGATGTATTGTCGAGTTCAGCTCTTGCTATATTGATTCCCTCACCACATCATAATCGACAACATACATTAATTACGTCTGTCGATAAAAAGAAAGAACTTGAATCACATAACTCATAGGAAATTACAATGACATTTATCTCTCTTTATTTTTCTCATTCGCATAACAGTATACCACATTGTAATTAGAACAGACTCATCCGTAAGTTAAGAATGAGCTGAAAGACAAGATTAAGATGAGAGATATAGGGGTGAGCACATTTCGGTTTTTCAACCGAAACAGACCCGACCCGACCCGTTTAGAGCAATCGGGTCGGTTTTATTGCAAACGGGTCGGGGATCGGTGCTGTAAAAGGAAAAAACGGGTTATCGGTTCGGGTTACGGGTCTGGATAACGGTTCCCGACCCGAACCGAAAACCGATTTATTATTATTTTTTTAATTAGTAAATTACTAAATTACCCTTACAAAAAACCCTAAATATAAAAGTGAGTGTTTCTCTCTCTCTCTCCTCTCCTGTACTCATTCTCATTCACTCACACCGCCGCTTCGAGAACCCTCTGGCCTCTTCGAGGCTCTGAGCGACTGAGCGGCTGAGCCTCTCTCTCCGAGTCTCTGTCTCTCTGTCTCCTGCTCTCGTCGAGAGAGAAGAACCCTCTCCGAGTCTCTGTCTCTCTCTCTCCTGCTCTCGTCGAGGCTCTCGTCGCCGGCTCGCCGCTGCCTCTCTCGTCTACATCTGACCTAGATCTGTAAAGATCGGACCTAGATCTGTAAAGATCGGACCTAGATCTTTCAGATCTAACCTAGATCTCTCAAAGGGGGCCGTACGTCACAGATCTGACCTAGATCTGGTAAAAATTTACTTTGTCTCTCGTTTTTAATTTTTTACAGTAAATTTTTGAGTTAATTTAATTTTTCCCCTAATTTTTTACATATCTAACCTAGATTTCTTTTCATGGCTCATGGCTTGTTCAGGAAAAGTGCTCACTTGGTGTCTTGCTCACTTGCTGTGCTGTCTGAAATATTGGTTATTTATAATAACCACTCTCGGAGTCGAACTCACTCACTGTAAGCTATTTTCTTCCTTACCAGTCTCTCGAACTTGAATCCGAGTCTTTAATATGGAAAAATTGCAGGGTTGCTTGCTAAGTTTGCTGCCAAAATTTGTCAATGCAAAAAAGCGAGAAAAAAATTCTCTGTTAGCTGCCAAAATTTGCCAATGCAAAAAAAAAGGGATTGTTAGCACTTTGCATTGTTAGCAGTTTACAAGTTTGCAAGTTTATAATTGTGTGCACTATAATTTTATCAGTTTGCACTTTGCATTGTGTGCACTATAATTTTATCAGTTTGCACTTTGGATTGTTAGCAGTTTGCACTTTGCATGTGTTGGACTTTTCATTGTTAGCACTTTGCATTGTTAGCAGTTTACAAGTTTATAATTGTGTGCACTATAATTTTATCAGTTTGCACTTGGCATTGTTAGCAGTTTAATAATGTGTTTTATAAATCACTTTGCACTTTGCATGTGATTTTTAATTTTAGCAGTTTCATAAATCAGTTTCACAATTTGTTACTGGGTTTAGTGCACAGGGACATGTCAGGATAGTTAATTAGTGCACAGGGACAATAAGTTTACAGTATAATTTTAGCTTGCACTTGCAGTTTGCAGTGTTTGTCTAGTCTAGATGTTGAAGTTTGCTGTTTGCAACTCTTCTTAAAATCACAACTGTTAGGGTTAGGTAAAAGTTAGACAGGTTATAATTTAATTATGTGATGTTTGTTAGGTAGCTTCCATCAATGGCAACAACTTCATATTCGTGCAATGTGCGTATTTCTACATTTTTGCTGCCAATTTCATATTTGTAGTTCCTATTTTGATAGCATAGTTTATTTTTTAGATGTCGCACGAAGTTGATCCACCTCAGCCACCAGTTAGTTCTCAGGCCACTAATGAGCCAATCTCCAATTCTAATCCGAGTTTTCGGGTTACTAGAAAATCTAACAAAAAACGGACAGCGTTTTGGATAGATTTTAATAGTTTTTTGGATGCGGAAGGTCGTCCAAAAGCTAGTTGCAAGCATTGTAAGAAAGAATATCATTGTCATAGCAAATTAAACGGGACAACCACTGTGAAAAATTATTGGAATGCATGTTCTTTGAATCCAAGAAACCATGACTCTACTCAGTCGAAAAGATGAATATGATTATATTTATTGCACCAATTCTTGATCCAAGACATAAGTTGGAGTACGTGGAGTATGCTCTTGATCAACTATATGGTGTGGAAAAGAGCGATAACATGAAAAAGAAAGTGAAAATCGTTGCGTACTCTATGTTTAATGAGTACAAAAACATTAGCACTTCTCAAGTTGGTGGCACTTCTAGTGATAGAGTTCAAACTCCTAGTGAAAATCAGCCGGTGGCATCCTTGCAATTGAAAAAGTTCATGAAGGTCCAATTCAAGAAGCATAAGATGGAATTGGGAGGTGGTGATACTAAATCGGAACTTGACGTTATCTAGATGAGAGTACCGTGGATGATGATGATGATGAAAGTGATGATTTTAATCTTTTGGGATGGTGGAAGCTTAATTCTTCTCGTTTTCCGATCCTCTCAAAGATGGCTAGAGATGTCTTGGCCGTTCCCATATCTACCGTAGCTTCCGAGTCGGCTTTTAGTACGGATGGTCGTGTCCTTGATGCTTATAGGAGCTCTTTGACTCCCAAAATTGCTCAAGCACTTATTTGTTGCCAAGATTGGTTTAGGGGGCCTTCAGATCGACCCGTTGTCTATTATTGAAGAGGATTTTGAGGACGTCTACAAACTTGAAATGGGTAATTTAATTTTTTTAACTTGTATTACATTTTCCAATTTCGTAGTAGTTGTGTTTTAACTTGTTCATTTTTTGTTCTTATCATTAGATTTGGGTAGGTTAACTGTGGCGTCAACATCAACAAGCGAGGTTTGAATGTTTGATCACTTGGGAACAAATGTCAAATGTCTGTAATATTCTATTTGAACTTTGTGGGAATTTTTTTTGTCTGCTACGCTCTATGCTGGATACTGATTGCTCTGTCTGGTGTGCTCTTTACTGCTGCTACTAGCTCTATGCCTTACTGGTGTGCCAGTATGTAATTTCTTTGTATAATTGATAGTGTAACTAGCAGTATGCCTTACTGGTGTGCTCATACTCTTTAGTGCTCATTTACTGCTATCAATGAGCTGCTACTAGCTCTTTTGCTCTTTACTGCTGCTACTAGCTCTTTTGCTCTTTACTGCTGCTACTTGCTCATACTCTTTAGTTTACTGCTGCTACTAGCAGTATGTTACTGCAGCCATTTCCCATTTGTGCATGACATGCTCTCTGTTTGCAGTAGCGTGGCATTCAATGCAGCTAGTGGCGAGGCAATTGTTGCAGCCATTTGTGCATGAACTACAGCCATTTGTGAATAGTTATTTATTGGTTTTCTTGAAAATTTTACTAACATATTAAACTAGAAAGTGGCAATAATGATTATGGCTTGAGAAAGTGTGTAATGGATACTACATGGCATCATACTCATTCTATGATGCATAAATAAGTCATCTGAGCCATATTATACTTTCTTTCCTTGTCTTCTATCTTTGGTGCAATGCAGGAGTGGAGAGTATTCAGCCATGAGCCAAGCCTGGAGGCTGGAACAAGTTACAGACTGTCGGACTTACAGGAGTTTGGAACTGTATAATTTAATTTGAAATTGTAGTCTTACTGGAATGTGGTGTAACTATATTTGGTTTTGCATTATTCCTTTGTATAATTGATAGTGTAACTATACAGGAGTTTGGAACTGTATAATTGGTTACAGGAGTTTGGAACTGTATATTTGGTGGCTCTACAGGAGTTTGGAACTGTATATTTGGAACTGAATATTTGCATCTGTATATTTGGAACTGAATATTTGCATCTGTATTTGGAACTGTATATTTGGAACTGTATATTTGGAACTGAATATTTGCATCTGTATATTTGGTGGCTCTACAGGAGTTTGGAACTGTATATTTGCATCTGTATTTGGTTTTTTGAAACTAAAAAATTATAGCAGGCCGGCCCAGGCCCATAAACCGAAAAAACCGACCAACCGAACCGAACCTGTTCGGTTCGGTTCATGTTAGGTTCGTTACTAGTTCGGTTCGGTCCGGTTTCTAATTTGGTCGGTTCGGTTCCAGTCGGTTTAAGTATACACGGTTCGGGTTGAACCGAACCGAACCGATGCTCACCCCTAGAGAGATATATGCAAACTTTTCCCTGTATAATTAGGTTTAACCTAGTTTGCACGGACACAGACACAGATACAGTAAGGACATGGCGACACGGCAACCATATCTATTCTGGTGTGTCCTAGTATAGTTTGGAGTGCCCGGATTGTACCCACTACGTGTGGAATGCGTATCCGACACGACATTGCACACATTTTTGGAGTGTCAATGCTTCCTAGCTTTTAACGGGTAGTTTAGACAAAATTTAAGAAATCCGACGTTCTAGCTGGCTCTCCATAATAACGTGTACGGTTTCTTTCAACTACCTATTGAATGTAGGTGAAGAGCCCTGAACAAAATGTGCTAGCTGTCATATTCATGCAGCAACATAAAAGAAAAAAAATCCTTCAAATTGCCTTTGGGATCCACTTCTCTTTTTTCTTCTGCATGCCAAACCGTGAGGATCTTCTCTTCTAAGTGCCAAGAGAAAAGGGGGGTCTTATCATGTGGCATGCAATAGAAAAGAAAAGTTGTTTTAAGAAAAGGTGGAGACCATTTCATGCTTTAAAAAACATTGGACCGCTCAGTTTACTTGCATGCCATGTGTGTGTGTGCGTGTAAAGCTCGGGCTTTTCTATCACCCGTTTTCAGTTTCCCTAGTCTAGAATCTTCTCTTGTATATAACGGCCTTTCTTGCTGCTTTGTACCCGAAACTGAAGCATACGTAAAGGGGTTTATTACCAATCCTAGTTGCTTTGTAACCTTTATTAATATATAGTGGATTTCTTGTTCTCCCTGTTGATGTGCATAAGTATGGTCAAACTACATGTAGTTGTGATGTGTCTTCTGATTTGGTTGTCTTTCTTTCATAAGCCTGTGATTATTTTGATGCTGATCTTATCACTTGTTTTACATATTCGCTCCTTGAATTGTTTCTGAGATTTTACAACCCAAGGTTAGAGTGGTTCGTTGTGCGACATCTTGGATTTTTGCACTTGATGTTGCAAAGATGTTCTTTACTATCGATTTGTCAAATATTTAGTTATCTCCAGATATTGCATATGGGAAGCTCTCTAACCTGGAGTAGCTAAAATCCTAAACAACCAAAGGAATGAGTACGAAAATCAAGTCATTAGATCCACAGTTTGAGAAAACCAAACCAATGAAAGAGAATATGGCGAACAAATCACATGTGACATCAAAAATAGGTGTCGTTCAACCAAATGTTCTATATAACGTGGAAGCAAGAGAAGATAGATAGAGAGAGAGAGAGAGAGATCCGCCCCCACATCACTGAAAGTTTCAGGGTTCATAACCAAACAGTAGACACCAGCTTAATTTTCGGCAACCAACAATAAACAATTTGGTAAACTACAAATCATCCATTCTACTCATATATATCAAACTCCCTATAAACGGCATAAAAAATCATATCTTGAAAGGCATAAAACCATGAATACAACTAAAGAATAAGATATGAAATGAAAAGAGAATGAAGAGAGAATATAAATGGGACGAAACAAAATAAGTCACATAAGTGTAGAAATAAGGATTACATTTGGAATTATGTGGTTATTTCATTGAGTGCTTTGAGTATATATAACCACATGTGGTTATTTGAAATATAATATAACCTTCCTCATCAAATATACCTAATGTGGGACTAAACAAGTAACCACACACTCTAATGCACCCAGTATCTCTAATACTACCTCTCAAGCTAGAACATGTAAAACATATCCAGCTTGTTACATAAAACTAGAAATATAATAAAAACTAGAAAGCTAAACATCATACTAGAAACAACATCGAAGAAGGTCTAACAAGGAAGGTCAATACACAGGCCAAAAGAGATACTAGCAGTAGAGATGTCAGCACACAAGAACGCTCGACCAAGAGAGTTGTCGGACGCACAAAACCACTCGACTGATAGTTTTCGGCAAATGAATGTGCTTAACTGAGAGTTAGCAATGCATTTGTGTTCCACAAATGGACGCTTAACTGAGAGAATTGTAGACACAAGTGGGCACTCGACCGAAAGAGTTGTAGGCACACGAGGGTACTGACTAAGAGAAGTGGGCACACGAGAATGCTCGATTGAGTAAGTTATCGACACACAAGGGTACCCAATTGAGTAAGTTAACAGCATACTTGACTGAGAGAGTTTGAGTTGACGACAAGAGACTCGAGTTACTGACGAGAGAGTTGTCGAGATATAATAAAGCAGAGTGAGAGATTGGTAGAGTTCACAGTCCCCTCAAGTTGAACACGTCAAGAATGTCACAATTTGGAAGTAAACATCATCATCATCATCATCATCATCATCATCCAGGCCTTCCGCCAATCAGAATAGGATCAACATAAATAAAGAGATAAAACAAAATAATAGATATAGAAATAAAGAGTAGAAAATAAAAAATGGAAAATGGAAAAGAAACAATAGTGTTGTCGACAAGTGAGTGTCTTGCGGGAGAGGAGCGCAGCATTCTAAAGAAGGGAAGGCAGAGTACCCCTAGTGGGGATTAGGGGCATAGTCCCTTGGTGGGGATTTGGGGGGGGGAGCCCCCGAAATTTTTTTCTTTACATGTCGTGTCCCTTTTTTTTACATTACATAATTAAAAGAGATAAATAGGTGAAGAAAAAACGAGTGTTGAGAGGTGGACAATCAACATCGACGGAGATCGACTAAAAATATGATAGGAGAAGAGCGATCGCCTATGTTAAAGAAACAGGCTCGAGATGTCATTCTCATCATCGTTTGAGCTGACCAGCAACACCATAGTCAGTCGAATGTCGGAGCTCTAGCAGTATATAAAGGTCATACATAACAATGTAAGCTCGGGATAAGAGGGTTTACACTCGAGATAAGAGGATAATCATCTCAGGGAATCATTCGCTGATGGAGGTAGGTCGGAGAGTTAGTACGGTGATGGCTAGAGCTAAAGGAGAGTTCATCAGAGATGATAAGGCTTTGGTCAAGATTTGATGGATGGCGTTGTTGTAGATTTGGTGCAGTATGGGAACCTGTGATCGGATATGTAGATGAAAAGAGGGGGTTGACTCAAGATGGAGAACACGAATGTCGTAAGATACGAAGGTGGAGGCACAACAGTAATGGAGAAGAAGAAGATGAAGACACGTGGTCATGATCGAAGAGGTCTGGACTCGAGTTGAGTTTAGATCTGGTTTAGAGGTCAGATCTCGACTGGATTTGAATGCATATAAGGAAGATGTAGACAAATATAGGATATTGGTTGTGGTAAAGAGGACTCGTGTCGGTGTTGCACTTAGGGAGTTGGAGAGAGCACCAAAGGGTGGGCAAGAGCGGGAACCAGATCTGCTTACTTTTGGTTTTGGAGAGGAGAAGGGAAATGGAGGGTAGGTTTTGGGGAGATGACGGAGCTAGGGCTTGGGTATTTGTGGAAATGAATGACTAGGATTAAGGCTTAGAATTGGCAATGGTCAAATTCACCAATGCTCTGATACCATGTAGAAATATGGACTACGTTGGGAATAATTTGGTTATTTTATTGAGTGCTTTAAGTACATATATTTAGAGAGAAGAGTCTTCCTCATCAAGTCTATCCAATGTGGAACTACACATAGAACCACACACCTAACACACCCACTATCTCTAACAAAAATTAAAGCAAGTCAATATCAAACCAATAGCAGCCAATACAAATCCAATAAAATGTATAGTGTTGCCGCCAACAAGCATCAGACAGACTTTAGCGAGTGTAGGAGACACCGGTTTTATGTATCGAATGCATGCCAAAGATGTCTCTTAGGAATGCTAGTGCCTATCTCATGTCGTATGTGGGTTGAACACCTGTTTAGAAATCAGAATTTATGGAGCTTCCTAGCATGTTATCATATGTCTAGCATGTTTATCATATGAAGTTGAGTCTTACAGAACTTATATGAGCAAGCAAAAAATAGAACATACGATATCAGACTTTTCTTAGTCTCAAATCATAAATTGCCTTATAAAACAAATGCACCAAAGTCCATGGAAGAAAACAATAGGAACATTAGAAATGAATAATTTGAAATCAATTTCACAAGCAGAAAGAAAAGAACAAATGCATAAATTTTGAAATTACTCAATCAAATCTCACCAACTTCAAACTTGTTGCAAAAACCCCAAATTGGAGATCAAGTACGCGAGAGTTGCTGCTTTCAAAAACTTTACAATGCTTCCATGTGAGAGGTTGATTATCTAAAGATAAGATCAAGAGACTGGATGAGTACTTCACAAAACTAAGCAGTTGGTCCACAATGGATTTATATTTACTGGCTCAGATTATCAACATATAAACAGTGACTTGCAACATTATCTTTCGAAGCCTTCTACCATATTGGAAGAGACTAGATAAAAATAATAATAACATAGACCAAAATGGTGATATTTTACAAATGCAAAGAAGTTGGCATTTCAAAGAATCAATTTAACCGGACACCTCTTTGGAAAAGCCTGATTTTGAAGCACGGATCTTGACTAACCAGCCGAAAATAGTTCAATATTTGAAATTATGCTTTATCATGTTAAACTTGTACTTTCCCAATAGTTAAGTGGCTAGTAGTAGCAGTGTTCTAAAAATTGGGCTAGGTGCCCGCCTAGGCGCTACGCGCCAGTCCACCGCACCGAAAAACCCCTAGGCTACTAGGCGACTTTTTTTTATTATTATTCTTAGTTGTATTGTGGATATTTGTTTGGGTTTTAAGATAGGATTTGGAATTTAGAACATTGAAATTTCAAATATTTTAAAATTTTCAAAAAAAATAATAATAATAATAAGGCGGCTGCCTAGGCGCTAGGTGGGCCTCCGCCGCACCGACTCCGCCTAGCAATTTTTAGAACACTGAGTAGGAGCCATCAACTCCACATTAACTATATTAGGTAAAACATAAGAGAGAAATAAATAAATGACAAATGAACGACTAGGAGAGTGCCTACAAAAGGTAATATCAATTGCTGTCCATTTATTTCTACTGGAAAGATGGGTTTGCCCAGTCCTACATGTTTCAGTTTGCAATTGACCGTACCAACAAATGGAACATTTGTCCAAAACCCATCATCACTTGGGATAGAGAACTTCTTTTGCATGAATTATACCAATGTTGAGAAATATGAGTGTTAAGTTTAAATTTGTCAATGTACATGCATCAAGTATTAGTAAAGTCATTACTAACTCTAAGAAGTAACACATAAGGATTGGTGATAAATGGTACTAACACCAAATAAGAGTGAAGCAATACTCAAAACTACGTATTTGTTATAGATTATCATCATAGAGGTACAACTTGTTGCTGCTATGCTATAAGAGTCACACTGAGTCGAGATGCAGTGCAGTCCCAAGATATCCTCTCTTTTCCCTCTGCCATACTTGTATTTTCCACCATGAGCACCAAGAACATGGTAATATCTCTCACGATGTTCTCCAATTCTCAATTGGTATGAGTATAGGATGGTATTTATGAGCATCAGTATCAACAGGTTCGAAATATCAGATTCGAGATTAGAGGACCGAATTTTATTACTGTATAAAAGTATTCGAAAACTGCTGAAATTTTTCAAAACTATAAGAACTAAAAATGTTAAGTTCAGACATGATTTTACATTGTTTACAAAGTTCTATGATTGTTCCAATACACAATTGTGTAACCTCATGACATCTATGAAACACATTTGAATAGGCAACTTACGGGATATGGGCTTAGAATTTTCTTTGCAAAGCAAGATAATGGAAGTAGAACCAGATTATATTGGACAAAACCTTTGCCAGTTGAGGGAAAAGTTTCAGCTACCGATGGCTAGGTTCAGGTCCAACGTCAGTTCAACCAATTTCAGGAAGTCGTAACTATTTTTTCTGACTCAAATGCATGGAAAACTGACATAATCTTCTGTTATTTGGTGAATGCTAAGGTTATCGTCATTCAAGCCCTCTCCCATCATAATGGCAGAGGTCATCATCATGCAAGACATAAATAGCTCCAAAAAAAATTGAAACGGCTGTAGACCGGATGTCAACCCTCTATGTTGGTGCCACATTCGGACCAGGTTAACTGTGAGCAGCATGAGAGGGTCATGCCATAAACCTGGAAGGCAAGTTGGTTGGTAGGTAGACCAACATTTTGGTTATGCAGTTTAGGCTCATCCAACCAAAGATCATCATCCAAGTTCCCCTGAACTATAAAAAGTTGAGACAAAGAGGTAAGAGGATGCAATTTGCTATAGAAAATTGCATTCATTTGTAAGACACGTTTAGGAAAGACATTCCCATGGGGAACACTAAGTTCACTAAGGTTATTGACCAATACAAATCTTATCATATGGTTCATATTGATTCTTCCCAAATCCGACCCAGTACGACTAATAAGTAGTAGTATCAACAAACTTCCCTTTTCCTCTAAAATTTCAAATCCATCTCCTAGATGTTCCAACCAAGGCTATTTCACAATGGACCCCTATATATAGAAACTTAAATTGCGGCGAATCTATCTTTACTTGAACAAAAGAAACTGACCAACTTAAGGATACGGCGGCTAGTACACTCGACGATCGTTGTTGAGCACAAGTATTCTGACTGAAGCTCAAGTCTTTTACATTCCAAAATCAACATTGTACCCATGTGACCGTGTCCGTGTCGTGTGTCGTACTCGTGTCCGTGCAACATAGCTAATACATTTTAGTCTAGCTGCAAGGACCATTTCGTCCGAAACTGACCTTCTTCGACTTCCTCCCACAGGGACAACGTTCCGTCCGCACATATGCAAGCGACGGCGTCACCGAACTCCGGAGGAACCCAGACGACGTCCACAACGCTGTCATTGCATGCCTGCAACCAAAGAAGTCAAACGAATTTACAAGCAATGCCACCGCGTAAAGAACTAGGGTTTAGGAAGGGCATTAGGACCTTCCACTTGGAGGAGCGAGAGAAGGAAGGGGAGGAAGGCTCGAGGGAGTCGAGGACGGAGACGGTGCCGTCGGCGTGGCCGACGGCCATCCTCCTGCCGCAGTAGTTCCATCCGCAACACCGCGCGCCGTTCTCCAGCGTAGCCAGCTCCTTCTCCATCTCTAGGGCTTTTGTTTGGCTTAATTGGGCTTGCAAATAAATATTCTCGAACTTTCTGAAATTTCAAGATTGCCAGCCAAGTTTAATATAAATTTCATAGGAGAAGATACAACTTGGAATAGGAATATTTACGTAGAGGAGAAATTTACAATATTTACAAAAGGGGATTGGGGGTGACATTAGCAATAGTGTCCCATGGGAGAAAAATATTAGGGGTGTCATTCGCAATGGCGCCTAACATCGCGGTCAAACTCAAAGTCACGGCACTATTGTCAATGGTGTGCTCAAGTGCACAGTTGGTGCCAATGTCAATGGCGCTCATGCGAATTTTTTGGGGCGCCATTGCCAATGGCATTTCATGTATTTTTTGGAAAATTATAATTGATCTGAAACCTAAGGGTCGGATTTAGTTGCCATTGAAAATGGCGTCCCATGATTGGCCAAAACCATACGGGCCAGATTAAGGTTTCTCTACAAAAAGAGAACATTTGTGTTGAGTTCTCACTCACATACTCACACTCACAAAAAAATTGCAAGAGTGAGTGTGAGAGAGAGAGAGAGAGAGAGAGAGAGAAGTAAGATGGATGAACAAAATGACGGTGGTATTTCTGATGGACCGACCACTCGCAAAGAGATTCAAGAACGTCAAAACCATATATCTCGACTAGTATTTGATATAGAGAGAATTTTTTTGAATCAAATTTTATTTGTTATTTTATTTACTTGTTTTAAATAATTTATTTACTTGCTTAATTCATATTTGTGGTTATACGATTATAGTCACGAAGTACGCTCACGGGAACATGGCCAATGGCATAATGCATCAAACTATGCTAAATGGAAGTTACCTACCTCCCAAAAGGTCTTGGTTCAGTCTTTTGGATTCCATTATATATATGAGTTACAGTTCCTACAACATAACTGTGACTTGATGTTAAGTTTGGCTGAGCGTTGGTGGCCCAAACATAACACTTTTCATTTGCCAGTGGAGGAAACGACCGTTAGTATCTGGAATGTAGCCAACCTTCTATGGTTACCTATTTCAGGTAAGATAGTTTAATTTTAATTTATTAGTTGATATCCTGATATGGTTACCTACTAATTTGATTTTACAATTGACCCCTATATATTTTTATGACCGACCAGATATTGCTGGTCTTATGTCACGACTCGCTCTTGAATAATCGAATACGAGTCAAACACGTCCAGCTTACGTTGGAAGACACAACGTAGTAAGTTGTACAATAATAAGAAAAACTCCAAGTGATAATATACAAATAAAGCATCACAGCATCTAAAACGTCCCAGAGAGTCACTACACTACTAGTCATTATTACAATTTTAAAAGAAATAATACCATAGACAAATCCGGTAACAAGAATAAAGGAAACAACTTATGACATCCACACAATACAAATATCCAAAAGTAAAAGCTCTAAACAAGTTTAAGAAATGAAATTAAAACTGAATATCTGTAGCTCCTAAGTCCTGGGACATAGCTCCATCCTGCTTAGCTAAAGTCTCGGGCTCTGGCCCATAAAGGTTGGACAAGATCCTCAAGTTCACCTACAACATATCCAGTCATGAGCGAAGCAAAGTACAATATATAATAATAAAATAAGTACAGTATGTGAACAAGCAAAAGATAATGAACAAGATGAACATGAAAAGTAAATACATAATCTAAACTGAACATAAAACATGTAGCAAAAGTTCCTGACATGTGATTTGAAATAGCTACTAGAATATGTGACCGGCTGGGGAAAGATCATGCATAAGCACAAGTAATGGTACCGCTTAATCACACGTGCACGATGTGAGACCTAAACTATCAACATGAATCCTAGGTTGGGCTTGGGTGACATATCTATAGTATTTTCCCTCTCCCAGATACCAGTAAAGATCATGAACCATAGTATAAGACCATGTCGTGTAACAATGTATCCAATATGAAAAGAACATGACATGAATTAAATGAATCAAAATCATAGAAGTACTTGTCTTGCTCTAGAAGATCGAGAATAGGGAGAAAGTAATCTCTATGTCCACCTAAATTAGGTACAATTTGGTTAGGTTCTAAAATAAAGATATTAGCTAACATTGCTTATCAAGCTAACTATTTATTTAGTACTAACTATAAACTAACTAATTAGTTAAATACTAAATACTACTACTATACGCATATGCTAGTTATAAAACAGAGTATATATATATTAGGTAATATATACAAATATTTGTATAAAAATTGTCACGATCCGCTCCCGCTTTTTGGAATACGAGTACATAGCCAAGTCCAGCCTACGCCGCAACATTTACGGTAGTACACCGTCTAAGTCTCAATGCCAATCTCAAATACAACAAAATCATATATAATTGCTCATTCACAATAATTATTCAAATTATAAATCTAATAATTCATCAAAACGACATTCGGGAACAAACCTACTAAAATAAAAGAACTATCTAAACTAGAATCTAAGGTCGGCCTCCAAGATCTCTCTCTCCCTTGTATGGTCCATAGCACAAAAGTAGGAAGCATACCAAGTCACCTGCAATAATCCAGTCATGAAAGGAGCAAAGTACAACCATATTACATTTATATAACTTAATACAAAATAAGCTAAACAAGTAGAAATACGGTAGAGAATAAAGAAAATATGTATATGAACTGAAAACAATAAACATGTATAAGAAACTACTAGCAAGAACATGTATGAACAAGACAATTGGAACATGAACAAGTAAAACTAATCAAACAATAATTTGAAATACATTTTGACATGTGAACGACTGGACTAATATGGTACATCATACGATGACTATCCACATTTTTGTATGGCCAACCCATACGTATGACTTAGCTATCCACATTAAACATTCATTAGGGTTTGTTCATACGTCTACTTAGCATTTTCCCTCCCAACTAAGTAAACAGTCAATAAAAGAGCAATGACACAATCAAGCCTATCGTGTCACAATCGTGTCTCAACAGGAGATCAAATAGAAATACAATATTGTATAGCATCATAATGTACTGGAACTATAAAGCAATAGTGTACTTATCTCAAGTTAAGTTGCAGTTGACGTGTGCGACACAATCTCAGTTTGGTTGAAAGTTATCGTCGTTATGGCTAACCGTGACAAAATCGGTGAATTATCGATCAAATTTGAGTTCAACAAATTAAATAAAATATTAAACTAATTTCTAAATTTCTAGAAAATTTATATGTTATAGATCTTCATGTCAGATTTCTAAAACTTCAAATGGATCACAAAATGGAGTTCAGAATCTTTCGAAATCTCGAAAACAGTACAATACGTCAATTTTTGGACAACCGACACTCAAAGTAATCTCCATAAATTCACGTAAACAATTACAGAAAATAAAATATAGATTTAGAAGCTAACCTCGTTACGTTCTAACAAAAAAACTGAAGGTAAAACGGAGTTCAGAGTTGGTCGCAACGATTTTGTGAAGTTTCTATAGCTTAAAAAAACGAGGATGAAATTTATGACGAATTTTAGCCTATTTTGACGAAAAATAGAGGAATTTTGGAAAAAAATATATATGGGAGATGACATAGGTTCAATAAGTTTATATAAAGGATAGTCATTACTTAATTAGGATTAGATTGAAAGGATTTTGGTTTTTGAAGAAGAATAAGAACTCCTTAAATAGATGGAGATTGACTCATAATTTTCTAATTTGGAAGGGTCAAAAATCTAATGAATAAATCTTTCCACTAAATTCAAATCAAGTCAATCTCAAAACTATATGGATCAAATCTCAAACCATAATTGATCATAATAATAATTTGGTTTGTGGGAAAAAGTAAAGGGAGGCTTCCTTTTATATAGGAGATGGAAGATTTCCTAAATAAGGAAGGATTAGATTCAATGAATTAAATCCTTTAATGAATTAAATTAGATCTGACTCAATCCCAATCCATAATTAATCACAATAATATTACTTTAAAATAATATCTAATATTTTAAATAATCTTTAAAATAGATTTCATAAAATCAAATATCAAAAATATTGATAAGAATAATTCAAATATTCCTAAATGTATATTTTCATAAATACAAATCTCATCTAAATAATATAGAAATAAATTAAGACTAAATCCAATCATAATTTAGAATTGACCACATCTGAATCCAATAATATTTAATAATTCAATAATATTTAAAAATATATTTTTATAAATATAAATTAAACATAATTGATAATAGAAAATTAATAAGTCTAAAAGTATATCTTTTTATAAAAAAAATTAAATTTAAAAAAATAGTTTGACAAATTCCTTCATAAATGCAAATATCTTTTACGGAATTAAGTAAAAATGAAATTTATTTTCTAACTAGACAATATATAAAACTAAAAATAAAATAAAAAATAGAAAAAAAATTGAGAAGTGGGCTTACAAAAACCGTAACAACCAATAAAATATGGGTATTAACTATTAACTTAATATATTTATTTATACAAGCAAATAGTTATCACATAATATTTAGAATATTTATGACCAAAAATATTACTAAGAAACTGTCACCTCTGTTTTTCGTTATACGTATTTTCAGTATACGTGTACGGAATTTCGACCCATAATCAGACTTATCTAGCTTAATCTTGCATGACTTGGTTTATTTTGACTTGGGTTCGGCTTGGGTTGGTTTGTTTTGGTTTAGGGTGGTTCACCATGAACCCAACCCCCTACATACCACTATCTCCATTTAAAGTCCAACTACTTTCTCTCTCTTCACTTATTCTCATTTACTCTTCTTCTTCTCCATTAACCTCTCCTCTAACCTAAGAAAACCCATAGGCAAGTGCACCTTGCTTCCACATGAGAACCCATTTTTATGGTTCATTTATCTTCCTCTCGTGATTCTAAGATAGTTTAGAACTTGACATTTTTGCATTTTGAAGTTTTATTTTTTGTAGATCTAAAAATTTGCCATTCTCGAATTTTGGTGGTTTTGATCTATCAAACTTCTTTATTTTCAAGTTTTGATCGTTCCAGGCTGTTGAGATTTGTGTTATACCCCATTTTGATCTATGGAAGTCCCATTTTGGCTTAGATTGAAGGTTTTATGGAATTTGGAGTTCTGGAGGTTCCTTACGCCCACGTTTATTCGTGTCAGCGTATATCAAACTCTACGCCCACGTTTATTCGTGCCAGCGTAGTATCAAACTCTATGCCCACGTTTATTCGTGTCAGCGTGAATCTGGATTACGCAAGTCAAGACAGTTTTACGCGTAAAATAAAGTCTACCCTGCCTTGGCGTAAAACAAGTTTCACGCATAAACTTTACTCCTTTACGCGTACTTCCTTTACACGTACTTCCTTTACGCGTACTTCCCTTGGCATATTCCTTTAGCGTACTTCCCTTGGCGTACTCCTTTATGCGTACTTCCTTTACGCGTACTCCTTTACGCGTACTTTCTTTACGCGTACTTCCTTCACACGTACTTCCTTTATGCATACTTCCCTTGGCGTACTCCTCTGGCTTGGCGTACGCCCCTTAGCGTACTCCCCTGCCCGGAGGCTTCTTAGCACTAGCGTATATTACCCCCTTGTCCAGTGCAGTATGGCCCTGGCATCCATTATCCTAAATTTACCTTTATTGGGCGCATGGCACCCCTTATTATATCCTTACGCCTTTTTGATATGAACTCGATATTATCATGATATGTTAATATTGTAATGATAATCTGTACACGACATGAATTTATGACAACTCATGATAGTGGTCCGTCATGGCGCGCTCCTAACAAGTAACAAGTACAAGTAACATGACATGATGGTGACCCACTGTAGTGCACCCCTGATAAGTAATCCTGACATGAACTCATGAACACCGTTGCGACGGTTATCTTGACCTGCTAAATAATCTTGACATGTAACCTTGAACGCTGTTGCGATGGCTAACTTGACATGCTTAGAACATTCTCGTATTGACACCGTGGGTGATTGCTTTGGACATTGTCTGTAAAAGCTAACAGTCTAGTCTTGTCTTGCATCATGTCTAGGATATGGATCCCTGGTTACCACGGTCAGGGATTCATACTGAATCTGACTAGGTTAATAACTAGATTGATCAAGTAGTTCATGACGAGATTTCCCAGTCACATGCAGTTCCATTATCTGGGAGCTCAAGTGGACTTGTTGCCTGCCGTCGAGTAGGGCGCATTTCCAGTACACTGTCATGTGTTACACCATTCAAGTCACCCAGGATACATTTGTCTCCCGGACGATGTATCCACCTAATACAACTTTTAACCCGCAACTGGATAACTTGGACTTAGACTGCAGGACTTGTGACTGCTGGAACATCTCGATTGCATCTTGCTAGTAACTAGGCTTGTGATAACCCCAGTTAGTTAAAGTATCAAGCTGTACTCATTGCTTGGCCATGATTGATTGAATGGAGTCCAGCCCAGTCTAGTCTTGTCCTGATCCTGTACAAGATTGTTACATGACCTGATTGCTTGTGCTTTACTTTATCGATAAATGGTGGAAAACCAAGTTCCATTCAGATAAAGGGTTACAACCCCGATCCTTGTTTGGTTTAAGGGTTGTAACTTGGTTATCTGAATAGTCCCATGGTTATCTTATCATATATTATCATGATTTTCCATATCTCTAGTCTTTTATTATATAATTGTATTTTTGTGCTAATTGCTGGTTTTAGTTCTTAAGTGAAGCCTCCCTTGTGGCACTTGCTCTTTCTGGGGTCTGATCCAGCTGGTTTTGTATGGCCAAATTTTGGAGTAGCACCCGGGGATCTTACAACCTTCCAGCCAGATTGTGAACACTAGGCGCAACCCTAGCAACGAGTGGGTTTTATTTTGCTCTCCTACTCTATTGTAAATTATTCTTTTGAGGCATTTAGCCGTCGAGCAAGTGTTAGCTCGTGTTAAATTTACATTCATGTCTGCTTAAGGGCTGTAACATGATTGACACATCCTAGGGTTGATCATCTATGACTTAAACTCTTGCTAGTCTTCGCATTTTGTATGACTAGCTTCAGGATCATCTGAATATGTAATGTATGGGACACCTTACTTTGTATGTCTGATGATCTACCATCTTGTTATATGTCACGCCCCAGAGCCAAAATACCGGAGAGCGGAGGAATGACTCAGCCAGCTACGTATACGGGTAGAAGAATACCGTATAATACGATCAATGCTGTCTAACGACGAGGGGGTGCATACTACATGAAAGTCTCACTATGGTCACTCAACATCTATTCTCAATCATTCAAACAAGAAGCAATAATAGAGAACATGTAAGATAAAGCAGTAAGTGTTTGCCATTAAAATTCTTTTATTGCAAATCTCAATACAAACAGAACAGTGTTACAATATAGGACTTAGATGTAGTCCTAGAAGTACACTTTTGTTTATCTGGGTCCCTTGTGCCGATGGAGTGAGTGGTAATGTGTTGACTCCGTTGATGATCTGACGACGATTATCGGTTCTCTGAAGGTCTGGATTGCTCTGGGTGCTGGAGCTTGCTGAGAGGAGGAAGACATTGAGTGTCTGTATCTGCCTCTCTGGTGGTGTGTTCGCTCGTTTTTCCGTTCGTTTGTCCATGGGTGAGAAGAAAATGATCCCTCTATTTATAGCTTTGCAGGTTTGCTGCTTATGCGCGCATATGTAGGATGCGCCTGTACGCGGGGACACCACGTGGTGATTGCTGATGGAGGCGTATGGACGCTGCACCCTGATTGAGGGGTTGAATTCTTCATACTGCTGTTGTGAGTTGGCACGTAGCAGAGGAGAAGATCTTTCTATTGCTGAGATCTTGGATGAATTGAGTCAAAGGACACGTGTCATCAACCCATGACTCAGAGATCTCGGATTTGATGGGGAATGATCTGGTAGGATGTGCCTAGGATTGGGCGCATAAGGAGGCTTTGGCTTGTAACCTTTGGGAGTCACGAACCATTCGGGGTGCATGGCTTTTGAGGTGCATGCGAGGCTTCAGTATTGACTTAACTCCTGTCTTTCGGGATCAGAGAGAAGTCTGGGGCGCATGGCTTTTGAGGCGCATGCAGAGCTTTGATGGTGACTTTCCTTCCGTCTTTAGAGATCATAGAGAAAGTCTGAGGCACATGCAAAACTTTGGGCGCATGGCCGCGGAGGCGCATGCGAGATGATCGGGTGGCCGCGTGGCAGTACCGTCGGAGGAAAGTAATGATGATGCTGACGTTGGCGACGCTTCGTCTTCTGAACTGTTCAGACTTCGGGAGGCGTGCTGCCAACTCTGTCAGTTCAGTATTTAATGTTTTTGACATTCGATGGACAGCTGAGTGGGTGCATCAGTTGGCGTTCCACTAGGCGTATGGGGACGCATGGGGACGCATCCCCTGTGATGTGCTTGGTGCTGAAGGGCGCGTCTGTGTGATGCACGGTCTGGCCGGCGCATCCGCTTCATGACACGTCTTTAATGGTGTGATTGTTACGATCTTCGAGTGCTTTAAATAGCTGTTTTGACTTAGCTGAATTCGAAGCGTCCGGTTCATCCATTTAATGCAAATTTATTGCACGAAATTCAGAGAGCCATCCACTTGGCGCATGGGTTTGATTTGCTCGACCTATAAATAGTAGCATGGAGAGAGTTTGCTTCTCGTTCTCTTACATTCTTCTGACATGAACTTGTTTACTCGGGTGCATATTGTTGATGAGATGCTCCCGAGGGTGAAGATGCGACGCAACGTCTTCATTGATCCACTTGAAGGTGACTGTTACATCCAAAAGTCGGAGTCGAGGGCTTCTAAGGCAGGCAGAAGGTGCCTGTTGCATCCAAAGATAGGAATGCATGAGCCTCGTCTCCGTCATGTGGGAAGAGCCGCAGATCGAAATTGCGGTGCTGCGGCTTTGGGGGCTCTTTCTTCCTTCAAAGTGGGTGTCGCCCACTCTGGTTGTGTTGAAAGCTGCTCCTTTAGCCGCGGTTTCGATTACGGTCTTCCTTCGCCCTTGGAGGCTCTTTCGAAACCTCCCCTGGCCACAGGTCGGCTTGCAGTGCTCTTTTCTTCCTCGGTTTGGAGAGCTCTTCCTCCAGCTAGAGGGTTGATTGCCACCCTCGTTCTGCTCAATAAATGCTTCATCAGTCGAAGCATTTAGACGGTGGTAAGCCTGGCTGGAAGAGCGGTACATAACTGGGCTGCTGAAGGGATGCACATAACTGAGCTGCTGAAAAGGATGCGCCTTGCTGAGGGCGCATGGTGGGATGCGCCTGACTGAGGGCGCATGGTGGGATGCGCCTGACTGAGGGCGCATGGTGATCGCTGTGCCTGGCTGTAGACTTAGGGTCTTTTCTTTTTGTAGAAGTTCTCCTTTGTACAACCTTTTCTAAACATGTAATAGACTTTTATATATAATAAAAAATCCTCTTTCAAATGTCTATATTTGTTGTCTTTGCTGTGTGAAGTACTTTGTCCGAGCTCTCTGGCACATGTAGTGTTTGGCGTATAGGATTTATGGTCCTGAAATTCCATGCTTCTACAAGACCTCCTTCAAAGTTTTCAAAACTTTTGGACAAGTTTTGGAATACTTTGAATAAGAAGCATGGCGGTCGAGGCGCATGACTGTCGGGGCGCATAGATACTCCGTGCATCAGTGACGGGGCGCATGCTCCGCTTAGTTAATGCAAATAATAACGCCTCGGTAACCAAGAAAGATAAATGATGATCTTTTTGGTTTTGTTTGCGGTTATCTCTTCACAGAACCCGAGGCGACGGCTGAGGTCACACTTCATCGGTTCACGCGTGCGACCATGCCTATAAATAGGCGTGAGATGGAGAGAGAGAGTTCTTCCTCTTCTTGCTTTTAGAGTTCTTCTTCACAAAAACCTTAGCTTTCTTTTCTCAAAGAATGGCTCCCAAGACTCCCCGCGACGGTGCTGGTAAGGGAAGAGGCAAAGGAAAAGAGCCCGTAGAGGCTGTTGTGGCTTATGTTCCCCGTCCACCTGTTGAAGTTGGCCATCGGTGGTTGGTGAGTTTCATCATCCCGTTCTTGTATCATACATACGCCGACGCGCATGGTCCTTGAGTCTTGATGATGTGCTGAGGTTTGCCGACGCACTTGGGTTTAAGCCCTGAAGATGCGCCGAAGCTCTACTGCTGACACGCATGGGTTTAAACCCTGAAGATGTGCCGAAGCTCTACCGCTGACTCGCATGGGTTTAAGCCCTGAAGATGCGTCGAAGCTCTACCGCTGACGCGCATGGGTTTAAGCCCTGAAGATGTGCCGAGGCTCCATTGCTGACGTGCATGATCCTGATGTGCTCTTTGGTGAGAAACATGGCTTAGATTCGTTTGTTGTGTAACATCGCTGAATTTTTGCCTTCTTTGTTTGAACACCAGTGTCAATGACTGTCCCACTCCTGAACGAGGTGCTTCTGGATGCTGCCCTCTGCCAGATGGGAGTAGATTACGATGAGGAGGTGATAAACCCTGCTCGAACTGCTATCATGCTGGATCAGCCTCCCGAAAGAATAACTCAAATCCGAGAACAACCGTATGGGTTCCTCAAACGGATGATGGAGCGTGGTGTTTTGAAGTCTGCCACATCTGATAAAGTAACCTTCTGGAAGCCTGAGTTCCTGTTTGGGGACCGCCTTACCTCTATTGAAACAAAGGTGTTGAAGGTCAAGGAAGACTGGTTCTTTACAGCAAGGGGAGTACATATGACCGTTAAGCAGCTCGAACGTCAATGGCCTCTGACGGCTTTCTGTCGTCTTACTTCCAAGAGGAGGATGTCTTGGGATCTAACCCCATCTCAGGGGGGAGCGGTGGCAGGCACGAGCTGCGTTGGACGCTAGTATCGCAGAGATTGACGCCCAGATCCGCCGCCTTGAGGACCAGCGGGCCCGATTCCTTTTAGACGTCGAACGTGTCCAGGCTGAACACGTAGCATTCAAGAATAAGGAGGCAGCTTTTACCCATCGGGCTCTTGCCCTGGCTCAGCAGCGGCAACAGCTGGATGAGAAGCATGAGAATAACACTTCTCCTGAGGCTATTGAAACGATGCGTCAAGAAGCTGAACGTCGTGTCTTGACGACTGTGGAGACTCGGGCGGCAGACTTGAGGCATCGGATTGAAGAGCTTTCAGCCAATCCTGGGGATGTTTAGGGATTGTAGTCTCTTCTTTTTATGTACTTGCAACTCTTACTAGGGATGGTGTAGTCCTTTACTCTCCTTTTTTTAGAAATAAAGAAATACACAATTTTCTGTGATGTGTTCATTTTTGCTATCATGAACTTGGTGGTTTGTGTGGACCTATTATCTTTTGTGCACCTTGGCTTTTAGGTACAGATAATAAGTTTGAGAGAATCAATATGTTTGCTCAGAGGTAATGTAGACATGGCAAATATAGGATTCAAAATGATAGAATCTTCCCACTCAGAGGTGTTATGGACGTGGTAGGAATGACTCTAGAGAATACACAGAACTACTCAGAGGTAATGTGGACGTGGAAGTTCTGCGATTAATGTACGACAATGCAGGGGTTGTCTGTACGAGATGTTTACTCAGAGGTAATGTGGACGTGGTAAACATGATGGGTAGCGTAGTCTTATGGGATGTAAGATTCTGCTTTGTAGGGTGTAGGGGGACAACTCAGAGGTGATGTGGACGTGGTTGTCCTTCTACTGGAGGATGCTACGGAACAGCTGGGTTCCGGAAGCATATGATTTTGTAGAAGGGAATTGTCTGTGAGCCCTGATGATTGGGTCCACAGATCCCCTGGTGGAAGCACATGTCTGAAAGATGTCAAGAGTAGTACTTCTTTAGGAACTTGCCGTTGATGGGCATCATGAACAAGTTTCCATTGGGTTTGGCGAGGCGGTAAGCACCGTTTGAGTATACCGTCTCTACGATGAAAGGTCCTTCCCACTTGGGCTCGATCTTTTCTGGTGTTTTGTGAGTCAACACCATCGGCCTCCTGACTGCCAGAACCAGGTCGCCTACTTGAAAAGTCCTCTGCTTGACCTTTTTGTTGAAAGCCTGTGATATACGAGCTTGGTAGAGTTCGATGCATTGTTGAGCTAGGAGACGCTTTTTATCAAGTGCCTCCAGTTCCCGCAGACGACGACGTTGATTGTCCTCTTCTGTGAGTTGGTTTGTGATTGCTACGCGGAGAGAGGGTATCTGGATCTCGAGAGGTAGTACCGCTTCGCTCCCGTAGGTCAGGAAGAATGGTATGTTGCCCGTCGGGGTCCGTACCATTGTACGGTAGGCCCAAAGGCATTCGCCGAGCTTTTCGTCCCAGTCGCGTTTGTTGGATGACACGACCTTTTTGAGTAGCCTGACGATAGTCTTGTTGAACGTCTCGGCCAATCCGTTTGCTGTCGGATTGTAGGCGGTTGATGCCATATTTTGAATGCAATTCTTGTCACAGAATCTGCTGAAAACATGGCTGATAAACTGAGGACCATTATCGTGGATGATCCTCCGGGGTACTCCGAAACGGTAGATGACATGGTGTTTGATGAAGCTGATCACCCTGGAGCTTTTCACTTCTGCCAGTGGAATTGCTTCTGCCCATTTGGAGAAGTAGTCAGTGATGGCTAGGATGAAGCGGTGTCCTCTCGATGAAGGAGGGGTGATTGGTCCCACAATGTCCATGCCTCAAGCTTCGAAGGGCCAGGAGGCGACTGTAGGATATAGTGGTTCTGACGGTGTATGAATGAAGTCTGCGTGAAGCTGGCACGCATGGCACTTCTTAGCATATTCAACAGCGTCAGCGGCCATGGTTGGCCAGTAGTAGCCCATGCGTCGCAGTCGGTCCTGCAACTTAGGGCCAGGTTGATGGGCCCCGCAGGTTCCATCGTGAGCTTCTCGAAGGGCTTCGGCTGCTTCTTCGTTGGACAAACATCGGAGGAGAAGTCCATCGTAGGAGCGTCGGTACAGCATTTTAGTAGCCGTATCGTAGTAGAATCGAAGGGAGCGCCTCCTGACTGAGACGGCTTCTTTCGGGTCTTCTGGAAGAATTCCGTAGACAGCAAAGTCGATGAACGGGAATCTTCAGTCTCGGACATTAACACCGGTACTGGTTGACATGGCATGGGCCACTCGTGAGCACAGGTTGTTTTTAGGACAGACCAAGTCTCGACCCAGCACTGTGACGTAGTATTGAGTCCCAAGGGGTGCTGCCAATGAGGCTGCGAGGCCAGCCAGAGCGTCAGCCTCCAGATTTTGTAGACGAGGTACATGTTCGATGAAGAACCCGACGAAGGTTGAAATAATGTTCAATACAACTCCATGGTAAGGGATCAGGTCTTCATGGCGAACCTCGTATAGCCCTCTGATCTGGTTTACGACGAGTTTCGAGTCGCCGTAGGCTTCCAGAAGATTCACCCCCAGCTGTTGCGCCAACTGGAGTCCCATGATGAGAGCATTATACTCAGCAACATTGTTGGAGCACGGCTTTGAAAGGGAGTAAGCACGCTGGATGACCAGCTGATCGGGGGAGACTAATACCACCCCCACTCCAGTGATGATTTGGCCTTTGGGGCCTGTTTTTGAAGCACCATCGAAAAAACATCCGTCAGACGGAGTCTTCTTCGGTGACGTTTGATTCTTGGACATCATCCGGGATGTCTTCGTAGAGTTTTGAGGACTCTGGAATGTGGTGTGCAGCTAAAAAGTCGGCCAGAGCTTGACCCTTGACAGCTTTTTGTGGAACGAACACCATGTTGTATGGCGTTAGCAAGATCGCCCATGTGGCAAGCCGGGAGTTTAATGATCCTGGCTTCATCATGAGGACTCTGAGCGGATTGACTCGGGAAATGACATAAATTGTCTGGCCCGAGACATAATGACGAGTCTTTTGGATGGCAAATACCAGAGCCAAGCACTCCTTTTCAACAGAGTTGTACCGGTGTTCGGCCCCGATCAGAGTTCGACTGAGGTAGTAGATTGCTTGCTCATAGCCTGTATCGCTGTTCTGAGCTAGCAGAGCATCGAGGGAATGATCCATGGCACGGACGTAGAGGATAAATGGTTTACCGGCGACGGGTGCCACCAGGACTGGCGGGCTTGTCAGATAGGCCTTGATGTCGTCGAAAGCCTTTTAGCACTCTTCTGTCCATACGTAAGAGACTCCCTTCTTTATGAGCTGAGTGAAGGGTTGACATTTGCCAGAAAGGTTTGCTATGAACCTCCGGATGTATTCCAGACGCCCTTGTAGGCCTCAAAGTTCTCGAAGGTTCTTCGGAGGGCCCATGTCGAGGATGGCTTTGGTCTTCTCGGGATCGACATGAATGCCTTTCGCCGTGATAATGAAGCCTAGGAACTTTCTGCTAGAAACCCCCAGGAAAGATTTAGCGGGGTTCATCTTGAGTTGATGCGCCCGCATGAGATCGAAGACTGTCTTGAGGTCTTGCAGGTGATCTCCTTTGAGATGGCTCTTGACTGCGATGTCGTCAACATAGCATTCGACCGTCTTGCGAAGATGCTGACGGAAAATGGTGCTCATAGGTCGTTGGTATGTCGCACCAGCGTTCTTTAAGCCGAAGGGCATCACTGTATAGCAGAAAATACCCTTCGGAGTCCTGAATGACGTGTGTTTTGCGTCATCGGGGAACATCTTGATCTGGTTGTAGCCTGAATACCCGTCCATGAAAGACATGTGTTCGAAGCCACATATGTTGTCGATCATCACGTCGGTGAATTCTTCTTGGTGACAGGGACGACGTTGGCTACCCAATCTGGGTGTTGTTCTTCACGGATGAAGCCGCTGATCAAGAGCTTGTCCACCTCCTGATCAATGGCGTTCATGATGTCCGGACGGAAGCGTCGCTGTTGTTGTTTGATAGGCTTGTCATCAGATAAGATGTTCAGCCTATGCATCACGATCTGGGAGTCAAGTCCCGGCATATAATGCATAACTCCAGGCGAAGACGTCGATATACTCTTTAGCCAGCTAGATTAAAGATTATCGGTCTTCTCCTTTTAGGCTTTTGCTAACGAAGATGGGTTTGGAAGAAGATCTATTCCCAAGGTTGATCTGCTCTACATCATCTTCGGTGGAAGATTTACGTAGTTCAAAATGAGACTTCCACTGTTCTCCTAGGCGTTGAGCCCAAGGTTCTTCTTCAAAGAATTCTGGCGTTTGGCCTTCATCTTCTTGAGGTTGTACTGATGTCATGTTGGCTGACAGCACTTTCTTAAAGACTGATCCGATGCTGGTATCGAAATCCCAGGTTGATGCTTCGGACAAATGAGAATGTTCTACCTCTTTCGCGTCTGAACTCTCAGGAGTTGACGGTGGCGTGACATAGCCTACCCCCCGTCGAGTTCTATTGTAGTAGTCCTGCGGCTTTCCTTTAGGTGTTGGAAGCCGGAGAGGGAGACGTCGACCCTTGCCGTAGTTCAGGCCTTTGTTGCTTTTTAGGTCGTAATCCATCTTTTAGATAAGGTACTTTGCCTTGTCCGTGTACCGATAGACTTGCATTCTGTCGGTATCTGGTTCTGGCTCGAGTGGCGGGAGGTCTTGATGACGCTCAGCTTTACCGAAGATGATGGATTCTTCGTCTCGATTCCGTGGCGGGACTATGTAACAGACCCCTTGGGACGGGACTACTCGATTTACATGATGGACGGTCGTTATTTGGTTTGCAATGACCGTAGAGCGTTATCTAATGTATACATGGCATTCCAATGTGGAAGACTAGAATAATTAAAAGACACTCTATTATTGATGAAATACGAGATTTTATCCCGCGGGATTACATTGTCCAGAGAGGGTGCATCTACATCAGCAGAGATATATTCCCCTAGCTCTTCGTCTGTGAGTACTGGAGTATGATTGGGAGAGTCCACCACAGCATTGGTCTTGGAGTCCGAGAGGACTATGCGGGCCTTTTCTGGCAGCTTGGATGGCGGCGGCTTGCCTTTAAGACGCACCTTCAGAGGTGCCTCTACTGTACCTTCGGTGATTGGCGCCTTCCCCTGTAGTTTTGCCATAAGGGGAGTCGATGTTTGAGACGGCTTTCCTTTGATCCGTATCTTCAGGGGAGCTTCAGGAGCAGCTGGTGCTTTCCCGGGCAGTTTGATGCTCATGGGAGGCAACTTCTGAGGCGGTTTGCCTTTGAGTCGGATCTTCAAAGGAGCGTCGGGAGTGACCTCAGGCTCCATGTCCGGCTCTGTTGCCGTTTCTGCCTCATCGTCAGTATCATTGGCTTCCTCCTCGTCAGGTGACTTGTACAGGTCGGAATCGGTGAAGTAGGCTTCAATCCCTTTAAAAGAGTCGATGTCCGCAAACTCCGTCCGGATGACGTTGTTAGTGGACACGTACTTCATACATTGGTGGAGCGTGGATGGCACCACCATGTACTCATGCAGCCATGGACGACCCAACAGAAGGTTGTAGTTGACGTCGGCGTCCATGACGTAACAAGTCACCTCAGTTCTGAGATTACCGATGTGGCACTTTAGTCGTATCTTGCCCAGTAGCTCGCTTTTGCTAGCATTGAAGCTACTGATAGTTGTATTGGAAGGCGCCAACCGGTACATTGGGATCCCTAGTGTTGAGAGCAGGGTCTTCGGGATGATGCTGAGGGAAGACTCCGGATCGATCTGAATCCGCTTCACCTTGACTGAACCGATATATCCTGTATAATACAGCGGCCTGTTGTGTCGGTTGTGCTTGAGCAGCATGTCCTGTTGGGTAAAGGTTATATTGGGGATAACCTCATCCGTACAGTGGCAGTGCGTGCATGCAGTTGGGAGATCTTCAGGCTGCTTGACCTGACTGAGAAAGGATTTGGCATCTTTCAGAGCTTCGCAGAGAGCTTCTCGAGTGTCTTTGGAAAGACGAAGGAGCTCAAACAGAGAAAGGCGGGCAGGAGTACTGGCCAGTTGTGCCAGTATGTCAAAGTTGTGGGGCTTGGCTAGCCCTGAAGCATTCTCCTTTCGCAGAGGCCTATCGAAGCGGGCTTCTATCTGCTTCTGCTTATTGGCTGCTGGGGGCTTAGACGGGCCCTTCTCCTGGACAGCAGGGATGGTGCAAGGAGGCACCACCTCGACGGCAGCTTCGTCGGGTTGGGCGTTCTGTTGTGAACGCGTCTGTACAGGAAGTGCCTCTTTCGCTGAGGAAGAGACCATGCGGCAAGACTTGATCTTTCTGCCTTTGGATTTAGAGGTAGGGCGTACCTCTGGTTGAGTCACCTCGGAGACAAGATCAGGGTGAACCTATAGGATCTCTCCCCGAGATGTGGTAAGTGGGATGAGTCCACTCACGTTGTCACGGGTAGGTGGTAGGTTGACCACCTCCATTGTCGCCTTAGGGATGGGGACGACGCCATCTTGTGTTGTAGTTGACGGCAGGGTGCCGAACTGGAGTGAAACTACGTTGGCTGACACCGTCTTCTCTTCGTAGTCGACGGAGATTACATCCGCATTGATCATGCGCTGGATGTAATTCTTGAGGACAAAGCAGTCCTTGGTTGGATGTCCGACAAACCGATGGTAGTGACAGTACCTCGGGTTGTCCACTTTCCCAACCTCGTCGGGATGCTTCGGGTCCGGCAGCTTGATCTTGTCACCCTGCTTCAGTATCTCAAAGAGTTGCAGGGTGTCTTCGTCGTTGAACGAATAAACCTCCTTTGGTCTTGGTGCAAGTGGAGGCTTCTGAGTAGGTGCTGACGCACCTTTTGAGGCATTGACAGTCAATGCCTGTTTTCCCTTCGTCTCTCGTCCGGGGTTGTTGGCTGCAGGCCGTCTTCTTTTCTACGGCTTCTGCTTCAATGATCAAGGAGCTCCAATCGGGAGAAGGAGTAGAGTTGAGCCAGAGTTTGACTGCAGGCAGCATATTCATGCTACAGGAGGAGAGGAGTGCATGTTCTGGCATGCCCGGGGGCAGTCTGAAGCAGGCCTGTCGGAAGCGTTCGATGAACACTCGAACTGTTTCCTTCTCCTTCTGGCATATCTCTATAAGGGACGCCATTGTCATGTCCTTTCCGCCGTCGTAGAAACGGTCGAGAAAAAGGCACGTCAGGTCGTCGAAGGAGGATATGGAATTGTCGGAAAGGCTGCAGTACCAGTCGTACGCCACTCCCTTCAGTGCCCCGACAAATATGCTGGTGAGTAGCGCGTCCTCCTTCAAAAGATGTCCCGTCTGAGACTGGAAGTACGTCAGATGGCGACGAGGAGAGTCATTCCCGTCGTATGGCGTCAGTGTTTGTGGTTTATACTTAGGAGGATAAACCACTTTGTTCCACTCGAGGGGATAAGGTTGGGGAATCCCCATCTTTTGGCGCTCCTCTTGTCTTGTCTTGGACTCAAAGCGCTCACGCAAGTCCCTGATCATCTCGACCACATCTTCCGTGGAGCTGGGAGTCGGGAAAGTTGGTACCACCTGAAGTTGAGCATTTGAGGGCTCCGATGTCCGAGGTGCTTCTCGGCGATCCGTATCCAAGGATACCCGTTGAAGGGGTACACTTGATTCTCCATTGGCCCCTGGGTCAGGACCGGTAGAAGGTGTCTTGGCCAAAGCTGACCGTATCTCGAACACTGCTTGAGTCAGTGTTTGCATGGAGGCAGAGAGGGTTTTGAGTCCTCCCTCTAATATGTCCATACGTTGGACGAGGTCTGGTGGCGGTGCATCAGACTCGGAATCACCCCCAGCCATGTATACTGTCATGACACGGCTGGAAGTAGATGGATCGGTTGAGGCTTCGCTCTCGGCTTCACTCTCTTATAGGGGAGTTGTCTCTCCTGGATATTCGTTCGGGGCACCCCCGGCTATGTTCTAGAGAACATTCTCGACGGGAGCATCTTGAGGGCCTGATTACCCTTGGTTCCATCTTGAAGGACTTCTTCGTCTCCGAGACTCAGATCCGTGGGGACTAGACTACCCCCGGCTGTGTTTTGGGGGGCACCCTCGTCTTGAAGGACAGGAGCTAGATGACCCTCAGCCATGTCCGGGAGGCTGACTTCGAGAAGATCGGCCTCAGCTGTACTTTGGAAGATAGCTTCGTCTTCGGAAAGAGGCTCGACAAGGGTCCGACTACCCCCAGTTTCCTCCAAGATCTTCTTTCTCCCCCGAGTGCCTTGAAACACTTCGGAGGACGAGACACTTGCCTTAGTTTTCCTCGGCTGGCTCTTGGACGAGGACGAGGAGTTGCCCGTCGTCTTTCGAACTGACGAGGAGTTAGAGATCACGTTGCATGAAGCAACCCTTGGCTCTTCTTTTGTTGACACCTTCTTTCCGCTGCGACGTCGGAGGGGTGTCGATGATTGCAGCCGCTGAAACACTGACTGCCTTGATGGGACTGCCGCCTTGCAACAGCAATTGATGATGACCACAGCACAAATGTGCCCTGTGAGGGGCACATCGTGCTTGTCAGCCGACTCTCCTGATCGGCGCTTGTGAGTGATCACGTTGTGCAGATCGTTGGAGGAGAGTGCCACCTTCGCACCCCCTTCAGGTGCATAGCAAGGCCAAGCGCCGGGGTGGTCAAGTGAATGTTGTGCCCCCTGATCTAACACCAAACAGGCGTCCCGATCAGTAATGGGGGAACAACATTTGAAGTAACTTGAACGGACCTCAGACGCACAACCAGAGGAGGCGCGGGAGTTCAAGACCACTGGATTTGCCTTACTCGACTTAGTTGTGCACGCAATAGATGCGCCCAAGCGAGACAAGGACTTTGAAGGTCGACTCGTTTCTGGCGCAGAAGCACCTGAGTCGACCTTGTACAGCTTACCATCAGCAGCGCGCATGATTGTGAGCGCATGCTTCTGGCTTGCTGCTGGCATAGCACGTTTGGGGCGCATGGCCCGTGCTGCCTTGGACTTCTTCGTACCAGGCCGCTGGGGCGCGTAGTACTCAGAATCCAAATTCTCCTCACCACTACAGCGAGTGAGTCTGTCAAAGACAGAGACCTTCTGTGGCACATCAGAGATGATGCGCGGGGCATTGGCTGCGCCCCTGCTCCGTCGATGCATCTTTCTTGCCTGAGAGGGAGATGACTGGGGAATGTGGTCAGCCGCACGTTTCCCCGAGAGATACGCTGCATCTGCGGGTGCATCTTGGTTGCTGAGGACGTCAGTAGGAAGGGAAGGCTGGATTGGCGCGTCCCCTTCGGTGGTGGTGCCAGAGGCGTCGACCTTGCGCACCCAGACTCGGCGGGTCTTCTTCGGCTTTGCCAGCCGCTTCGAAGGACTCGCACTGCCTTCAGAGATGAACTCCTCATACGTCTGTTGATTGAGGCATACGACCAGCGTCTTGTGGGAGGAGCCCACCTTCACATCGTTGGATTGTGACACAACTTTCTCGGTGGAGGAGAAAGAGGTCCCCAGCAGAGTCGCCAGCTTGTTTGCCATTAAAATTCTTTTATTGCAAATTTCAATACAAATATAACAGTGTTACAATGTAGGACTTAGATGTAGTCCTAGGAGTACACTTTTGTTTATCTGGGTCCCTTGTGCCGATGGAGTGAGTAGTAATGCGTTGACTCCGTTGACGATCTGACAACGGTTATCGGTTCTCTGAAGGTCTGGATTGCTCTGGGTGCTGGAGCTTGCTGAGAGGAAGAAGACGTTGAGTGTCTGTATCTGCCTCTCTGGTGGTGTGTTCGCTCGTTTTTCTGTTCGTTTGTCCGTGGGTGAGAAGGAAATGATCCCTCTATTTATAGCTTTGCAGGTTGGCTGCTTATGCGCACATATGTAGGATGTACCTGAACGCGGGGACGCCACGTGGTGATTGCTGATGGAGGCATATGGACGCTGCGCCCTGATTGAGGGGTTGAATTCTTCATACTGCTGTTGTGAGATGGCACGTAGCAGAGGAGAAGATCTTTCTGTTGCTGATATCTTGGGTGAGTTGAGTCAAAGGACACGTGTCATCGACCCATGGCTCAGAGATCTCGGATTTGATGGGGAATGATCTGGTAGGATGCGCCTAGGATTGGGCACATGAGGAGGATTTGGCTCGTAACCTTTGGGAGTCACGAACCATTCGGGGCGCATGGCTTTTGAGGCGCATGCGAGGCTTCAGTAATGACTTAACTCCTGTCTTTCGGGATCAGAGAGAAGTCTGGGGCGCATGGCTTTTGAAGCGCATGCAGAGCTTTGATGGTGACTTTCCTTCCGTCTTTAGGGATCAGAGAGAAAGTCTGAGGCACATGGCTTTTGAGGCGCATGCAGAACTTTGGGCACATGGCCGCGGAGGCACATGCGAGATGATCGGGTGGCCGCGTGGCAGTAGCCGTCGAAGGAAAGTAATGATGATACTGACGTTGGCAACGCTTCGTCTTCTGAACTGTTCAGACTTTGGGAGGCGTGCTGCTAACTCTGTCAGTTCAGCATTTAATGTTTTTGACATTCGATGGACAGCTGAGTGGGCACATCGGTTGGCGTTCCACTAGGCGTATGGGGACGTATGGGGGCACATCCCCTGTGATGTGCTTGGTGCTGAAGGGCACGTCTGTGTGATGCGCGGTCTGGCCGGCGCATATGCTTCGTGACACGTCTTTAATGGTGCGACTGTTACGATCTTCGAGTGCTTTAAATAGCTGTTTTGACTTAGCTGAATTCGAAGCGTCCGGTTCATCCATTTAATACAAATTCATTGCACAGAATTCGGAGAGCCATCCACTTGGCGCATGGGTTTGATTTGCCCGGCCTATAAATAGTGGCATGGAGAAAGTTTGCTTCTCGTTCTCTTACGTTCTTCCGACATGAACTTGTTTACTCGGGTGCATTCTATTGATGAGATGCTCCTGAGGGTGAAGATGCGATGCAACGTCTTCATTGATGCACTTGAAGGTGACTGTTACATCCAAAAGTCGGAGTCGAGGGCTTCTGAGGCAGGCAGAAGGTGCCTGTTGCATCCAAAGATAGGGATACACGAGCCTCGTCTCCGTCATGTGGGAAGAGCCGCAGATCGGAATTGCGGTGCTGCGGCTTTGGGGGCTCTTTCTTCCTTCAAAGTGGGTGTCGCCCACTCTGGTTGTGTTGAAAGCTGCTCCTTTAGCCGCGGTTTCGATTACGGTCTTCCTTCGCCCTTGGAGGCTCTTTCGAAACCTCCCCTGGCCACATGTCGGCTTGCGGTGCTCTTCTCTTCCTCGGTTTGGGGAGCTCTTCCTCCAGCTAGAGGGTTGATTGCCACCCTCGTTCTTCTCAATAAATGCTTCATCAGTCGAAGCATTTAGACGGCGATGTGCTTGGATGGAAGAGCGGCACATAACTGGGCTGCTGAAGGGATAAACATAACTGAGCTGCTGAAAAGGATGCGCCTTGCTGAGGGCGCATGGTGGGATGCGCCTGACTGAGGGCGCATGGTGGGATGCGCCTGACTGAGGGCGCATGGTGATCGCTGTGCCTGGCTGTCGACTTAGGGTCTTTTCTTTTTGTAGAAGTTCTCCTTTGTACAAGCTTTTCTAGACATGTAATAAACTTTTATATGTATTAAAAAGTCCTCTTTCAAATGTCTATATTTGTTGTCTTTGCTGTGTGAAGTACTTTGTCGGAGCTCTCTGGCACATGTAGTGTTTGGCGCATAGGATTTCTGGTCCTAAAATTCCATGCTTCTACAGTAAGGCATCCCAAACGCTCAGTCAAAATGTTCTTGAGATCTGGCTGTACAAAACATAGCCAGATAGTATAACAAGGTATACACAATCGTTTTCAGCTGCAGTCTGACTTAGTTACAATTATGTAAAAGTAAGTGCAAGACTATCCGACTAACATGTCGGTGCCAAGCGGCAAATGTAAAGTAAGTAGTAAAACGAGCAGGGGAGTAAGAAACCCACTCGTGTCCTCCTGCAATCATCCCTTTAGTATTGACCATCTTGGAGGTAGAAGTAAGCTGAGTCCTCAGGAACTGGCTCTAAATCTGGCCATGCAAAACCAGAGAGGTTAGACCTCAAATAGCAAGTACCGCAAGGAAGCACGATAATAGGAACTAGAACCAGTGATAAGAGTTAAGAATATGATAAATAGATCTCTGCTTGCTACGGGGGTTCACACAACATCGCGAAACTTTAAGCCAACTTCCCAACCAAACAAGGACAGAAGTTGACCCGTCATGTCCTGATACTCTGATCATCTCAGTAGTTAACGGAGTAGGTACAGTACACAAACAAATCAATTTAAACGGTAATACAACTACTACGGCTTGCTAACTGTAAGTTCCAAGTTGTCCTGGAAATATGCAATAAGGAATTCCTCAGTTCTTACTATGTACAAGCAAAGCTAGTCTATCCAATAATCAATTGCGCCAATCATGAATTAGACGAGTCCCAGCGGGACGCCCGTCATTAGTATATATAACAGTATAAGCAGATACCACTCCCTGCCCGTGTGGCAGATTTACAGTATCTGTGGGAACCAGCCGGCATGTCGGGGCACTAATTGTCCCAAAGATGGCTGCCATGTAAGAACTCGAGAATCTATTCTCTCTATGCAATCGTTATTTTATTTAGCTTAATAGTCCCTATGTTGATTGAAATCTCATGCAGTGGATTATGATCATTCAGAATAAGTACTTCCGTACAGAGTACAATATGCACAACTCTACAACGATGCCCGTACGGTTAGGTTGTAGGTCTTACATAGCGTAATGCAACAATCAAACCTAGCCACGGAATAATCATGCCTTGACTGTAAGATACACATGCTGCTTTTGAAAAAAATGGAAGTCAACATGTGTCCATAGGCCAATGTTCGGATCGGCTAGTCGATCGTAATGGTTCATGGTTCATACATGAACGTGTCTCATTCAATTCAATAAGACGACTAGCCAGTCTCTTAGTTCCAACTAGGAACACATGATCAATCATTAGTCAAGGTAACAATCAATGTCAATTTGGGACAAGAAACAGTCCAAAGACGGCAGTAGATGGATGCCCATCTATACGGCCAGAGTAAGTCAGGATCCCATGCGGCCAGAGTAAGTCAGGATGCCATGCAGCTAGGGGGGACAGGGGCCATACGGCAAGAGCCAAATGGCCATGCAGCATGCGGCCAGGGGAAGTCGTGAGGCTTATACGGCCAGGCTAGGAGTAGCCATGCGGCATGGTCAAACCAGGATCCCATGCGGCAGTAGATGGATGCCCATCTATGCGGCAGGGTCAAATCAAAGCCATGCGGCTAGGGGGACAGCCGTATGAATACTGGATGCCTATGCTGTCACGCCCCGCTCCCGTAGGAGCGATCGTCCTCGCTAAGGCGTGATGCCGCACGAGCCTAGATTTTGCTCGTATAAGGCGGATTCCATAACGGCCAATTTCAGCGGCTGTGACGGGGTCGTCGCACAGAAGTCCCATGTAGAGACATTGAATATTAGCAGCAGAATTTGAAGCAAAATACGAGTTATGTAAAAGAAGCTCTTTATTGATATTGAAATAAAGATTACAATAGGCACAAGGCCAAGATTATAAGTCTCTCAAGTTTACATTACAAGTCACTCAGCTCTCTCTCATCTCTCAAATACAAGTCTTGATCCAGCGGAACCTTCGGAAGGCGACGTCCATACATTATGTCCTGTATAAGTCTTTACTCCATGCGGCCGTGCGCTTCGAATCGCCAAGGAACTCCGTGCCTCGACGCATCCAAGCGAGCTCCACGCCACGAGCTTCTACCTTTGCCTGCATATGAAAACTATGTGGGTGTCAGTACTCAACTGTACTAGTGGAATGAGCTCCTCGTCCACCCATACAAACCCAACACGTTTGATTTACTTTGTGCAACATAGTCCCTTCTTATCAATTGTCTTTCTAGTCTTGTCTTAGGATCAGTTTTAGGACCGACACCTTGGCCTATTTTGTGTCTCTAGACCATTTCGTGCTTGCATTAACAATATTTACTCATGCCTTGCCTCTAGACCCTTCTCGTGCCAACAACGTTGACCTATCAAGTCGTGTTTGCCTTACGGCCCAAATCAGAGATGCAACTACACGATAGACTCTATCAGTCAGACTTAACCATATCGCCGCCTTGCAGCCCTTGCTACTTTGATCTCCAACTGGCCCAATCAAGACTTGTGGGTTAAGTGTCACTCGACCGACTTTGCCTTGCGGCATCTCCTAACATAAACTCAAGACAACTCAATATATAACATGCAACTTATATGCCGACAATATAAGACTCGATGCCACATCTCGTGCCGAAGCACGTCGCCTACGTTGCGACCAAATCTTAGGCCCAACATTGTATTCAAACTATACACACACATTCAACTCGACTCCTTGATATAGTGTACTTAATACTCGACTCAATCCAAAGGCACACTCGCGGATTGCCGCCCGTGCCGACTCATCTATATGAGGTCACTAGCATGATAAGCTATTATGGACACATAGCTTGCGGTTGGCCGGGACCCTTCCAGCGCAAGGTAGCTAGCCCCCTGGAAGTCCCCGACTAACCCGGTGCTATCGAGTCAGCACAGCTATCACCGTGTTTCCTTTTGGCCGAAACGGTCCCATGGCCCTGGGTTGCCGTTACGGGGAAACTCTACCTTGTCGACAAGTTGTCCAATGACCATGTAAGACCCTTCACTCAAACTGACGTCTCACACAGTCATTGTACTCTCAGTATTGTCATCTCTTTCCAAAACCAAGTTCAAGTCTTCTATCCTTGAGATCCCTCGACGTCCCACGGTCGCGAGCCTTCTCCCTTGTTTCTTCTTGAGATCCCTCGACGACCCACGGCCGCGAGCCTTCTCCCTGTTACCATATCATTTCATTCAACTCAATGCCTATTCGATAGTCCTTCCTCCAAAACTTATTAAATCAACCATGGTTCATGTCTTAAACACTAAGTTCGTACATCGTGCCTTAGGCCCATCGTGCTTCTACGCAACGCTATCGCCCAACTCATACTCCATACGACTAGCTTTGAAACCGTAGGATTTCGTGGCTATACTCAGCCGTAGAACTCATAGGATCGTGCTTGGAATGTCTTAGGTCGACCGCCATCACTTAGCCTAACTTCACCAAGCCTACAACTTAACTCGAGGGACGAGCAAAGGCTATGCCAAGCCTTGCATCATGGAAGCGTGCATGCTTTATCGGGCATTTATGCGGGCGACGCCTAGGACTTAGGCTACGTTCATAACTTTGCCTACTCAACCAACTTTCTTTCTCCCAAGCCACGAGACGAAGGATCGAGTGTCATTTTCAAAGCACGCCGTGCACCAACTCTAAGCCGACCGTTGGACCTTTCCATATTCTAACTCAATTCAACCCGTCGGGATTATTTCCTTTAGCTATGTGGATTCGTCTCTTTTATTGTTAAGCCTACTTGTGTAAGTTGAAAATATGCGATTTATTATATGAAGGCTAAGATGAGGCAAGTTCACCGAAACGACCCCACCTGGAGCGATCGTCTCGACCGAGCGATATCTTCGAGCTGCCGTTGCAAGGCTAAGTCCGAACGCCGTCGGTGTTTCGATTCCTCCGATTGACTGAGCGGGATGGGGTACTACATCATACACCACTCAGAAAAAGTTTCGTCCTCGAAACTAACTGAGTACACTTATCGACTTATCACTCGACTCAACATCCTACGTTTCTCGCACACATTTCTCCTATGTATTTTCTCAAATCCGAGCCACGCTCGTGCTACCCTCAATCATTTCTTCAAAACTTACGATCTCAAAATCCTCGACACTTCCCCATTCCTCAAGTCTTACTTGATTCAACGTATCACTTAGTTGGATCGTGCACATATTTTAGGCGTCCCCAAAATACATACATTTCAGCCAAGCCTCATGATAGCGAATTCTGACATCACCACTCGAGCCGGATCATGTACATATTCAAGCGTCCTTGATATACATGCATGTCAACCGAGGCTCGCGAGTGGTTCTTCCATAAATCCTACCACTTCGCACTCGGACGTCTACCTAACCGCTAGGCTATGTCTTTCCGTCAGTATTGGAATCATAGTTCCCAAACAACAATATCAACGCTGACCCCATCCTAAGGTCAAACCAAATTGATAGTACGGAGTTTTCTACCCAAGTTCGCATCACTCTAATTTCTAAACATCGAACATTGATTCCCTACACACATCCCAACGTTCGTCGTACAGGGTCCGAGTCATTCAGCAAAGCCATCCTACGACAACTTACGTTCAACCAATTCCACGACATCTCAATATCGTTCGTTCAACAAACCATCTTCGTATAGTCTATCTCTTCAAACACGTTCGATATAGTTCGCCTATCAATCCTTCTTAATTCAAGCACGCTATGACACAATTTAGTCGCTAACCAAAATTTCATATTCCATATTTCCTAAGTCATCTATTCCAATTCTTGTAATCGATCATAAGGTCGTCTAGCTTAACAATATGTTGTGCCCCGATCTCACGCGAGTCAGATTATCCACGGTAGACATGAATCACCATGCACGCTCCTGCGGGATAATTATCCTCATCGGGACGTAACTCTTGTTTTGCGTCTAGACTAATTCATTCTTGATGCGCGAATTGGATCTACTCAATCCTCAAGTTTATTTCATTCATCAATCGCAAGTCTAAACATCCTCGAATTTTTCTTCGCATCAAACCGACAAGTCGAGACAATCAAAATTGCCGCATCGTGATTTTTCGAGTTTGATCATTCCCGCGACATGAATCACCATGTTAGCGCTCACGCAGAACGATCGCCTCAAATCTGACACGACGCATGTGCGAGGCTAGAGTTGCGCTCGTACAAGACAAGAATGTCGATGCTGTGGTTATCTGTGTAACCATCAAGACACTTTCATTTTCATCCGGCATTCATCTCAATCAAGATTCTAAGTATAGCATCTAACCGAACAATAACACTTGCACGATCGTCATTCGCCGAGTCAAGAGTACCCCCGAGTTGTCGCATATCGATCTTTGATACGCCTCAATACCATCGACGATATGCGACGATCTTCCTTTGCAACTAATTTCGAGTCGTGCGAATGATGCCATCGTTCGACTGGATAATCTCCTCGACATTCAATTCAAGTTCGATCATTATCCTCGAATCATTCACAACATCAAATTCCTCAAACCCAATTTCACGTATTGTTCATCCGTCTATCTTAATTCATCGACCAACGTATTTCCTCAATTCACCTCAATCCTTTGCTAACTCAAATCATCGAGCAAAATTCATTCCAATCCTCCGAGTCATTCGCGTAACTTCAAAATCAACTTTTCATGCACGCTATCTATCTGTCGTGCTAACTTTTCATATACGATCCATATCAATTTCTTCGATCAAGTTATCCATTCGCTACACCTTAAATTTTTCTTGATTCGATTTCACCAACTCAATCATTTTCGTATTTTCATACTCGCGAAATCCACAATCCCGTGCATGTCCCGTGCACGTCAATTTCTAGGTTGTTCGAACCAACTCGTCTAATTCTCAAGACTACAACTTATTCAATCTTACTCAATCTACGGCTTTGCATACACGCGACGCTTGCTGATAGACTCATTGACACCCGAATCCTTATTCGATCGATCGATATTCCTGAGCCTATCGTATACACCACTCAGGAATGAAGTCATTCAACAAATTCTCAAAACTATCATTTGAATCCAAATCGACTTCTTCAAATTTTTCGTTCGAATCATTCCTCGAATTCCAAGCACGCTCATCTATGTCGTATCGACGATACCATCGCTCGATAGTACCCCTATCGACAGTCATCCCACATTTACTCAACCGAGTTCAACTCATTCTTGCTCGACACTATTCAATTTCCGCACTCGACTTTTCTAAGGTCGACGCAACTTTGGTGTATATGCCCAGCCCGACTTAGCCAACCGTGCTTACGCAAACCATATTTTTGTTTCTTGTCAAAAACTGTTTCTCCTATGTTTTGCAAAATAGATAGACTTATTATATGGACATCCTGTGGGACAATTGAGAGAGAGCACACCAACGATATCAACTTGCGGAAGCAACAGAGTTTGCGGAAACAACGAGTTAAAAAATTCAATCGATAGTCCAAGGACGTAAAGCCATGCTCTGATACCATTATGTCACGTCCCGCTCCCGTAGGAGCGATCGTCCTCGCTAAGGCGTGATGCCGCACGAGCCTAGATTTCGCTCGTACAAGGCGGGTTCCGTAACGGTCGATTTCTGCGGCTGCGATGGGGTCATCGCACAGAAGTCCCATGCAGAGGCATTGAATATTAGCCGCAGAATTTGAAGCAAAACACAAGTTATGTAAAAGAAGCTCTTTATTGATATTGAAACAAAGATTATAATGGGCGCAAGGCCAAGATTACAAATCTCTCAAGCTCACATTACAAGTCACTCAGCTCCCTCTCATCTCTCAAATACAAGTCTTGATCCGACGGAAGCTTCGAAAGGCGACGTCCATACATTATGTCATGTATAAGTCTTTACTCCATGCGGCCGTGCGCTTCGAATCGCCAAGGAACTCCGTGCCTCGACGCATCCAAGCGAGCTCCGCGCCACGAGCTTCTACCTGTGCCTGCACATGAAAACTATGTGGGTGTCAGTACTCAACTGTACTGGTGGAATGAGCTCCTCGCCCACCCATACAAACCCAATACGTTTGATTTACTTTATGCAACATAGTCCTTTCTTGTCACGCCCCAGAACCAGAATACTGGAGAGCGGGGACAGACATAGCCAGCTGCGTATATTGAAATGGAAACCACCTCGATATACGGTCACGGCTGTCTAGATATGTGAGCGTTTTCTACAAGCCAACAGTCTCTTATGGTCATGAACAAGCCTAGTGTCTCAATCACCACAAGTAAGTAAAGTCGCAAGATGTATGATCATTAAATATACAATAATAAGGCGTCCCAAATATTACATATTCAACTGATCATGAAGCTAGTCGTTACAAAATGTTAGGACTAGCAAGAGTTTAGTCGTACATGATCAACCCTAGGATTTGTCAATCATGTTTACAGCCCGTAGGCAGACAGTAAGTAAAAGTGCACCGAGCTAACAGGTGCTCGTCGGCTAAACGCCTCAAAAGAATAATTTTTACAATAGAGTGAGCGAAACAAAATAGAAAACCCACTCTTGGCCCGGATTTCGTCTAGTGTTCACCATTGGGCTGGAAGCTTGGTAGATCCTCGGAAGCTGCTCCGAAATCTGGCCACACAAAACCAGCTGGGTCCACCCCAGAAAGAGCAAGTGCCACAAGGGGACCACGAAATAAGAACAAAAGCCAGCATTCAGCACAAGAAAATCTAATATTAAAACTAAAATTACGAAAACATGTCAGGATGATATACGACGAGATAACCATGGAACTATTCCGATAGCCAGGTTACAACCCGTAAACCAAACAAGGACCGGGGTTGTAACCCTTCATCTGAACAGAGCTTGGTTTCCCACCATTTATCGGCAATATAAGTAATGTAAGTAATCAAGACAGGAAGCAATCTTGCATGGAATCAAGACATGACTAGACTGGTTATACCTCATTCAATCAATCACGGCCAAACAGATCCTACGGCTTACTACTTTAACTAACTAGGGTTATCACAGGCCTAATTACTAACAAGATGCAGTGAGATTGTTCCACAGCCACAAGCCCTGCAGACCATCCAGGTTACCCAGGACGAAAGATTAGGGTTGAATTCAGGTGGGTACATCGTCCATGAGACGCATGTACCCTTAGGTGACTTAGAGGGTGCAACACCTGACAGTGTGCTGGAAATGCGCCCTACTCGACGGCAGGCTACAAATCCCTGGAGCGTCCAGATAACGGGATTGCCTGTAGCTGTGTTATCTCTTCATGACTACTGTGTTATTCTAGTTATTAACCTTAATCCATTTTAGTAAGTACTCCTGACCGTGGTACTCAGGAGTCCCATCCTATACATGATGCAAGACAGGACAAGTGGATTTAACAAGCAAGCAAGAAAGAACTACCCACGGTGTCAAGGCAAGTTAAGTAACAACATTAAAATAAATCATGTCAGGGTACTTGTCAGGAGTGCGCCACGACGGCCACTATCATGTCAGGTTGGTCATGTCAGGAGTGCACCACTACGGGTCACTGTCGTGTTATGCTAGTTCCTTGTCATACCATGCCATGTACAATAGTCATTCCAAACATGTTAAGTAAAATCAAGTTCATGACAAAAGGCGTAAGGATATAAAATGGGCGTAAAATATCTAATAAAATATCAATAAACAGGACCATAGAAAAGCCAAGCTTAAAGAAAGGGGTCAGGGAAGCAGCGTACGAAAAGTCACGCACGCTGAAAGAGCCGCGTACGTGAAAGTCACGCACGCTACAGAGCAGTGTGCATGAAAAGTCACGCATGCTCAAGGGAGCAGCTGCGTGAAAAGTCACGCACGCTCAAGGGAGCAGCTGCGTGAAAAGTCACGCAGGCTCAAGGGAACAGTGTGCGTGAAAAGTCACGCACGCTCAAGGTGCAGTGTGCGTGAAAAGTCACGCACGCTCAAGGGAGCAGCTGCGTGAAAAGTCACGCACGCTCAAGGGAACAGTGTGCGTGAAAAGTCACGCACGCTCAAGGAGCAGTGTGCGTGAAAAGTCATACACGCTCAAGGGAGCAGCTGCGTGAAAAGTCACGCACGCTCAAGGGAGCAGCTGCGTGAAAAGTCACGCACGCTCAAGGGAACAATGTGCGTGAAAAGTCACGCACGCTCAAGGGAACACGCTTCCAACATGGAGCGTACCCAAGTCTGCGTACGCAGCGCTAAAGAGCGCGCGTAGCTCAGTGTGCGTGTGTTAAACAGCTCTGCACACTGCTCACTGTCTTCTCCAAACAGCAAGAACACCATGGATGAACCCAAGGCTTCAAAGCTTCATAACTTGGCCATCCGAACTCCAAATCCAGATTTCCAAAGTTCCAACTAGAGTGAAACTGAATGGTCTTCCACATGGAAACACCAAAACCCATGAAAATCTAACTTAAAGAGATCAAACCATGCAAAATCCAAAAATAGAAATAACTTAGATCTAGAGCAAAGGAGACTTCAAATCACAAAACACCAAGTTCTAATGTTGATCCCCATCTCCTAATCTAGCAAATGAACCAAGAAAATAGGGCTCTCATGAAGTGGCAAGGTGCACTTGTCTAGGGTTAGAAGAGTTGTGGAGGAAGGAGAAGAAGAAGAAGAAGGAAATTAATGGTGAAAGTTATGAGGAGAGAGAGTGGTAGGTGGGGATATAAAGAGGGGGAGTTGTGGTGGGGATGAGGGGTAGCATAGGTTAAGGTGATCCAACTCACATAAAACCGAACCAAACTAACCCAATAAAACCGAGCCATGCAAAACCCAAATACGAGAAATACTGAAATCCCACAAGTTAAGAAAAATAAAAAATACATGCCAAAAATCCAGATACGAGTATAAATACAAAATACGGAAAATACGGGAAATGAGGGTGACAACTCTACCCACCTTAAAAGAATTTCGTCCTCGAAATTTAATCAAGGAGCTAGAGATTGCCACGATAAGCTACACTAAGCACAGGCAAGCTACACTAAGCAGTCCAATCATACAATCATACAATGCAAGCAAGGAAGGGAAAATGTAAGGCATAAGAAAGACATTATACCTCAAGAGTCAAACAGGTAGGGATATCGCGATCGGAGATTGTCCTTACGCTCCCACGTTGACTCACCCAGAGAGTGATGACCCCAAGCAACACGGACTAATTTAATAGTCTTGTTCTTGAGTATTTTTTCCCTCCGGTCCAAAATAGACACGGGCCTCTCCTCATACGAAAGGTTGGTACCAACAACCAATTCCGAATGGTCTAGGATGTGGCTCGGGTCCGAAATATACCGTCGTAATTAGGACATATGGAATACATCATGTACCTCACTTAGCGACGGCGAAAGAGCGAGACGATAGGATATATCTCCTACTCGCTCTAGAATATCGAACGACCCTATATACCTAGGACTAAGCTTTCCCTGCACGCCGAAGCGAATGACGCCGCGGTTAGGCGAGATCCTAAGGAATACATGGTCGTCGACAGCAAATTCTAAGGGACACCGATGAGCATCGGCCCAATGGCGCTGGCGGTCCTTGGCAACTCGGAGGTGATCTCTGACCTTCCTGACCACTTCAACCGTCTGGGAAATCAACTCGGGTCCGAGTATCTGCCTCTCTCCGACATCGTCCCATGCTAGCGGGGATCTGCACTTCCTGCCATAGAGAGCCTCGAAGGGTGTCATCTGGATACTGGCCTGATAACTGTTGTTGTACGAGAATTCCACCAGGTGCAGATGATTCTCCCATGAACTACCGAAGTCAAGGGTACAGGATCTCAACATATCTTCAAGAGTCTGGATTGTGCGCTCTGATTGACCATCCGTCTGTGGGTGATAAGTTGAGCTGAACTGAAGACGAGTCCCCAAACTCTTCTGCAAGCTGCACCAAAAGTGTGATATGAATCTTGAATCCCTGTCTGAGGTGATGCTGACTGGCACACCGTGAAGCCTGACGATCTGCCTGAGGTACATCTCTGCTAGCTGTGCCGTCGACTGTCCAACTCTGAATGGAAGAAAGTATGCTACCTTGGTAAGCCTGTCCACAATTACCCAAATAGCATCTCTGCCGGCCGAAGATCTGGGCAATCCGGTCACGAAATCCATGGTTATATGTTCCCATTTCCATTCTGGGATCGGTAAGGGTTGAAGAAGTCCAGCGGGCCTCTGATGTTCAGCTTTAACCTGTTGGCAAACCAAACACCGAGAGACAAATCGGGCTATCTCCCTCTTCATGCCATTCCACCAAAAATGCTGACGAATATCACGGTACATCTTCGTACCACCCGGATGAATAGAATACTGTGAACTGTGGGCTTCTGCCATGACTTCCTGTCTGATATCTCCACTGGGTACACAAAGACGAGTACCGTACCGAAGGGTACTGTCTTCATGGATACATAACTCTGGCCTTCTTCCCGCTTCACACTCTGTTCTGAGTCGCTGAAGCTTGGAATCTGCTGACTGCGCCATCTGGATCCTCTCAACTATGCTGGAATGAACCTGTAGACTGGCCATCAATGCCACACTGGTTGGAAGAACCACCTCAATTCCCATCTTCTGAAGATCTGCCAATAATTTTGGTTGCGCCGTCAGGAAATAAACTCCGGCTCTCCTGCTCAATGCATCTGCTACAACGTTGGCCTTCCCGGGATGATACTGCAAATCCACATCATAATCCACCAATAGCTCGAGCCATCTTCTCTGCCGCATATTAAGGTCCTTCTGGGTGAAAACATACTTCAGGCTCTTATGATCAGTAAAGATCTCCACTCTATCTCCGTACAAGTAGTGTCTCCACAACTTCAAAGCAAACACTACCGCCGCCAATTCCAAGTCGTGGGTCGGGTAATTCTTCTCATGATCATGTAGTTGGCGTAACGCATAAGATATTACCTTCCCGTGCTGTATCAAGACACACCCCAGTCCTCTGCCTGAAGCATCGCAATAAACTGTGAATCCTCCGGTCCCATCTGGAAGGGTGAAAATAGGAGCCGTTATCAAACCTCGCTTCAACTTCTCGAATGATTCCTGACACTCTACTGTCCAAACAAATGGCACATCCTTGCGGGTCAACTGGGTCATCGGCGCCGAAATCCTTGCGAAATCTGAAACGAACCACCGGTAGTAGCCGGCCAATCCAAAGAAGCTGCGAACCTCTGCCACTGAGCTGGGTACCGGCCATGACTTGATAGCCACAATCTTCTGGGGATCCACTTTCACTCCTCCTCGGGTAATGATGTGACCCAAGTACGAAATGCGATCGAGCCAGAACTCGTATTTACTGAACTTGGCGTACAACTGATGCTCCCTAAGCGTCTGAAGGACGACTCTGAGATGCTGCTCATGCTCTGCTTCACTCTTGCTGTAGACCAGGATGTCATCTAGGAACACGATCACAAATTGGTCCAAGTAAGGCATGAAAATGCGATTCATGAGGTCCATGAATACGGTCGGCGCATTGGTCGCTCTAAAGGGCATAACAAGGAACTCCCAATGCCCATACCTCGATCTGAATGCTGTCTTCGGGATGTCCTGCTCTCTGACTCTGATCTGGTGGTATCTCGACCGCAAGTCGATCTTCGAGAACACTGAAGCCCCTCTGAGCTGATCAAACAAGTCATCTATCCTTGGAAGAGGGTATCTGTTCTTGATTGTTACCGAATTCAAGGTACGATAATCAACACATAGCCTGGACGTACCATCCTTCTTTTTCACAAGAAGCATCGGGGCTCCCCAAGGCGATCCACTTGCACGGATGAATCCCTTGGTCCTCAGTTCTTCAATCATCTTGTATAAAATCTCCAACTCTGAAGGCGCCATCCTGTAGACTCGCTCTGACACTGGTGCTGTCCCGGGAATCAAGTCTATAGTGAACTCAATCTCCTGCCCCGGTGGCATCCCTGGAAGCTCCTCTGGAAAGACATCTGGAAACTCTTCAACTATCCGGGGTAACTGCACTGCTGCTACTGCCATCCGTAATACTGGGAAAGATGGCTCCACTGCGCCTCTGGAAAACAAAAACTCTGGCTCGCCGGGGATACTAAAGACAACTCTGCCAATATGGCAGTCTATCCTAGCATACTGGTTCCTCAACCAATCCATGCCTAGGACTACATCATAGTCTGCCATAGGAAACTCTATGAATCTAGCGGGGAACTCCCTACCGCTAACTACGATCCGACACGAGGAAAACACTCGATCTACTCCCACAAGACCATTACCAGTAAGTATATTGAGCCTCACTGATAATGACTCAGGCTCCAATCCTATCCGTGTCGCGAATCGTGCAGACATAAATGAATGCGATGCACCAGAATCAAATAATACAGACGCTGGAGAGGAGTTGACGAGAATAGTACCTGCCACTACCTCACCTGGTGTAACTTCTTCTTCCATAGCCATCATCATGGCCTGACCTTGTCCACTGGCTGCTGGTTCCCTCTGCTGGAAACCTCTCTGCCTATTCTGGGTCTGAGCTTGGGCTTGTGCATACTGCTGGGGGTGTTATTGCTGGAATGCCTGAGACTGAGGCGGCAAGGGCCTCGAAGACTGATACTGCTGCTGCTGAACTGGTGCTGGGGCCGGTCCTCTCATCGAAGAGCTAGAAGGGTTGGATGCAGATGAACCACCTCTATTCGGGCAAGCCCCAACCCTATGATCTGCTGCTCCACAAGCCAGGCACAATCCCTGCACCCTGCGGCAGTCTGCCACCACATGCCCTGGCTTTCCGCAATAAGAACATTCCATCACGGAAGTCTGCTTCTGCTTCTGCTGCTGCGGGTACGTCGGGGTCGAATGCTGAACCGACGTTACTGAGGCCGCCCGCCTCGGAGTCCCAATGGTCAAACTTCTAGCTGCCGGGACTGGAGCTGATGATTGGTGCATCTGACTGTGGGACCGCTTCCTACTTTCGGTCCTATCCACGATCCTCTGGGAGGTATACTCATGCCTCCTAGCTGCTCTCAAGACTGCATCGAACGTCTGGTGCTCGAACTGCTCAACCGCCAACAAGATCTCCAAATGCAGTCCCTGCTGGAACCGCTGGGCTCTATCGAGCTCGGTTGCCACCAAGGTGGGGGCAAACCTACTCAGCCTAGAAAACTCTGATGCATAACTGTCAACTGTCCTGCCTCCTTGCTTCAAGTTGATAAATCTGGTCTGCAGGTCGTACCGAGCCACAGCATCGAAATACTTCGTCTGGAATCTCTCCCTAAACACTGCCCAAGCAATGGGTGCCACTAATCCTATGGCCTGCGCCGCCCACCAATTGTGAGCTAAATCCAACAACTGCAGGCGTACCATCGCCACCTTCTCATTCTCGGGTGTCCTGGCTGCTTCCAGAATCACCTCGGTATCCTGAAGCCATGCATCCGCGGCAATCGCATCCTCGCTGCCGTCGAAGAAAGGAGGGTTCAATCGCTTGAAGCTGTTGGCCGTCTGGTTCCCTGGATGTCCGCCTCGGGTCAAAGCATCTTGAACTGTCTGGTGCAGGGCGTCGCTTCGACGATCCTGGGAAGCTATCAAGGTTCTGATGAGGCCTACTAAGGTACCATCATCTGGCTCTGTGGGCTGGACGGGCCGAACTGGTGACTCTCCTCCCGTAGGCACAACTCTGGAGGCTACCCCGGAATACTGGGCTTGATCTCCGGGTTGCTGCTGATCTGCAGGAAGTGCTCCACCTCGTCGATCGACAGGGCCAGGTACAGTACCGCTGAAGAAGACGACACAGGGAACAATAAGGAAAGGACCAGGACAGATCAACGATATAAGCACAGGATCAGGGCAAGAATCCAGGGATTCAGAGGATACGAACAGAGATCAAGGACGAGTACTGATTGAGACATCTATCTGGTAAACCCCCACACATCTTGATTTACAAGACCTGCATGGGCCACCACTTAAACCATGTCACGCCCCAGAACCAGAATACTGGAGAGCGGGGACAGACATAGCCAGCTACGTATATTGAAATGGAAACCACCTCGATATACGGTCATGACTGTCTAGATATGTGAGGGTTTTCTACAAGCCAACAGTCTCTTATGGTCATGAACAAGCCTAGTGTCTTAATCACCACAAGTAAGTAAAGTCGCAAGATGTATGATCATTAAATATACAATAATAAGGCGTCCCAAATATTACATATTCAGCTGATCATGAAGCTAGTCGTTACAAAATGTTAGGACTAGCAAGAGTTTAGTCATACATGATCAACCCTAGGATTTGTCAATCATGTTTACAGCCCATAGACAGACAGTAAGTAAAAGTGCTCCGAGCTAACAGGTGCTCGTCGGCTAAACGCCTCAAAAGAATAATTTTTACAATAGAGTGAGCAAAACAAAATAGAAAACCCACTCTTGGCCCGGATTCCGTCTAGTATTCACCATTGGGATGGAAGCTTGATAGATCCTTGGGAGCTGCTCTAAAATCTGGCCACACAAAACCAGCTGGGTCAACCCCAGAAAGAGCAAGTGCCACAAGGGGGCCACGAAATAAGAACAAAAGCCAGCATTCAGCACAAGAAAATCTAATATTAAAACTAAAATTACGAAAACATGTCAAGATGATATACGACGAGATAACCATGGAACTATTTCGATAGCCAGGTTACAACCCGTAAACCAAACAAGGACCGGGGTTGTAACCCTTCATCTGAACAGAGCTTGGTTTCCCACCATTTATCGGCAAGATAAGTAATGTAAGTAATCAAGACAGGAAGCAATCTTGCATGGGATCAAGACATGACTAGACTGGTTATACCTCATTCAATCAATCACGGCCAAACAGATCCTACGGCTTACTACTTTAACTAACTAGGGTTATCACAGGCCTAATTACTAACAAGATGCAGTGAGATTGTTCCACAGCCACAAGTCCTGCAGACCATCCAGGTTACCCAGGACGAAAGATTAGGGTTGAATTCAGGTGGGTACATCGTCCAGGAGATGCATGTACCCTTAGGTGACTTAGAGGGTACAATACCTGACAGTGTGCTGGAAATGCGCCCTACTCGACGGCAGGCTACAAATCCCTGGAGCGCCCAGATAACGGGATTGCCTGTAGCTGTGTCATCTCTTCATGACTACTGTGTTATTCTAGTTATTAACCTTAATCCATTTTAGTAAGTACTCCTGACCGTGGTACTCAGGAGTCCCATCCTAGAAATGATGCAAGACAGGACAAGTGGATTTAACAAGCAAGCAAGAAAGAACTACCCACGGTGTCAAGGCAAGTCAAGTAACAACATTAAAATAAATCATGTCAGGGTACTTGTCAGGAGTGCGCCACGACGGCCACTATCATGTCAGGTTGGTCATGTCAGGAGTGCACCACTACGGGTCACTGTCGTATTATGCTAGTTTCTTGTCATACCATGCCATGTACAATAGTCATTCCAAACATGTTAAGTAAAATCAAGTTCATGACAAAAGACATAAGGATATAAAATGGGCGTAAAATATCTAATAAAATATTAATAAACAGGACCATAGAAAAGCCAAGCTTAAAGAAAGGGGTCAGGGGAGCAGCGTACGAAAAGTCACGCACGCTGAAAGAGCCGCGTACGTGAAAGTCACGCACGCTACAAAGCAGTGTGCGTGAAAAGTCACGCACGCTCAAGGGAGCAGCTGCGTGAAAAGTCACGCACGCTCAAGGGAACAGTGTGTGTGAAAAGTCACGCACGCTCAAGGAGCAGTGTACGTGAAAAGTCACGCACGCTCAAGGGAGCAGCTGCGTGAAAAGTCACGCACGCTTAAGGGAACAGTGTGCGTGAAAAGTCACGCACGCTCAAGGAGCAGTGTGCGTGAAAAGTCACGCACGCTCAAGGGAGCAGCTGCGTGAAAAGTTACGCACGCTCAAGGAAACAGTGTGCGTGAAAAGTCACGCACGCTCAAGGGAACACGCTTCCAACAGGGAGCGTACCCAAGTCTGCGTACGCAGCGCTAAAGAGCGCGCGTAGCTCAGTGTGCGTGAGTTAAACAGCTCTGCACACTGCTCACTGTCTTCTCCAAACAGCAAGAACACCATGGATGAACCCAAGGCTTCAAAGCATCATAACTTGGCCATCCGAACTCCAAATCCAGATTTCCAAAGTTCCAACTAGAGTGAAACTGAATGCTCTTCCACATGAAAACACCAAAACCCATGAAAATCCAACTTAAAGAGATCAAACCATGCAAAATCCAAAAATAGAAATAACTTAGATCTAGAGCAAAGGAGACTTCAAATCACAAAACACCAAGTTCTAATGTTGATCCCCATCTCCTAATCTAGCAAATAAACCAAAAAAATAGGGCTCTCATGAAGTGGCAAGGTGCACTTGCCTAGGGTTAGAAGAGTTGTGGAGGAAGGAGAAGAAGAAGAAGGAAATTAATGGTAGAAATTATGAGGAGAGAGAGTGGTAGGTGGGGATATAAAGAGGGGGAGTTGTGGTAGGGATGAGGGGTAGCATAGGTTAAGGTGATCCAACTCACATAAAATCGAACCAAACCAACCCAATAAAACCGAGCCATGCCAAACCTAAATACGAGAAATACTGAAATCCCACAAGTTAAGAAAAATAAAAAATATATGCCAAAAATCCAGATACGAGTATAAATACGAAATACGGAAAATACAGGAAATGAGGGTGACATTTCTTATCGATTGTCTTTCTAGTCTTGCCTTAGGATCAGTTTTATGACCGACGCCTTGCCTGTTTTGTGTCTTTAGACCATCCCATGCTTGCAACATTCAACGTTAACCTATCGAGTCATGTTTGCCTTACGGCCATAATCAGAGACGCAACTACGCGATGAAGCTCCATTTTCGTGTGACCGTGCTTCAAATCCTTTGCTGCCATGTAAGAACTCGAAAATCCATTCTCTCCATGCAATCGTTATTTTATTTAGCTTAATAGTCCCTATGTTGATTGAAATCTCATGCCGTGGATTATGATCATTCAGAATGAGTACTTCCGTACAGAGTACAATATACAAAACTCTATAACGATGCCCGTACGGTTAGGTTGTAGGTCTTACATAGCGTAATGCAACAATCAAACCTAGCCACGGAATAATCATGCCTTGACTGTAAGATACACATGCTGTTTTTACAAAAAATGGAAGTCAACATGTGTCCATAGGCCAATATTCGGATCGGCTAGTCGATCGTAATGGTTCATGGTTCATACATGAACGTGTCTCATTCAATTCAATAAGACGACTAGCCAGTCTCTTAGTTCCAACTAGGAACACATGATCAATCATTAGTTAAGGTAACAATCAATGTCAATTTGGGACAAGAAACAGTCCAAAGACGGCAGTAGATGGATGTCCATCTATACGGCCAGAGTAAGTCAGGATCCCATGCGGCCAAAGTAAGTCAGGATCGGCCAGAGTAAGTCAGGATCCCATGTAGCTAGGGGGGACAGGGGCCATACGGCAAGAGCTAAACGGCCATGCAGCATGCGGCCAGGGGAAGTCGTGAGGCTTATGCGGCCAGGCTAGGAGTAGCCATACGGCATGGTCAAACCAGGATCCCATGCGGCAGTAGATGGATGCCCATCTATGCGGCAGGGTCAAATCAAAGCCATGCGGTTAGGGGGACAGCCGCATGAATACTGGATGCCTATGCTGTCACGTTCCGCTTCCGTAGAAGCGATCGTCCTCGCTAAGGCGTGATGCCGCACGAGCCTAGATTTCGCTCGTGCAAGGCGGGTTCCATAATGGTCGATTTCAGCGGCTGCGATGGGGTCGTCGTACAGAAGTCCCATGTAGAGACATTGTATATTAGCAGCAAAATTTGAAGCAAAACACAAGTTATATAAAATAAGCTCTTTATTGATATTGAAATAAAGATTACAATAGGCGCAAGGCCAAGATTACAAGTCTCTCAAGCTCATATTACAAGTCACTCAGCTCTCTCTCATCTCTCAAATACAAGTCTTGATCCAGCGGAAGCTTCGGAAGGCGACGTCCATACATTATGTCCTGTATAAGTCTTTACTCCATACGGCCATGTGCTTCGAATCGCCAAGGAACTCCGTGTCTCGACGCATCCAAGCGAGCTCCGTGCCACGAGCTTCTACCTGTGCCTGCACATGAAAACTATGTGGGTGTCAGTACTCAACTGTACTGGTGGAATGAGCTCCTCGTCCACCCATACAAACCCAACACGTTTGATTTACTTTGTGCAACATAGTCCCTTCTTATCAATTGTCTTTCTAGTCTTGCCATAGGATCAGTTTTAGGACCGACGCCTTGGCCTATTTTGTGTCTCTAGACCATTTCGTGCTTGCGTCAACAATATTTACTCATGCCTTGCCTCTAGACCCTTCTCGTGCCAACAACGTTGACCTATCAAGTTGTGTTTGCCTTACGGCCCAAATCAGAGATGCAACTATACGATAGACTCCATTTCCGTGTGACCGTGCTACAAACCCTTGCTGAGGCCGTGCCTCGCAACTCAGTCAGACTTAACCATATCGCCGCCTCGCAGCCCTTGCTACTTTGATCTCCAACTGGCCCAATCAAGACTTGTGGGTTAAGTGTCACTCGACCGACTTTGCCTTGCGATATCTTCTGACATAAACTCAAGACAACTCAATATATAACATGCAACTTATATGCCGACAATATAAGACTCGACGCCACATCTCATGCCGAAGCACGTCGCCTACGTTGCGACCAAATCTTAGGCCCAACATTGTAATCAAAATATACACACACATTCAACTCGACTCCTTGATATAGTGTACTCAATACTCGACTCAATCCAAAGGCACACCCGCGGATTGCCGCCCGTGCCGACTCATCTATATGAGGTCACTAGCAGTACAAGCTATTATGGACACATAGCTTGCGGTTGGCCGGGACCCTTCCAGCGTAAGGTAGCTAGCCCCCTGGAAGTCCTCGAGTAACCCGTGCTATCGAGTCAGCACACAGCTATCACTGTGTTTCCTTTTGGCCGAAACGGTCCCATGGCCCTGGGTTGCCGTTACGGGAAAACTCTACCTTGTCGACAAGTTATCCAATGACCATGCAAGACCCTTCACTCAAACTGACGTCTCACACAGTCATTATACTCTCAGTATTATCATCTCTTTCCAAAACCAAGTTCAAGTTTTCTATCCTTGAGATCCCTCGACGACCCACGGTCGCGAGCCTTCTCCCTTGTTGCTCCTTGAGATCCCTCGACGACCCACGGCCGCGAGCCTTCTCCCTGTTACCATATCATTTCATTCAACTCAATACCTATTCGATAGTCCTTCCTCCAAAACTCATTAAATCAACCATGGTTCATGCCTTAAACACTAAGTTCGTGCATCGTGCCTTAGGCCCATCGTGCTTCTACGCGACGCTATCGCCCAACTCATACTCTATACGACTAGCTTTGAAATCGTAGGATTTCGTGGCTATACTCAGCCACAGAACTCAAAGGATCGTGCTTGGAATGTCTTAGGTCGATCGCCATCACTTAGCCTAACTTTACCAAGCCTACAACTTAACTCGAGGGACGAGCAAAGGCTATGCCAAGCCTTGCATCATGGAAGCGTGCATGCTTTATCGGGCATTTATGCGGACGACGCCTAGGACTTAGGCTATGTTCATAACTTCGCCTACTCAACCAACTTTCCTTCTTCCAAGCCACGGGACGAAGGATCGAGTGTCATTTTTAAAGCACGCCGTGCACCAATGTAGCACCCAGTTTTCCAAATGAGGGTAATTTTAAAATTTTATGTTTATAATTATTTTAATAATGATATTTAATTCATGATATGATTTTTGGTGATTTTAAATTATTTTTAAATTATTTAAATTAATGACTTGTGGTTTTGACGTTTTGCTAGTGAAACCCTAGAGACCGTTTGACCTAGAGCTTAACCATGTGATTATGATATTTTAATGTCATTTTTGGTCTAAGGATATTTTTTGCATTTGACCTCTTTGAATTATTTTGATATTATTTTATTATTTATGATATTGTTTTGGGGTTATTTGAGTCGGGTTCGAATTTCAACTCAATACGACTTGAAACGGGGACCCGGGGATAGTTTGACTCTAGTGGGACCCACGCACTAGTTAGACATGGCCCACATGATATTAATTTTAGTCCACATGATAGAAATATTTTAGTTAGAGGTTAGACTAATTATTATGGATAAGGTTAGTGTGATTAGAGACTTTAGAATGACTAATTTAGCCCCAACCAATTAGCCCTTTCCTAATACTCATAGAATAGGTTAGTAGGGGCTTTTGGACTTTTCCTAATAGGACAAAACCACCTTTATGGCCAGCCACAATAAGGATAGGGTTGAGCCTCCCATTTGTCATTATCCATCTATTTTTCTCTCTCTTGTTCTTCCCCAAATTCCTAGAGAGCAATCCCTAGCAATTTTTCCACCAAATCCTTCTATTTTACCACCAAATTTTCTTCCTTCCTTCTCCATTCTAGCCAAGGAGGAAGCTACCCAAGTTTGGGAGGATTCGGAGCTCGTTCGTGTCCTTTTGGAATCTCTACGTGTCGGTGTCGCTCCGGGAAGGTTTTTCTTCGATTCGATCTACCGGGAGGTATAAATCCCTTCTCCTTTTTATTTCCTCATGCATATAGGTCTATTTTAAACCCATAGGAATGACCCCCATGGTTGTATCTCCATTTGTGTCCATTTTGTGTCCATTTGGAGGTCATAGGAGTGTCCTTTGTGTTGTGGATGTGTTCATGTTACATATATAGATTTATATATATATATATATATATTGTAATGAGAGTGTATCTATATTTATATATGTAATAAATGGTTCATGATGATTATATAATCAAGTTTGTGAGTGTGGTTCCTCATATTATTATTGCTATTATTGTTGTAGATAATTAGGATATATATTGTGTATTCTTTTGGCTCAAACTATCTAAATCCGTCATGATTTTTATCCACGTTTTTAATTTCAGCCATAACTTAGAAATGTCATAACTTCTAGCACAAAGCTCGGTTTAATCTTTCGTTTTTTTTAAAAGAAGCATATTGAAGTTAGCTTTCCAAAAACATATATTAATAGGCCTAATTCTTTCTATAACTTTCTGGAGAATTATTTGAGTGTCAGCTGTACGAAAGACAAACGCGTTCTCGGTGTTTTTGCGATTCCGGGAGTTTCCGGAAACGAAAATGCGATCCATTTGAAGTTTCGGAAAGCTAACACATAGATCTATAACATACTTTAATCCTAAATTTTAATTCATACTGAGATGGTACAGTATTGATTATTAGTAGGAGTTACTATTCGGCATATGCATTTTGTGCACCCTTGTGTGTAATATAATATTCTATTTGATTTCAACCCATGTTATTGTATATACATTTTGTAACTAAATAGAGAATACAAGCATAAGTAAGTGGTTAAATAAATAATGTACGAGGTGTAAGTATTCTATATAATGTAAGCATGTATAAGTATGGCTTGTAATGAATATGTAGGTTCCATAGTATGTAATGTATGGTACATATAGTAGTGCAAGAGAATAAATGAATGATGAATGAATGCAAGCATGAATGTAATGTAATAATAGATGTAATGTATGAAATATACAAGTTAATGAGATGTAATGTTCTATGTTAACACAAGTCCTATATTACCTCATGTACCCCCTTACACTATGTTGACACTATCACACTTGACACATTGTTCACTTACACTTTGACACTCTTTGATATATACACTATGTATGCCCATTTAACCCTCACTTGCCCCTTTGCCATGTTCATATACACACACATAGCCTCTTAAATAAGTATTTATGAATATAGTTAACTTAGCTATGTATGTATATTATATATATGTTAGCATATTGTGTTATAATATATAAGTTTATATAACCATTTGAAATGCCATGATTATAGACCTAATGTTGAATACCAATATATGCATGTGTATATATGTGTATACATATATAGCTTAAAGTAATAGATTACCTAGTGTATATCCAATGTGAATTCTTGCCTATTTGAGTATTGAATAATTGCATGCTATATAGAGTTGGGTGTATGTTGGCTTGTATAGCCTTGTATTGATGTGTGCTTGCTAGGATAGTCTTGGTTAGGCCTATTAAGACTTGTTGGGTTAGGACATGACCTAGTTTGACCTAGTTGACTAGTGCAGTTGACCAGAGTTGACCAAGGATTGTCTTTGGCCTAGTTTGACCTAGATTCATGTAGAATGCATTGTAGTGCTTTATATTACCCTTCTGGACATGTTGTGACTTGTGCTGTTCTAATTAGGAGCCAGACACCTCTTCTCGATCAGTATCTTTACCTTGGACATTCAGATATCAGGCGAGTACATTCTCTGATCATTTCATATTATGTTTAGGATTATATTTCCTGCTTTAGACTATCTTACTTGATGCTGACACGTTGGTAACACGGATTGGTACTATATGGATCCCTTCATGAGATGTTATCCCTCTCGGGAGCATCAGATACTTTTGTCATGTGTGTTTCACTTACATCACGTATCATATGCTTCTATCATCATGAATCTTCGGAAATCAGCTAGTGACTCATGTACCCTCATGATCACCGAGCCTTCATGAATCAATTCATAAATCACCCTTTATGTGTAACGTAGTATAATCATGAATCTTAACGTAACTTGAATGGATCCTTGTGTATTAATTGGGGATGAGAGAGTATAAGTGAACATGTGAATAAATCCAAGTAGTATAATCATGAATCAATTTCCAGTAGTGTAATCATGAATCAATTTCCAGTAGTGTAATCATGAATCAGTCCTTAGCCATTCACATGTTTATGCAGTACTCTGAATCACTAGCACTGTCTCTCTTTATATATATCATAGATATTTACTTACAGTCTCTCTTTTATATTATGCTATTTCTTCAGATCTTGTATTTTATTCTCTAGCATGATTATATTTCCTATCATGTTATGACTTGTTGAGATGTACTGTGCTCGCTCCTGTCCTGACTGGACCTGTTGATAAATTTTACAGATAGCCTGGAGGTTTCCTGCTAGCCTAGAAGAGACAGTAGAGGTTGCATAGATAGCTAGAGTTTTTGCTTATAGTTTATTTTCAGTCATCTTGAGTTGTATTTATGGATTATTGTATTTGGATTTTGAGATGTATTCTGAGTTTGTATCGTAGACACTTAGACTTTTATCTGTTGTATCTCTTTTCGATTTCATGTTTTATCTATTTTCCTTTATGTTCTACCTTAGATGTGATTGAGTTTACATTCTGCTATGTTACCCCCATTCGGGGAGTATAAACTGTTTAGTCTTATACTGTTAGATGCATTGAGACTTAGGACAGCGTTCTACCACTGACACTGCGGCGTAGGCTGGGCGTTGTTACGTTCTCGTACCCTAACTCTAGGGTGTGGGTCGTGACACGTTTTTAGTGGTGGTCCATGCAGGTCGAGATTCGCATTAGTACGATTTCGTAGTAGCGCAACGACTTAGTTGTACTACTACGAGCCTGCTATAGGATATATAAATTAAGATGTTAGAATGAGAGGATACTCAATCACTGTTAGGATTCCTTGAGAGATTCCTGGGATGACCCTTGAGAATCTCATTTTGAATTCCGATTTAAACTCCTTTTCCTTGTTTTGATTCACTTTTTTCCTTGATTTGAATTTGATTTTGTGGATTCATTGTAGAACTTTGAATCCTGGTATTAGTTGATGATTTTAATAAAATTTTGTAGTTGTCGATTTAATTTTATATTTAGATTAATATTTTTAAATCCAAGGTACTCAATCACACTTAGGATTCTTTGAGAGATTTCTGGGACGACCCCTGAGAAACTCATTTTAAACTTCAATTGGAATTCCTTTCCTCTTGTTTGGATTCACCCTCATTCCTTGCTATTGAATTTAAGCTTGATGGGTTCCTCTCGTTTGAACTGATGAGAAGGAACATATCTTCATTATTCTTTCTCGCCATTATTCCCTTGCATTCTTATTTACCTCTTATCTTAAACTCTGTCTCATTACATTAATTACCCATATCTTGTCGTCCCTACCAGATGTACTTCGAAACCCTTGAATCTTCGTATCTTTTGTATAGGGGAAGGCTAAGGAAGTGACGTAAATTATGTAGCTCAGAGAAGACGTAACTGGTTATTTTATGATGATCTAAAGGAAATCAAATGTGGAGTGTTCCATATGGAAACTTGAGATAGAAATGTGGTAAAGGTCTCGAATAGAATAGAGAGATGTATACTGCCAATCTGGAAACAATTACATTTAGAAAAATTTGGGGTTATGAGATAGTTTATAGGTGTATTCAAAACTAATGAGGATATCAGAGGTCAACCTAGTTTTGAGAACTTAGAAAATCTTGGTTATTGATTCTGGGGAAAACTTTTACTCTGAGGCTATGTAGAAGGTTAGTAATGGAAAAGAGAAGTTAATTGTGTTTAATAAGGATATTAAACAAGATGTTGCGAGGAAATGACTAGGGATAGAGAGAGCACAAAGTTATGGAAGTTTAGAGACTGTTGTGAAATATTTTTAGGAGAATAATACTCAAGGGTGTATGTCGAAGAAAATACGGAAGTTAATTTTGTGATGAAAGATAAGTTTTGTACGGCCTAGAGATTTAAATTAAATAATATGAGGAGAACAATTTGAACAAGTTCAAGGAATTCGTAAACGGGATTTAGAGATTTTGGGTCAAATTTAAGACAAGGTGAAAGAACTTGGAAATTTAAATAAATGATTAATGTTGATTCCTAAATGTGAGGGTTGTGCTTCAAGAGTGATGTTTGGAAATTGGGAATTGCCTACGATAGTCATGGTAGGGGTTTAAGTAAAGGTTAAATTTTCATATGGAGACTGGTGAGGTAAAGATATGATTGGCAATTTATGACCAGATGAACTTAAGAGTATCAAAAGCAGATGACTAACTCGATCTTCATTATTTTTGTGTATTAATTACCACCTCTTGAACTCCCACTTTCTAATTGAGATCCTTGACGTTCCTTATCGTGACTTTGATATTCGGAATGTAATACTAGCTGTTACCCTCCAACAAATCTTATATGCAAGACCTAGACGAGCTCACCTTCGTATAGGTATATCATGTCCCACTAAAACCCGTCTTCTTGTACTCTATTTTCTTGATATGATTTTCTGGTCAACTGGCTAAACTATAACCTCTACCATTATACTAAATTTCTTCTTATTTCAATTAGAAATCCAGCCTTGACTCAATTCTTTCGACCCGACATGTGATGGTGTTCTACTTGTTTCCTTAGATGCTTAACCTTGTACCTTATCTGATTACTTGACCCGTTGGTTAAGAAACTTGAACTATGTAATTCCTTTCATCTTTACCACCCTTATATCTTATGTTGCTAAATTAGCATTAGTTTTGCAAGCTTATCTATTTTCGAGCTTGGTCATGACATATTTTATTGGGTGGCCACCCACTAACATATTGTCTAATCAGAACCGGTACATGATGGCCTGATCAACCTATTGCACTTTGGTTCGCTTTTTCATGTATCAATCTACGAGAATGGAGACATAGTTAAACTTGACCCTAGAGTCTCATTCGCGACAGCCTTGACAATTCTCCTTGAAATCTTTTTATCGCCTATGAACCTCGTATTCGTACTCAGTCGAATTAAATTTAATCATGACCTGAATCTCCATCATTAGATGCTCGTGCTCATACTTTGATTTCATTGATTTTCCTTCTTGCCCAAATCTCGTTTTATCCCAAAATTGATCAACTTAGATCGTGTCAAGACAAAAATCTATTTGTGATTTGTTGTGCCTAAATTTTCAATTTTTGCCATTTTATGGAATAGTAACCTTTTAATAATTTCTTAGTTGCTTGTTAATGACCAATTTTTATAAAGGATGGTAGACAGCCCTACAACCTTGATGATTGTTGTTCCCTTACCTTTCCAATTAGGATACCCTAGATTGTTTGTGTGTTGATACCATAGTACTGTTTTGACCTAGAATGATTAGTGTACCTAGGTGAGACTTCCAACTGCTACGGTATGTCCTGACCTTGTATACTATTTCTTCAAATTGCATGATTTAGATAAAAAAATTTAGACCTTGATTGTTGGGAAATAGGGACGTCACCCCATTAGTATCAGTTGTAGATATATATAGGTTAGTCCTTGATGTGGGGATGTGTGTCTATAAACATGTAGCTTATGAGATTTATGAGAGATTATAGTATCAGCCTTTATGGGATGTACTAGTCTTTTGGTGAGTATAAATGTGTTATGAGAGATAGGGGCCTATATGTCTTGGTAATGCATCGTTCCTATGGTAATAAAATGTATTAATAGATGGTTAATAGGAAGATAATAGTTTGAGCATACCTATAGCCTATGATCAGTTCCTTTTCATCCTTAGTTAAGACCACTTTAAAATAGGTCCAGTCCCTTGGATATAGGTTCCAGTCCATATTCTATTGAAGTTCCATTACCGCCGTACAGTAGAGCAGTATTGGAGGTATTCCTAGATTGACACTTTTTAGATATCCGTTTATTATTCCAGTGTTAGGAAGTGTTATCTTAGATATTGGGTAGGTTAGAGGCTCTAGAAGGAGTACTATCGATCTTAAATTTCGAGGACGAAATTTTTCTAAGGTGGGAAGAGTTGTAGCACCCAGTTTTCCAAATGAGGGTAATTTTGAAATTTCATGTTTATAATTATTTTAATAATGATATTTAATTCATGATATAATTTTTGGTGATTTTAAATTATTTTAAAATTATTTAAATCAATGACTTGTGGTTTTGACGTTTTGCTAGTGAAACCCTAGAGACTGTTTGACCTAGAGCCTAACCATGTGATTATGATATTTTAATGTCATTTTTGGCCTAAGGATATTTTTTGCATTTGACCTCTTTGAATTATTTTGATATTATTTTATTATTTATGATATTGTTTTGGGGTTATTTGAGTCGGGTTCGAATTTCAACTCAATACGACTTGAAACGGGGACCCGGGGGTAGTTTGACTCTAGTGGGACCCACGTACTAGTTAGGCATGGCCCACATGATATTAATTTTAGTCCACATGATAGAAATATTTTAGTTAGAGGTTAGACTAATTATTATGGATAACGTTAGTGTGATTAGAGACTTTAGAATGACTAATTTAGCCCCAACCAATTAGCCCTTTCCTAATACTCATAGAATAGGTTAGTAGGGGTTTTTGGACTTTTCCTAATAGGACAAAACCACCTTTATGGCCAGCCACAATAAGGATAGGGTTGAGCCTCCCATTTGTTATTATCCATCTATTTTTCTCTCTCTTGTTCTTCCCCAAATTCCTAGAGAGCAATTTCTAGCAATTTCTCCACCAAATCCTTCTATTTCACCACCAAATCTTCTTCCTTCCTTCTCTATTCTAGCCAAGGAGGAAGCTACCCAAGTTTGGGAGGATTCGGAGCTCGTTCGTGTCCTTTTGGAATCTCTACGTGTCGGTGTCGCTCCAGAAAGGTTTTTCTTTGATTCGATCTACCGGGAGGTATAAATCCCTTCTCTTTTTTATTTTCTCATGCATATAGGTCTATTTTGAACCCATAGGAATGACCCCCATGGTTGTATCTCCATTTGTGTCCATTTTGTGTCCATTTGGAGGTCATAGGAGTGTCCTTTGTGTTGTGGATGTGTTCATGTTACATATATAGATTTATATATATATATATTGTAATGAGAGTGTATCTATATTTATATATGTAATAAATGGTTCATGATGATTATATAATCAAGTTTGTGAGTGTGGTTCCTCATATTATTATTGCTATTTTTGTTGTGGATAATTAGGATATATATTGTGTATTCTTTTGGCTCAAACTATCTAAATCCGTCATGATTTTTATCCACGTTTTTAATTTCATCCCTAACTTAGAAATATCATAACTTCTAGCTCAAAGCTCGGTTTAATCTTCCATTTTTTTAAAAGAAGCATATTGAAGTTAGCTTTCCAAAAACATATATTAATAGGCCTAATTCTTTCTGTAACTTTCTGGAGAATTATTTGAGTGTCAGCTGTACGAAAGACAAACGCGTTCTCGGTGTTTTCGCGATTCCGGGAGTTTTCGGAAACGAAAATGCGATCCGTTTGAAGTTTCGGAAAGCTAACACATAGATCTATAACATACTTTAATCCTAAATTTTAATTCATACTGAGATGGTACAGTATTGATTATTAGTAGGAGTTACTATTCGGCATATGCATTTTGTGCACCCTTGTGTGTAATATAATGTTCTATTTGATTTTAACCCATGTTAATGTATATACATTTTGTAACTAAATAGAGAATACAAGCATGAGTAAGTGGTTAAATAAATGATGTACGAGGTGTAAATATTCTATCTAATATAAGCATGTATAAGTATGGCTTGTAATGAATATGTAGGTTCCATAGTATGTAATGTATGGTACATATAGTAGTGCAAGAGAATAAATGAATGATGAATGAATGCAAGCATGAATGTAATGTAATAATAGATGTAATGTATGAAATATACAAGTTAATGAGATGTAATGTTCTATGTTAACACAAGTCCTATATTACCTCATGTACCCCCTTACACTATGTTGACACTATCACACTTGACACATTGTTCACTTACACTTTGACACTCTTTGATATATATACACTATGTATGCCCATTTAATCCTCACTTGCCCCTTTGTCATGTTCATATACACACACATAGCCTCTTAAATAAGTATTTATGAATATAGTTAACTTAGCTATGTATGTATATTATATATATGTTAGCATATTGTGTTGTAATATATAAGTTTATATAACCATTTGAAATGCCATAATTATAGACCTAATGTTGAATACCAATATATGCATGTGTATATATGTGTAGACATATATAGCTTAAAGTAATAGATTGCCTAGTGTATATCCAATGTGAATTCTTGCATATTTGAGTATTGAATAATTGCATGCTATATAGAGTTGGGTGTATGTTGGCTTGTATAGCCTTGTATTGATGTGTGCTTGCTAGGATAGTCTTGGTTAGGCCTAGTAAGACTTGTTGGGTTAGGACATGACCTAGTTTGACCTAGTTGACTAGTGCAGTTGACCGGAGTTGACCAAGGGTTGACTTTGGCCTAGTTTGACCTAGATTCATGTAGAATGCATTGTAGTGCTTTATATTACCCTTCTGGACATGTTGTGACTTGTGCTGTTCTAATTAGGAGCCAGACACCTCTTCTCGGTCAGTATCTTTACCTTGGATATTCAGATATCAGGCGAGTACATTCTCTGATCATTTCATATTATATTTAGGATTATATTTCCTGCTTTAGACTATCTTACTTGATGCTGACACGTTGGTAACACGGATTGGTACTATATGGATCCCTTCATGAGATGTTATCCCTCTCGAGAGCATCAGATACTTTTGTCATGTGTGTTTTACTTATATCACGTATCATATGCTTCTATCATCATGAATCTTCGGAAATCAGCTAATGACTCATGTACCCTCATGATCACCGAGCCTTCACGAATCAATTCATGAATCACCCTTTATGGGTAACGTAGTATAATCATGAATCTTAACGTAACTTGAATGGATCCTTGTGTATTGATTGGGGATGGGGGAGTATAAGTGAACATGTGAATAAATCCAAGTAGTGTAATCATGAATCAATTTCCAGTATTGTAATCATGAATCAATTTCCAGTAGTGTAATCATGAATCAGTCCTTAGCCATTCACATGTTTATGCAGTACTCTGAATCACTAGCACTGTCTCTCTTTATATATATCATAGATATTTACTTACAGTCTCTCTTTTACATTATGCTATTTTTTCAGATCTTGTATTTTATTCTCTAGCATGATTATATTTTCTATCCTGTTATGACTTGTTGAGATGTACTGTGCTCGCTCCTGTCCTGACTGGACCTGTTGATAAATTTTACAGATAGCCTGGAGGTTGCCTGCTAGCCTAGAAGAGACAGTAGAGGTTGCATAGATAGCTAGAGTTTTTGCTTATAGTTTATTTTCAGTCATCTTGAGTTGTATTTATGGATTATTGTATTTGGGTTTTGAGATGTATTCTGAGTTTGTATCTTAGACACTTAGACTTCTATCTGTTGTATCTCTTTTTGATTTCATGTTTTATCTATTTTACTTTATGTTCTACCTTAGATGTGATTGAGTTTACATTCTGCTATGTCACCCCCATTCGGGAAGCATAAACTGTTTAGTCTTATACTGTTAGATGCATTGAGACCTAGGACAGCGTTCTACCGCCGACACTGCGGCGTAGGCTGGGCGTTGTTACGTTCTCGTGCCCTAACTCTAGGGTGCGGGTCGTGACAACCAACTCTAAGCCGACCGTTGGACCTTTCCATATTCTAACTCAATTTAACCCGTCGGAATTATTTCTTTTAGCTATGTGGATTTGTCTCTTTTATTGTTAAGCCTACTTGTGCAAGTTGAAAATATGCGATTTATTATGTGATGGCTAAGATGAGGCAAGTTCACCGAAACTACCCCATCTGGAGCGGTCGTCTCGACCGAACGATGTCTTCGAGCAGCCGTTGCAAGGCTAAGTCCGAACGCCGTCGGCGTTTCGATTCCTCCGATTGACTGAGCGGGACGGGGCACTACATATGCGGCCAAAACGGAGCCACATGAAGACTGGATGCCTATGCGGCCAAAACGGAGCCGCATGAAGACTGGATGCCTATACGGCTAAAACGGAGCCACATGAAGACTGGATGCCTATGCGGCCAAAACGGAGCCGCATGAAATAGGCCATGCAGCAGGCACTGTTCTTCTTCTCCAACTTTTTCGAGAAGAAGAACCTGGGAAGTTGGGGATGCCAGACTTCCCAACCCAACAATCCAAGCCCAAATCTGGACTTCCATAGGTCAAAATAGGGTAGAATGAAATTCTCTCCAACATAGAACAACTAGATTTTTTAAAACAAAGAAGTTTGATAGGTCAAAACCAAGAAAAACCGAAAGTAACATAAACTTAGATCTACAAACATACACCCATGAAAACTAAAGACTCCAAGTTCTAAAGAGACTTGAAATCAAGTAAGGAAGGGAATAGAACAATAATACTTGAGATCCATCATGAAGCAAGTTGTACTTGCCTAAGCTTTTTAGGTTGGTGGGAGAGTAATGGAGGATGAAAAAGAAGTAAATGAGAGTAAATGAAGAGAGAGAGAGAGAGAGAAGTAAAGGGGGATAAATATCAAGCCATGTCCAAATCTCTACCGCCCATTCCATCCTATAAGATCTAGGTCATCCACCCTTTATCATGAGGAACCCAGCTAAACCAAGTGCTGAATCAAAAGCAGAAAATAAAAATACAGAAAATCAACTAGCATGAAATTACAGAATAAATTAAAGGAATTAAATACAGAACAATTGTATGATAAATATTAAATAAATACATTCAAGCAGTACATGTATTAAAATACGTATTCTGGGAACGGGGAGTGACATCTCTACCCTCCTTAGAAAAATTTCATCCTCGGAATTTCAAATCCAAGCAGGACAGAAACATCAGAGCTAAACTAATCTAAGTACAAGCAATTTTAGCAAGCAGTCATCTTTCAATGTCAATAGCAAGTAATACATCTATATTTATCAATCTACGACATCAAGCAATTCTACTCATAGGGTGATAAATACGAGGAGTCAAGACAATCAAGGTACACAAAAAGAAAGGGTTAATTAGTTGTACCCACCTATGATTTGTAACTTTTTTTGTAACTGTCCCTATTGTTTTAAAAATAAAGAACACCCCCCTGGTTTATAAAGTTAATTAGTTTTACCCCCCTGGTGCATGGAAGGAAATGAGTAAAAAATTAAGCAGCCAGGAGGGTGTTCTTTATTTTTGAAACAACGGGGATAGTTACCAAAATACGTACAAACCATAGGGGGTACAACTAATTAACCCCAAAAAGAAATATACTTTGTGAGTCAAATAGGTGCGAATACCGTGATCGGATATCATCATCACGTTCCCACGTTGACTCTCCTAAGGAGTGATGATCCCAAGCAACACGGACAAGGCTAATTGTTCGGTTCTTGAGTATTTTCTCCCTTCGGTCCAAAATGGACACAGGCTGCTCCTCGTTAGAAAGGTTGGTACCAACAACTAGCTCAGAATGATCGAGGATATGGCTTGGGTCCGATACATACCTACGCAACTGAGATACATAAAATACATCATGTACCTCTCGTAACAAAGGTGGATGGGATAAACGATAAGCAACATCACCTAACCTATCAAGGATAGCAAATGGGCCTACGTATTGCGGACTCAACTTCCCGCGAACGCCAAATCTAATGACTCCATGAGTAGGTGAGATCCACAAGAACACGTGGTCCCCAACAGAAAATTCTAGCAGCTTACGATGCTAGTCTGCCCAATAACGATACCGATCTTGTGCAACTCGAAGTCGCTCTCTAATCCCCTTAACCACTTCAACCGTCTGAACAATCATCTCTGGGCCTAACATCTTCCTCTCCCCGATGTCATCCCATGCAAGTGGCGACCTATACTTCTTACCATATAGTGCTTCGAATGGCACCATCTGGATACTGGCTTGATAACTGTTGTTGTATGAAAATTCGACTAAGTACAGGTGACTCTCCCAAGATCCTCCAAAATCTAGGGTGCAAGCTCGTAACATATCTTCTAAAGTCTGAATTGTTCTTTATGATTGTCCGTCCGTCTGTGGGTGGTAAGCCATACTAAATCTTAACTTGGTACCCAGGCTATGATGTAAACTCTTTCAAAAATGTGATGTAAAATGGGTATCTCTATCTGACACAATACTGACAGGGACCCCATGCTGCCTAACTATCTGCTGCATATACAACTCTGCCAACTTTTCTGTAGATTGCCCTACTCTAAAAGGAAGAAACTGTGCCACCTTTGTAAGCCGATCTACAATCACCCAAATAGCATCCTTACCACTTGGTGATCTCGGTAAATCGGTCACAAAGTCCATTGTGATATGTTTCCACTTCTATTCCGGGATAGGAAGCGGTTGTAATAATCCAGCTGGCCTCTGTTGTTCTGCCTTTACTTGCTGACATATTAAGCAACAGAAAATGAATCTAGCTATCTCTCTCTTCATTCCGTTCCACCAGAAGTGCTGCTTGATATCTTTGTACATTTTGGTCCCTCCAGGGTGTATAGAATACCGAGAACTGTGGGCTTCTGCCATAACCTCCTGTCTGATATCTCCACTTGGCATACATAGATGTGATCCAAATCTAAGTGTACCATCTTTGTGAATTTTCATCTCCTTCCTGAGTCCTGACTCATATTTTGTCCTAAGTTTCTGAATCCTTGGGTCCTGTGCCCGAGCCGCCTTGATCCTGTCTACTAAGTCGGATTGAACTCGTAGACTTGCCAGAATTCCTACATCACTAGAAAGTATAACCTCGATGCCCATCTCCTGAAGATCTTCTAAAATATGTTTTTGTGATGTCAACATAAATGCTGCCTCTCCTGCTAAGAGCATCTGCTACCACGTTAGCCTTGCCTGGATGATACTGAAGCTCCACATCGTAATCCTTGATCAACTCTAACCATCTTCTGTCTCATGTTCAGTTCCTTCTAAGTAAAGATGTACTTCAGACTTTTGTGGTCTGTGTACATGTCCACTCGATCACCGTATAAGTAATGCCTCCATAGCTTCAAAGCAAATACTACTGCCGCCAACTCCAAGTCACGAGTTGGATAATTCTTCTCGTGGTCTCTAAGTTGCCTAGATGCATATGCTATCACCTTCCCATGTTGCATTAGGACACACCCAAGTTCCTTTTCTGACACGTCACAATGTACAGTAAAACCTTCGGGTTCAACTGGTAATGTAAGAATAGGTGCCGATATCAACTTTTGCTTCAAATTCTCAAATGATGCCTGGCATTTTGCCGACCAGATGAATGTCACATCCTTCCGTGTCAAGTGGGTCATGGGTGCTGAGAGTCTTGCAAAGTCTGATACAAACCTTCGGTAATATCCTGCCAATCCTAAGAAACTACGCACATCAGCTATGGTCTTAGGCATTGGCCAACTCTCTACTGCTTCTACCTTCTTGGGATCCACTGCTACTCCAGCCCCTGATATGATGTGCCCCAAGAATGAAATGTGATCCGTCCAAAACTCACACTTGCTGAGCTTGGCGTACAACTGGTTCTCTCTCAGAACCTGCAACACTTTCCTGAGGTGATCTTCATGTTCTTCTTCACTAGCTGAGTATACAAGAATGTCGTCGAGGAACACAACGACAAATTGATCTAAGTACGACATAAAGATGCGGTTTATCAAATCCATAAATATTGCTGGAGCATTGGTCAAACCAAACAGCATTACTAAGAATTCATAATGCCGTACTTCGACCTGAATGCTGTCTTAGGAATATCCTCTTTCTGAACTCTCACTTGATGATACCCTGACCAAAGATCTATCTTGGAGAAAACCCTTGCTCTACTCAATTGATCAAACAAGTCGTCGATTCTTGGTAGTGGGTACTTGTTTTTTACTGTTGCTGCATTGAGCTTTCTGTAGTCAATGCACAATCTTGATGACCCATCCTTCTTCCCTATAAGTACCACTGGTGCTGTCCATGGTGATTCGCTAACCTGAATGAACTTCTCCTTCTTCAGTTTCTCTATGTGCTGATGCACCTTGGCCTGCTCTGAATTCGACATTCTATAAACTCGATCCGATATCGGTTTAGTTCCAGGTGCCAATTCTATACTGAACTCAATATCTCTAATGGGTGGTAGACCTGGGAGTTCCTGGGGAAACACGTCAATAAACTCTTCAACTATCTTCGAAACTTGAACTTCTTCCATTGCCGCTACTATTCCTTCTTCTTGTTGAGTTGCCACTGATCTGACTAAGGTATATCGCTCCATGTCTGGAATATTAAAAGATACACTCCCTCTACGGTAATCTATTGTGGCACAACTATCTTTCAGCCAGTCCATGCCTAGGATAACGTCAAAATTCCTCATAGGAAATTCTATCAACCTAGCGGGTAAGGAACGCCCGTACACTACAACTCTACATGCTAGGATAACTCTACTAACTCCTATGAGCCCATTACCAGTGAGTATATTCAACCTCCCTGGCAATGCCTCGAATTCTATTCCTAGTCGTGTCGCAAATTGTGCAGATATAAATGAGTATGATGCTGCCGAATCAAACAATGCTACTGCAGGATATGAGGCGACGAGAATGTTACCTGCCACAACATCTCCCGATGCCAATGCCTCTTCCAAGGATAGATTAAACGCCTGCCCTCTGCCTCCTTTGTTGGTTCCCATGTTGCGGCCTAGCCTGGTGCTGCTGTTGGCCCATGCCTTGGTGATGCTGGGGTGGTCTTTGTTGTTGTTGCTGCATCGGCGGTCCTTGCTGCCGAAACATCTGAGACTGTGACATCAACGGACGTTGTGCCAACGGCCTCACTGCTACCGCTGGTCCTCCTGACCTCAAACTCATAGGACATATAGAAACTCGATGATCTAGACTTCCACATATCAAACACTGTCCATTCAATGCCCGATACACCTCTCTAGTGTGCCCTACCTTCCGACAATAAGTGCAGCCCGTTGGGGGTTGCTGGTTCTTCCTCTGTTGCTGTTGTTGCCTTGCTGGTGGTGCTAGCCCTCGCATTGCCACATCGTGAATACGAATGCCAGGGGTTGCTGTAACTCGGGGCGCTTCTCCCCCTCCTTCTTTAATCTGATTGTGAGATCTCTTCTGACCTCCAGTCCTAGATGTGATCCTCTTGATGGTGATCTCATGCCTCCGGGTTGCCGTCAATACCTTATCGAAAGTCTGGTAGTTGTGCTCCTCTATCAATTGCAAGAGTTGAAGATAAAATCGTTGCTGAAACCTCATAGCCCTCTGGCTCTCTGTTGCTACCATCTCCGGGACAAACCTATTAAGTCTGCAGAACTCTGCTGCATAAGCATCCACTGTCTTGCCAGCCTGCTTGAGGTTGATAAACTTCTATTGTAGCTCGAACTGTGCCACAACTCCATAGTACTTCGTCTTGAATCTCGTAGTAAAATCGTCCCAAGCAACAGGACGTCTGATGCCCACTTCTTCTGATTTCCACCAATCACGTGCGGGGTCCTGAAGCAACAGCTTCACTAGATCCACACGTTCTTCCATCGAAACCTTAGCCGCTGTCAGAATAGCCTCAATGTCCTTAAGCCATGCGTCCGCTAAAATGGCATCTTCTGTGCCCTCGAAATGACAGGGGTTGTACTTGCAAAATCTGGTTGACTCCCCTGAATCAGTCCTCACTCCCCTTTCCAAAGCCGTTTGCAACCCTTGGTTGAGCAATACATTCTGCTCTTGCAGCTGAGTGTGCATGTGTTGCTGGGTCAACATCTGATGTTGCTGAGTAGCCATCATCCCTCTTATGATTTCCAGAAGGGTTGGTATGTCTACTTCCATAGGGGTAGGTGGAACTGTTGGTAGTGTTGGAACCTCCGGATACTGCGGTCCAGCTGTTGGTTCCACTATCACCTCTTATTGGATGTTCTCTTGAGGTAGCACTGGTCTTTATTGCTGACCAACATGGTCATATTGTTCATGTTGTCCTTGTTGTTGCTGTCCAGCTCTGACAGATGCGGATGAGGTGCCCCTAAGAAAAGCGATAAGAGAACAATCAAACGATCGGACAGAAAAGATCAATGAAGTCAAAGGATACTGGAATGTCAAGCTAGGGTCGAGAATAACGAATCATGAGATCAAGGGAGAAACATGTGTGGTTGAGACATCCTATAAATTAAACACCCCACAAGTCAAAAATTAGACCTGCATGGGCCACCATTAAAATCTTGTCACGTCCCAGAGCCGGAATACCGAAGAGCGGGAGAATGACTCAGCCAGCTACGTATTACGGGTAGAAGAATGCCGTATAATACGATCAATGCTGTCTAACGACGAGGGGGTGCATACTACATGAAAGTCTCACTATGGTCACTCAACATCTATTATCTCAATCATTCAAACAAGAAGCAATAATAGAGAACATGTAAGATAAAGCAGTAAGGCGTCCCAAACGCTCAGTCAAAATGTTCTTAAGATCTGGCTATATAAAACATAGCCAGATAGTATAACAAGCTATACACAATCGTTATCAGCTACAGTCTGACTTAGTTACAATTATGTAAAAGTAAGTGCAAGACTATCCAACTAACATGTCGGTGCCAAGCGGCAAATGTAAAGTAAGTAGTAAAACGAGCAGGGAAGTAAGAAACCCACTCGTGTCCTCCTGCAATCATCCCTCTAGTATTGACCATCTTGGAGGTAGAAGTAAGCTGAGTCCTCGGAAACTGGCTCTAAATCTGGCAATACAAAACCAGAGAGGTTAGACCTCTAATAGCAAGTACCACAAGGAAGCACGATAAGAGGAACTAGAACCAGTGATAAGAGGTAAGAATATGATAAATAGATCTCTGCTTGCTACGGGGGTTCGCACAACATTACGATACTTTAAGCCAACTTTCCAACCAAACAAGGACAGAAGTTGACCCGTCATGTCCTGATATTCTGATCATCTCAATAGTTAACGGAGTAGGTACAGTACACAAATAAATCAATTTAAATGGCAATACAACTACTATGCCTTGCTAACTGTAAGTTCCAAATTGCCCTGGAAATATGCAATAAGGGATTCCTCAGTTCTTACTATGTACAAGCAAGGCTAGTCTATCCAATAATCAATTGCGCTAATCATGAATTAGACGAGTCCCAGCGGAACGCCCGTCATCAGTATATATAATAGTATAAGCAGATACCACTCCCTGTCCGTGTGGCAGATTTGCAGTATCTGTGGGAACCAGCCGGCATGTCGGGGCACTAATTATCCTAAAGATGGCTGCCAAGTAAAAACTCGGAAATCCATTCTCTCCATGCAATCGTTATTTTATTTAGCTTAATAGTCCCTATGTTGATTGAAATCTCATGCCGTAGATCATGATCATTCAGAATGAGTACTTCCGTACAGAGTATGATATGCACAACTCTACAACGATGCCCGTGCGGTTAGGTTGTAGGTCTTACATAGCGTAATACAACAATCAAACCTAGCCACGGAATAATTATGCCTTGACTGTAAGATACACATGCTGCTTTTGCAGAAAAATGGAAGTCAACATGTGTCCATAGGCCAATGTTCGGATCGGCTAGTCGATAGCAATGGTTCATGGTTCATACATGAACGTGTCTCATTCAATTCAATAAGACGACTAGCCAGTCTCTTAGTTCCAACTATGAACACATGATCAATCATTAGTCAAGGTAACAATCAATGTCAATTCGAGACAAAAAATAGTCCAAAGGCGGCAGTAGATGAATGCCCATCTATGCGGCCAGAGTAAGTCAGGATCCCATGCGGCCAGAGTAAGTCAGGATCCCATACGGCCTGGGGGGACAGGGGCCATGCGGCAAGAGCCAAAAGGCTATGCAGCATGCGGCCAGGGGAAGTCATGAGGCTTATGCGGCCAGGCTAGGGGTAGCCATGCGGTACGGTCAAACCAGGATCCCATACGGCAGTAGATGGATGCCCATCTATACGGCATGGTCAAATCAAAGCCATGCGGCTAGGGGGACAGCAACATGAATACTGGATGCCTATGCGGCCAAAAAGGAGCCGCATGAAGACTGGATGCCTATGCGGCCAAAACGGAGCCGCATGAAGACTGTATGCCTATGTGGCCAAAACGGAGCCGCATGAAGACTGGATGCCTATGTGGCCAAAATGGAGCCGCATGAAGACTAGATGCCTATACGGCCAAAATAGAGCCGCATGAAATAGGCCATGTAGCAAGCACTGTTCTTCTTCTCCAACTTTTCCGAGAAGAAGAACCTGGGAAGTTAGGGGTCCCAGACTTCCCAACCCAATAACCAAGCCCAAATTTGGACTTCCATAGGTCAAAATAGGGTAGAATGAAATTCTCTCCAACATAGAACAACTAGATTTTTTAAAACAAAGAAGTTTGATAGGTCAAAACCAAGAAAAACCGAAAGTAACATAAACTTAGATCTACAAACATACACCCATGAAAACTAAAAACTCCAAGTTCTAAAGAGACATGAAATCAAGTAAGGAAGAGAATGGAACAATAATACTTGAGATCCATCATGAAGCAAGTTGTACTTGTCTAAGCTTTCTAGGTTGGTGGGAGAGTAATGGAGGATGAAGAAGAAGTAAATGAGAGTAAATAAAGAGAGAGAGAAGTAAAGGGGAATAAATATCAAGCCAAGTCCAAATCTCTACCGTCCATTCCTTCCTACAAGATCTAGGTCATCCACCCCTTATCATGAGGAACCCAGCTAAACCAAGTGCTGAAGCAAAAGCAGAAAATAAAATACAAAAAATTAACTAGCATAAAATTACAGAATAAATTAAAGAAATTAAATACAGAACAATTGCATGATAAATATTAAATAAATACATTCAAGCAGTACATGTATTAAAATACGTATTCTGGAAACAGGGAGTGACATTACATTTACTTGCTTGCTTGAGATTGAGACACTAGGCTTGTTCTTGACCTTAAGAGACTATTAGCTTGTAGTTAAACCCTCATGTATCTAGACAGCCGTGACCGTATATTAAGGTGGAATTCACTTTAATATACGTAGTTGATTGTGTCTGTCCCCCGCTCTCCAATATTCTGATTCTGGGGCGTGACACAATTTAAGTGGTGGCCCATGCAGGTTTTGTAAATCAAGATATGTGAGGGTTTCACGAAATAGATGTCTCAATCAACACTTACCTTTGATCTCTACTCGTGTCTTCTAATCTTTTCGAAATCTTGATCTGATCACATGCTTATATCCTTGATCTATCATGGTCCTTCCTTATTGTTCCCTATATCGTTTCTTCAGCGGCATTATTCCTGGTCCTACCGATCAGCAAGGCGGAGCACCTCTAGTGAACCAACAGCAACCTGGAGACCAAGCCCAGCACTCAGGGGTAGCCTCCAGAGTCATGCCTACTGGGGTTCAAGAGCCACCAGTTCAGCCAGTCCAGCCTGCAGAACCTGACAATAGAACCCTGATAGGACTCATCAGGAAATTGCTTGCATCTCAAGATCGTCGGGGCGATGCCCTGCACCAGATAGTACAAGATGCCATGAGAAGAGTTGGTTACCAAGGGAACAACGTGGCCAACGGCTTCAAGCGTCTGAACCCTCCCTTCTTTGACGGCAATGAAGATGCTATCGCTGCTGATGCGTGGCTTCAGGATATATAAATTATCCTGGAGGCAGCTAGGATTCCCGAGGAAGAGAAGGTGGCCGTTGTGCCCCTGCAGTTACTGGATTTAGCCCGCAGCTGGTGGGCGATGCTAGCAGTTGGATTATCGACGCCTGTCTCATGGGCGGTATTCAGCAATAAGTTTCAAACTAAGTACTTTGACGCAGTAGCTCGGTATGATCTGCAGACGAGATTTACCAACCTCAAGCAGATAGAAAGGACGGTCGATGGATATGCGGCCAAGTTTTCTAGACTCAGTCGGTTTGCTCCTACCTTGGTGGCAACCGAGTTGGATCGAGCCCAACGATTCCAGCAGGGGCTCCACCTGGAGATTATCATATCTGTGGAGCAGTTTGAGAACCAGACTTTTGATGCCATCTTGCGAGCAGCAAAGAGGCATGAGTATACTTCACAGAGGATTGTAGATAGAACCGAAGGTCGGAAGAGTCTCATGGACAGATGTCCCAGTCATCAGCACCAGCCCCGGCAGCTAGAGCTTTGACTATTGGAGCTCCTAGGAGGGCGACCACAGTTTCGTCGATTCAGCACTCGACGCCGACGTATCCTCAGCAGCAGAAGCAGAAGCAGTCTTCTGCAATGGGTTGCTCTCATTGTGGGAAGCCCGGTCATATTGTTTTAGTGTCGGAGAGCACAGGGATTGTGCTTGGCTTGTGGGGCATCAGATCACATGATAGGGTCCTGTCTGCACAGGGCCGGTTCATCGTCATTGAACCTAACCAGTCCATCGGTTAGGGGTCCAGCACCAGTACAGCAGCAGTACCAGCCTCCGAGGCCATTGCCGCCTCAGGCTCAGCAGTATGCCTAAGCTTAGATTCAGAACTGACAGAGAGGTTTACAGCAGCGGGGATCAGCATCAAGAGGGCAAGGTCAGGCTATGGCTCTGATCGTGGTAGAAGAATTAGCATCAGGTGAGGTGGTAGCAGGTATCATTCTCGTCAACTCTTTTCCAGCTACAGTATTATTTGATTCAGATGCATCGTATTCATTTATGTCTGCACGATTCACGATACGAATAGGATTGGAGCCTGAGTCATTATCAGTAAGGCTCAATATACTTACTGGTAACGGTATTGTGGGAGTAGATAGAGTCTTTTCTTCGTGTCGGATCGACTATGATGTGGTCCTAGGAATGGATTGGTTGAGGGACCAGTATGCTAGAATAGATTGCCATATCGATAAGATTATTTTTAGTATTCCTGGTGAGCCAGAGTTTTTATTTTTTCGAGGCAGAGTAGAACCTTCTTCCCCAGTGTTGCGGATGGCAGTAGCAGCAGCAGTTCAGTTTTCCAGAGTTGTAGAAGAGTTTTCTGACGTATTTCTCGAAGAACTTCCAGGCATGCCCCCAGAGAGAGAGAGAGATCGAGTTCACCATTGATTTGATTTCCGATTCAGCACCAGTGTCAGAGAGAGTCTATAGGATGACGCCTTCAGAGTTAGAGATCTTGTATAAGATGATTAAAGAACTTAGAACCAAGGGATTCATTTATGCTAGCAGATCACCTTGGGGAGCCCCGATACTTCTTGTGAAAAAGAAGGATGGTACGTCAAGATTATGTGTTGATTATCGAACCTTGAACTCTGTAACAATCAAGAACAGATACCCTCTACCAAGGATAGATAATTTATTTGATCAGCTCAAAGGAGCAACAGTATTTTCGAAGATTGACTTACGGTCAGGGTACCATCAGATCAGAGTCAGAGAGCAAGACATCCCAAAGACAGCATTCAGATCTAGATATAGACATTGGGAGTTCCTTGTTATGCCATTTGGAGCGACCAATGCGCCAGCCGTATTCATGGACCTCATGAATCGTATTTTTATGTCTTATTTGGACCAGTTCATGATAGTGTTTATAGATGATATTCTGGTCTATAGTAAGAATAAGGCAGAGCATGAGCAGCATCTTCGTGTAGTTCTTCAGATTCTCATAGAGCACCAGTTATACACAAAGTTTAGTAAGTGCGAGTTTTGGCTGGATCATATCTCATACTTGGGTCATCATTACCAGAGGTGGAATGGAAGTGGACCCCTAGAAGATAGTTGCCATAGAAACGTGGCCAGTACCCAGAACCGTAGCAGAAGTTCGGAGTTTCCTAGGATTGGCTGGTTATTACCGACGATTTGTGTCAGACTTCGCTCGGATTTCAGCACCACTAACGCAGTTGACTCGTAAGGATATGCAGTTTGCTTGGACAGCAGAGTGTCAGAGTTCATTTGAGAAGTTGAAGCAAGGATTGATGACAGTACCCATTCTCACGCTTCCAGATGGGACATAAGGATTTTCAGTCTATTGTGATGCTTCCGGTAAGGGATTGGGATGCATCTTGATGCAGCATGGTAAGGTAGTAGCTTATGCATCATGTCAGCTTCGTGATCATTAGAGGAATTACCCAACTCACGACTTGGAGTTAGCAGCGATAGTTTTCGTGCTTAAGTTGTGGATATTTGCCATAAAAATCAACGACAGGTATTATAGAACACTGAAATTGATTACAAACTCGCTTGTACAGAGAAGAGCCTAGAAAGAAAGCCTAGGAAATAATCTAAGTACAATTGTTTAGTTTTGATTCTGGGGGTGACGGTGGAGGCTCAAAAAAGTGCTATCAACTCTGCCTTACTCCGTGGACTATCTGATGCAGTCTCTAGCTCGTGAAAATATTACTTTTTTCTTGAAGGTTGCCAGCCTTTTGCAGGGGTGTGGCACCCTGCTATTTATAATAAGATGTATTTTAAACCACATAGACGGCTTGCAGCCACGTGGCTGATTAGCATACGAAGACCCACTCTTGGGCTGCCATCTGTCGATTTGTTGGAATTTTGTTGCAGCAAATCTGGGTAGTTAAGGAATTGGTCAGATTGCCACGTGTCCCGTTGCGTATAGCTTTTTCAGTCTTCGATCATGCGGGGCCGCATGAGACTCATGCATGCGGCTTGGATCATAATTACTCCTGGCTGCATGAAGTTTTAGAAACTTTGGGGCCGCATAATCTGAGCCGCATAAGTTTCATGCGGCTTAGATGACACTCTTCTGGCCGCATGGAGGCGTACAAACCCTGCTTTTGGGCGACGTCTCACGTCTTATCTTTCTTGTCGAAGTGTCAGAACTGTTATGTTTTACCAGGACTTATCATCTTTATCAGTCGAACTGCTCCTCTTTGGCTGCATATTTTCCTTCTACAGCTGTTTGTCGACGGGCCGCATATGTCTTTGAACAGTCATATGGCTTTCTTTCATGCGGACCTGTTTGGCCCAAGGTGCCTATGCGGCAATTTGTAATCCGCATAAACTCTATTTTTTTTATGCTTCTACAAGACCCCTTCAAAGTTTTCAAATTGCAAATTTGAAATACTTTGAATAAGAAGCATGAAAATATGTCAAGCCATAGGGAGTCTTCAAGTTGCAGGAAGTTTTTTTGAACTGCAAAGAGATCTTGAGTCGCAGAGAAGATATTTGAGCCGTAAGGAGATCATGAGTCGCAGAACAAATCTTGAGTCGCAGGAACACTTTGAGCCGTAGAGAGTCTGCCAGCTGTCACTGCTGCATTTAATTCTTCCGACTCGGTTGTGGATCTATTTTCGAGATGAAGCCGTCGGTTACTGGGGATAAAGTTCCCAAACGTTGACTTTATCTTTAATGATCTCGAAAATCAAAGAGATGCTCGACGGTTATTAGGGATAAAATCCCCAAACGTCGTCCCTATCCTTAATGATCTCGAGAATCGAAGAGTCTTTTTTCAGTAACTCTATAAATAGAAGTCTTTCAGAGGGAGATTTTCCTCTTTCACCTTCTTCTCTTTCGACTTCATCATTTTTTTTGCTATGGCTCCAAAAGCTTCTAAGTCGATTGGTGCGACGGTCGAAGGGAAGAGACTTGCTTCCCCGTCAAGAGCGACAGACACTCCTTCCATTTATTCTGACGTGCAATCTTCTCTCAAGAGTAAGGATGGTGAGCAGACGATGACTGAAATTTCAAATGGCTATAGCGCATATTTTTATGCGCGGGCCTATCATATACTGCCTCTGCTATAAGCCTGGTCGATGTATGCCCTATCTCGTCTGGACCACATGTGTTCTATACGATAGGGCTGCATAGACTGAGTCGCATAACTGTAACGCCCTAGTCCCAAAATACGTAGGGCCAAGTACGTAGACATGCCAGCTGTATTCATACGAAGTACGTAGGTCTCGTATGAATACATAAGCTGTAAAATACAGTAATCCAAGACAAACTAAATCTCATCCACAATGAAAAGAATAATAATATAAATATCAACTCGAATATTTATAATACAATCGTTAGGCGGAGACAAAGTCCACTACCAACTATCACAATGAAAGAAATATACAAGAATCGACAAATAAAATGGCACGACGAACCAAGCGCAATCATCTTCGAAAGAATGGAGAAGACCACGGCCTTGGCTAGGATACCTGTGGAAGACATGAACACACACCTGGAGAAAAACCAGGTCCTCAGACGGACATAGCAAGATACAGGAAGAACAAGCTAATATGAACTGTCAGAATAATATATAAATATATAAAAGACTATCCTAGACACAAATATGCAAAGGAGATTCTAACCGCCTAATGTGCAATTTAGAGGATAACTTTCATGTGCATGGGTGGGATTTTTGGCTATAAGTACGTAACTGGCATCCAGTGATCCGTATCCGTCTGTAACGTCCAAAACGTCAGAGGGCAACTGCAAATATATCGCCATAGTTCCTTTCGAAAACTATGGGTTACCTGTTTGGATTCCCATATGCACTAGCGACTATCCTCTCCCAATATTTCCTACACTATTCAAGTCATATCCATGGCTCGTCCAGCTTTTAAACTGCTTGAGTCTCTAAAACCCTAGTCATAGCAGTTACGATTATCTACCGTCACACGACTTTAGAGATAGCTAGTCAATAAGTCGTGCCCCTAGTAACATGTCTCAACCGTGTAGTGTGAGTGTCACAGCCAAAGGAAGATATAAGGATATCTCCCAACAAGAAGGTAGTCCGCTAACACTAAGTCAACATGCATAAAATAAAGTAACGACTAATAAAGTCGCTTGCACCCAAGTATGGCTTGGACGCGAAGTTTATATCAAAGGAAACTAACAATATGAAACAAAATAAATAATACAGAAAATAAATAGTTTGACAGTAAATTAGCAAGGTATACATGCCTGTTGCGACGCCTGGTGAGCTGCCTGGTACGATGCGATAATCCAAAAGTCCTTGACATGGTTGCAGTTGACGCGCGTATGATCGTGTTGGCACAAAATAGTCGTACATGCCAAAAGTACGCAAGATGATCTCAATCGATGGGACGGACCGTGCCATTGAGTCTAGAACATTCAGTTTAGCTAGGAACGATATGTAGAAGTCCAAACTCGAAAGGAAATAGAAATTTATACGATTTATCATGGGCATGATTCGATAATCGAAAAAAATTCATAAAAATATTTAGAACTATTTATGAAAATATTTACAATATTTTAGAAACTATATTTTACTAATCAAAATATTTTAAATAAATGCTTTAAAAATCTAAAAATATCTTTTAGACTAAAACTCAATTTTACCAAGTATATATATTAGGTCAAAATCATCTTTTGGAAATTATATAGAAATACTATAAAAATAACTTAATACCATATTCTAGGTAACTACATGAAATATTTAGAGAACTATATATATATATATATATATATATATATATATATATATATATATATATATATATATATATAAAATTAGCAATCTTTGTTAATAACAATAACAATAATAATAATCTTAATATTTAATAATAATCACAAATCATATTATTAATAATAACAAAAAAAAATAAACTAATGACAGAAATTAATAATAATAATAATGATAATAATAATAATAATAATAATAATAATAATAATAATAATAATAATAATAATAATAATAATAATAATAATAATAATAATAATAATAGTAGCTGATACTAAAAAAAGAAACAATTAATTAATAAAAAAATAAAAAAAATAAAAAAATAAAAAAAAACAAACAAACAAAACAAAAGTACAGCAACAAAACAAAAGTACAGCAACAAAACAAAAGCAGTCCAACCATTCCTTATTAAAAAGAGGAGAAAGAGAGTGAGGAGAACAGAGGGAAGGAGAGAGTCGAGGAAGAGCGGCGGAGAAAGGGGGCGGAGTGAAGAGTGGTGAGCCGGAGCTCGGCGGAGGGAGCTTGCCAGGGGTGGGGCAAGGTCGGCGCGGGGGTTTGCCGACGGCAGATCCGCGGGGGTTTGGGAAAGGGGCTCAGCACGGAGAGGGAGGCGGCGGACAGGGGTCGCAGCGGCGTAGACGGAGGAGAAGATCGAGCGTGGGAGAGAGAGAGGCTGCGGTGGCGCGGGCTAGACGTGACGGTCACGACGCTCCGGCGGAGTGGGGTTCCACCGCTGGCGCTGGAGAGGCCGAGGGCTAGGACGACGGCGGCACAGCGGTCTGCTGCGCGCGACAAGGCGGAAGGGTTCGGAGGCACGGCGACAGCGGATGAGCAATGGCGGTGCTCGACTGGAAGCGGTCGGCGTTGTGGCACGGAGGCAGCCTTACCGCGAGGGCATGGTACTGGGCTGGAAAACTAGGTTAGGGTTCTCTTCCAATTTGATTTTGAGTTGGAAAATTATGGTGGTGGGGATAGTTCTGGTGATTGTGTCGATGGTGGTAGAGAGGAGCAATATGGTGGTAGTAGTCCTGGGTTTGGCGAGGGGACAGTGGCAGCCAATCTTATGGGTTCGACTGTTAAAATAGGGGTCGCAGTCAAGGCAGCCACGGTAGGCGGTGGCATGGGAAAGAGTTGATGGAGTGGCGGGTCGGGGAATATGGAGGAGGCCGATGGTGGTGATGGCTGCCGAGGGATCATGGTCTGGAACAGAAATTAGGGTTATGACGGTGGTTTTGGTGATCGTGTGCCGTGGTGGCACCGGGGTTAACCGTGGTGACGATGAATGTGGTGCATGGTGGACTGGTACTACGTTCGGGGTGAGCGGAGGGATCAGGCAAGGAGGTGTTGTGGTGGTGGCTGTGATGACGACGGTGTCGGAGATGACAGGGAGGGCGTAGGGTTAGATTAGGGAGGTGGAAGCCGTGGATGGCCGGATGTCGAGAAGGGTTGGCGGTGGTGTCCTGCGAGACACGGGAACAGTGTTGTGTCCGGCATATCGAAAATGGAAAAGAATAATGTATATGTACAGGAAAAATATAGTGGATGTAGGGAGGCACAGACACGATCCACAATTTTAGGTTGTGGGTTATTTGTGGATGTGAAAAATTTATGGAGGAGTACCTGCTTATTTATAGGACGTGGGAATTCCCATTTGGATAGGATTATGAAAAGATTCAAATCCCCAATAGATAATTGCTACTAATAAATTTAAATCTAATTCCCAATCAAAATCCAATTTAAACCCAATTAAATCTAATTAAATTCTTTAGTTTAAAATTAGATAAGGTAAATCAAATTTCAAAATATAGATATTATTTTAACTATTTAAATAAATTCATAGAATCAAATCAAGATTTAAATTGCCATAATAATTCAAAAATATATTTTCCAAAAATACATATAATATTAATTTCAAAAATAATAATTATTATAAAAATAAACTAATAAAATATTTATAAAATATATATGTATGTACAAAGAATATTACTTATTAATAACTGTATAAACCAAAGGCTTTTTATAAATAAATTTATAAACTTGAAAATTTTGATACGATAGCTAAAAATAATTATTATATATGTTATTTTGAAACGATCACCAAAAATAAAATCAAAAATTATTTTTCTAAAAATATGTTACTCGCACATATTCGCACTCGACGAGAAAATACGAAAATCGTAAATTCCCGCGCGACGTACAATACGACTATACGATGTATAAATACAAAAAAAATCAGCACTAAAAAATATAGTAGAAAATTAGGGGTTTTACAATAACCGCTGCTTATTCTAACTTGAACCTGCTGAGTGCCTCAAGATGGATCTGTATGAACTTTTCATGACCGAGCCGCATAGGTGTCTCATGAGCACTTTATGATTGGGCCGCATGAATACTGTAAGATTGGACCGTATGGTCACCTTGTGACCGATCCGTATGAGTATTGGGCCGCATGAGTTTTTTATGACTGAGCCGTATTGATGCTGTATGAGTACTTCATGACTTTGGGGCTGTATGTTTTGGCTGGGCCGCATAACTGGCTAGGCCTCATAACAGAGTTTTTCGTTATTATATGACTATCTTCTTTTCTTTGATTTTTGTAGCATCCATGTCGAAGGCTGAGATCATTGCGAAAGAAGAAGTGCTGCCCCCTTTCATTAAACAAGAGTCACCATTTGTGAAAGAGGAGGTGATACCAAAAGTTGAGGTGAAAGAAGAGCCGACGTCCATCGGGGAGGGGATTGCACTCAAGGAGGAGCCCAAGTCTGAGAGCAGTAGTATTGGAAGTTCTGACCCTCCTGCCCCCGCCGGAGACTCCGGTCAGATAGATCTTTCGTACACGAAGTGGCTAGGGGAATGGTATATGCCTCAGCACGGCTATGATCCTTGACTGTAGGGATCCGTGGGCTACTATGTACTTGTTGTTTCCAAAAATACATGTAACTAGACGTTCGTATCTGTCTTTATATTTCTGACTGTCTATAGCTGTAGCTTGTGTTTTGCTTCTTTTACAATCCTTTACTGGAGGTGTAGTCCTGTGAATGTAACTGATTTTGAATAAACAGGGTATGCTCACCCCATTTTACTTGTGGTAATTTATGGTGCTTGTACTAGAGGACCTAATACAACATTTGTAAAGGACATCCCACTGGATGATTTTTGTGGACCTATTGCCCTTTTGTGCATCTGAAAATACGAGCAAATAGATTTGAATGATATTTTATGCACCTACTACTCTTTGGTATGCCGATGGTGCGAGTAATAGATTAGGATAATTTTTGTGGACTTATTACCATTTTTGTGTACTGGCGATGCGAGTACTGATAATAAGTGGAGAGGAAACCAACATATTTACTCAGAGGTAATGAGGACATAGTAAATATGGGTCGAAACAGAGCCTTCCTACTCAGAGGTAATGAGGACATGGTAGGAGTAGGCATAATGGGGGTACGCAGAACAACTCAGAGGTGCTTTCAACGTGAAAGTTCTATGCATTGGGTGATTTATTTGTGATGGACGGAAAAACAACTCAGAGGTAATATGGACATGGTTGTTTTTATCCGTTAGGGAATTTTGTGGACCTATTACCCTTTTTGTGCACTGACAGCGCGAGTAATAAATTAGGATAAGTTGTATGGACCTATTATCCTTCTGCGTACTGGTGGTATGGGTAATAGATTTTGAGACAAAAGCTATGACCAAGAAGTTCATAGATATGACCAAAGGATGAGATATGAATTCATTCAGAGTAGTCAGAGAGTAAGTTCAGTGGTACCTGAGGGTACGTAACTCAACAATCTGGGAGATTTGAAGTCAGAGTGTAAGTTCAGCGATACCTGAGAGTATATAACTCACAATCCGAGAGATAGTTGGAAGGTGTCGTTTAGACATAGTATTTCTTGAGGAACTTGCCGTTGATGGGCATCATGAGCAAGTCTCCATTTTGTTTTGCGAGACGATATACGCCGTTAGAGAATACGGTCTCGATGACGAACGGACCCTCCCATTTAGGCTGGAATTTGCCGAGGGTCTTGTGAGTCATAACCATTGGTCTATGAATGGCCAAGACAAGATCGCCGACTTGAAATATTCTCTGTTTGACTTTCTTGTTGAAAGCCCGAGAGATACGCGCTTGGTAGAGCTTTATGCTTTGTTGAGCTTGTAAACGCTTTTCATCTAATGCTTCTAACTCTTGTTGTCGTCGGCGGTAGTTATCGTCTGCCGTTAACCGGTAGGTGAGGGCCACTCGAAGTGAGGGGATTTGAGTTTCCAAACGGAGGACTGCCTCGCTCCCGTAAACCAAGGAGAACAGTGTATTTCCTGTAGCCATCCGAATCGTCGTCCGATACGCCCATAGGTACTCACCAAGCTTTTTATTCCAGTCGCATTTGTTTGCAGACACGAACTTTTTGAGGAGCTTGATTATGGTTTTGTTGAATGCTTCAGCCAGACCATTGGCCGAGGGGTTATATACTGTCGAACATGGCCTCGATAGCATATAACCCCTCGGCCAATGGTCTGGCTGAAGCATTCAACAAAACCATAATCAAGCTCCTCAAAAAGTTCGTGTCTGCAAATAAACGTGACTGGAATGAAAAGCTTGGTGAGTGCCTATGGGCGTATCAGACAACGATTCGGACGGCTACAGGAAATACACTGTTCTCCTTGGTTTACGGGAGCGAGACAGTCCTCCGTTTGGAAACTCAGATCCCCTCACTTCGAGTAGCCCTCACCTACCGGTTACCGGCAGACGATAACTACCGCCGACGACAACAAGAGTTAGAAGCATTAGATGAGAAGCATTTACAAGCTCAACAAAGCATAGAGCTCTACCAAGCGCGCATCTCTCGGACTTTCAACAAGAAAGTCAAACAGAGAATATTTAGTAAGACAACAAGTAATACCTATAATAAGCAATAAGCATATACCCTTATATTTATTGCATTAATCTAACTATATAGCTATGATTTAGATTAATAGCAAGTAATTAGTGCAAGGATAAAATATTATATAGAAATAATAATCAATACAATAACAATGCAAGTAGCAATAATGAAGAAATTTTAATCGATAAAAAAACCCTTAAAATTTAAAAAAGAAAGTAGAGGTTTTACAGAAGTGCCTAGGGACACCAAGTGTTGTCAGACTTGGTGGATAATTGAGGATCGTTTGGGAAGTCACATGAAGTCTCTGGGTTGCACAAGGAGTCTGATGCCCTTCAGTCACATGATCTGATCTGAGTGGGCTTGGAAATTTTCTATGCTTCTACAAGACCAAGTCGTATGTACAACATGTCCAGTTTGTAACTGCTAGGGTGACTAACACACTAATCATAAAATTTATTTTCTATTCGTCACACGTCCCGTACATATCGATAGCCAGTCGAGTGCGATATTACGTGCACTATCATGAATATCATACACCACGTCATGTGAGTGTCAAGACCAAGGATATATGCAAATATTGCACAAACATAAGTAGTCCACTAACACTAGGCCAATATGCATAAAATAAACAGAAAGTAAAGAAATTAACAAGCTTTGTCCGTCACGCCAAATCTAGCTCAGACACACAGTTTATATAACATGCGAATCATAACAATATAACATAATATAGTAACATGCTAAAATGTAAATAACAGTAGTAAATAATAACAAGGTACTTGTCTGAGGTTTAAAATGAGTTTTGGCGACGTTCCAGCTACGAACTACTCAAGTCATGAGTGGCACAAAAAATAGAAGATGCACAGACGTCGCCAGATGCTGAAATAAATATCACTAATGCATGCAAAATGGGCGAGATAATCAGAAACGCCCACTTATAAGTTTAAATGACACATAGGGCAAAATTAAGCAGTTTTTGGTCAAAGCGGGATCTGTTGGTGGGCGCACAGGGTACCAAGTTTTGGTTAAATAGGACAATTTTGGCCAGTCTCCAAATGGGTCAAGCTATATGTTCAACAAGACCTGAACGATGATATGATCGAAGCAGTACATTCATAATTGGATTCTTATGAGCGGAACACAAAACACTCGATGATTCGAATCGTAGGCCCAAACAATAATCCGGCTGACTGTCCCCGTCATCAGATACTGAAATAAACATTACTAATGCATGAAAAATGGGCGAGATAATAAAAAAAGCCTACTTATAAGTTTAAAGGAGACATGGCAAAACTAAGCAGTTTTTGGTCAAAGTAGAATCTGTAAGTGGGCCCACAGGGACTAAGTTTAGGTTAAATAGGACAATTTTGGCCAGTATCCAAATGGATCAAGCTATATGTTCAACAAGTCCTGAACAACGATACGATCAAAATGGTACATTCAAAATTGGGTTCCTATGAGAAGAAAACAAAACACTCGACGATTCGAATCGTAGGGCATGTGATACAACAAACCGGCCGACTGTCTTAGGATTGGACGAAACTTGAGTCACTGGACAAGTCAAATAATACGACTCCAATGATGTAAGTTTCATCGCGACATGACAAGTGTACATAAAGTAATTATAAGTTTTTCAAAAACCATGATATGTCACTTTTTGACGGATACAGGCCAAATTTGCCGCACGTACGTGACAAATTTGAATTTCAATAAAGCCTATACGTCGGAGAATATTGTACGTGCATTTTGGTACAAGCGATGCAAGTCGGGGTAGTCTAGTTTGCTGGGATTGTAATGTTCCGTCCCGCTCAGTTTAATATGATGAATCGAAACGCAATGACATTTGAACTTGGTAATGCAATGGCTTGCTCGATGTCCCGCTCGGTCGAGGTGACTCCTCGTTCAAGTAGGTGGCTTCGATGAACTTGCCTTAGCTTTGCCTTCACACTTAATAATTGAATGTTTTCAATTGCACTGAGTCGGTATGTTAATAAAAGAGACGAACCCACATAGCTAAAGGGAATAATACCACTCTGAGTCAGATTGCATAGAATATGGAAGTATTGAACTGGATGCCTAGATTACACTTTATATTGGGATTTTAAAGTTGGCACTCGGTCTGTGGACTTTAAGTATTGAGCTAAGTAGAGTTATGCCATAGGCTATCGACTTGATGTCATAGCAGGCACGGTCCCACGGTTCCATGACTTGTTATAGCCATATGTCCCCGCGGTCTCAAGGCACGTCATATAGTATATGACTTGGTTGATAGTGTTTCATGGAACATGATTAGTTTATGGCACGAAACACGATTGGTTTATGGTACAAAACAATTTGGCTTATGGTACGAAACACAGTTGGTTTATGGCATGAAATATGGTTGGTTCAATAGTGAGTAGGAAGGCTATGAATTAGTCGTTCCTGGGTTTCAAAGGTAATATGGAAATTTTATGCGACCATTTGTTGCCGAGGCAATCCTTCATTTAAGAGTCTCCAACGTAGTACAAAAAAATTGTAACACTGGAAGAGTTATAGGATAGTATATTGAGTCGAGTCTTGTATGGTCATTGGACAATTTGTGCATAAGGTTTGAGTTTCTCGAAAAAATTACCGGGGTACTGGGATTATATCGGCCTAGGAGGAACTAGTATTGCACATCACTTCAACGGGGGTACGACCGAGATTGAAGTGTACGATGCATAAGCTGGGCAGCAGGACCTTCAGTGAAGTCCATACCTCACATCGAACTGTTCCCGTATGCTAGAAGTCCATGGATAGCTTATCATGCTAGTGACCTTTATATAGATTGAGTCGACATAATAGCGACAATCCGCGTCCATGCCTTAGAGGTGAGTCAAGAAGTGTTTACATGGTATGAATGAGTCAAAAAAATGTATGCACGGTATGAAATCACCATTATTAAGCTTAAAATTTGGCCTTAATGGAGTCGTGTATTTGAGGCACTGTTTGTGGCATCGGTTTTCAAATAGTTTGACACGTTGTTTCCAGGAATTGATGGGTCGATTGTATGTTAAAATAATAGGCAAGATTGATGATGTTGTGTAGCATGATCACACTAATTTTGGGCACGATCATGATGTTGCAACACAAATTCGGTTCATAGTTATGTCTTGAAATTGATTCTAAGGCAAGATTAGCAAGACCACAAAAGAATAAGTTGACTCACTAAAATGATTATGTTGGTTTTGTATGGTTGAGTGAGGTGCCCCTCCCCAGTACGATTGTGTACTGACACCCCTCCAGTCTTCATATGCAGGTTTGAGCTACTTGCTCGTTCGAGGCGGAGCTCACTTGGATACGTCGAGGCATGGAGTTCATTGGCATGGTCGTATTAGAATCTTCACCTATACGAATATAATGTATGGACATAGCCTTTTGGATTTTTCAAGTTGTAAACCTTCGGGAATGGGGGACTGTAATTGATAGAAGAGAGAGAGAGAGAGAGAGAGAGAGAGAAAGAGAGAAAGAGAGACAGCTGAGTGTTTGTATTCAGAGAGAAAGTGAGCTTGAGTGACTTGGAAACTTGGCTTCACTTCCTTGTAATCTTATTTTTAATATCAATAAAGAGTATCAGTTTGTACATGTCTTATTTGCTTTAACATTTTTCGCTTCGGGACTTCTATATGACTCTGTCGTCTAGCTTCTAATATGCCGTTTTAGGTATTCTTCTTGCGCGAGCTCAACCTTGGCTCGCACGACATCACGCCCTATCGAGGACGATCAGTTTTGCAGAACCGGGGTACGACATATAGTATCAGTGCACGGTTTTACGTCCTTAGATTTTTGATTAAATTCTTTAACTCTGATGTTGCCTTTGTATTCGATGTTGCTGGTGCTCTCTCTCGATGTTCAGCGGGATGTTCCATACAATGTCTAGATAATTTCAAATATCACACAGATGTTGGTTGATTCAAAAGTTAGTTTCACGGAAGGCCTGGTTGGCTGAGTTGGGTTGAGCATTACGAACCTAAGACTTGTGTCGGTGTTAAGCAAAGTCGTGTGCGGGATTCAATTTATTTTGGACAAGAATGAGTTGGACTCGATTTGAGTATGTGTGATAACTATTGATAGAGGTGATATTGTTGGTACAATATATATGCGATATAAATGGATCGTGCTCGAAATATTAAAGAATAGATCGGGCAGAGATTCAAAGCGTATCAATTGTGATTCAAAATTTGTTTCGAAGATTTGTTGAGTGACTTCATCCTTGAGTGTTGTATGAGATAGCCTTGGGAATGTTTAATCAGTTGAGGATCATGGTACTAATGAGTCTATCAGTAAACGATGGGGAAATACAAAGCCTTAGATTGAACGTTATATACTTAATGTGATCTGGATGTTTCAAATGAGATTGGTTCGAACGAAAAAAAGAGAGGACACACATCGGATTAGTATCATGATCAATATGAATTGCAAAATGATAAGAGTAAATAGATTAATCGAAGGAACATTAAGGTATAACAAACGAATGACTTAGTCGAAGAATCAATATGGATCGTATAAAAAATGTTAGCGTAGAACTGAACATAATTGAGTTTCAAATATGACTAAGAAAAGATAGCACGATTGGAAGATGGCATGCATGGAATTTTGACTCAAATATACGAAGATGCTTCTAAGGATTTGAGATATAATTGCTCGATGACTTGGGTTAGTATAGAACAATACGATTGATGGAGTATGTTATGCAATGACTAAGATAGATGATAACAAACATGATTTGGAGTTTGGACGAGATGATAATGTAACTAGTTCGGGAATCACAATAGATGATGATAATATCCAGTTCAAATGATAGCATTGGTTGCACGACTCAGAGTTTGTTACAAAGAAATATCGTCAGGTTATGTATGTCATCGATGGTATTGAGACGTATCAAGGATTGATGACGATAACTCGAGGGTACTCTAATTCGAAGAATGATGATTGTGTCTAATGTTATCATTTTTATAGATTCTATAATTTTGGAGATTGATGAACACATTGATAATAACAAACATTTGGATGACTTGATTAGATGAATTTGAAGTGTACGTAAATGAATACTAGTGGGACTATACGAAAGGAAAATGATATGAGGATTGTTATGACTCAAAAAATTTATAGTAGGCGATCTAGTATTCTTGCGATGAGATGGATGGACGGGATTGAGGGCTAGTATGTTTAGAAATTAAGGTAACTTGCAATTGATGAAGTATGGTTGATGTCATATGACTTGAGATTTGGAATCTATACTGCGATTTGTGATTGATAAATTATGTCTTTTGATTTTGTAGTTGAGGCATACAAGTTTGGATCAGTAGGTTTATCGAGTGAGTCGAAGATATAATTTATAGGACTGTTAGGCAACACTAGAGGGGGTTAAATAGGTTGCAGCGGAAATAACTATCCAAATAAAGAGTATTCTAATTGTAAAGGCCAATATAATCAGCAGAATAAAAATGTGTGTGTATGTGAAGTAAATATATAAGCAGTAGGATAAAGAGAGCAAACGTAAACACTGAGAATTTTATGCTGGTATCCCTCTGATAGGACTAGTTTAGGCCCGAGAACTCTTGTTCGGAGTTGAATCTACTATAGTCAATATAGTGAAACACAAGCTTTGAATCCGAAACGCTTGCAGCTCCTTACACTGCTTTTATCTGAAGCACACAACGACTTTACAATAACAAGCTTTGATCCGAAGAACTCGTGACTTCAGTAGCAGAGATAAGCTTTTATAAAACAAGCTGGTACAACTCTTTTCAGATTTCTAATCGAGATCGCACTTGGAACTAGAAGCCTGATGAGATTCTTAGAGATGGGAAGGTTAAAGCTCAGAGACTTTTTTACTATAGGATCGAAGAACGGATTATAGGTGAGTGAAAATGAGTGAATGAGAATGTGAAAATCTATGCTTATTTGTATGCTTTTTGTTGACAGTGTTCGACCAAAATTTGGGTGCATATTTGAATTTTTTTCGAATATTGGGACCCCTAAGATATAAGGTTTCACCACTGTCTGGAGTGTCTAGAATTGGACAGACAGAGTTCGATCCGAGTTCGGGGCGAGCTCGGCCCGAGTTCGATTTCCAAAATAGGAATGGATCTTTGGCTATTTTAGAAGTTCTTTGGTGGATGTAGTTTGGGCTTTCTTTGAATGAACTTCAGGCTATTTTGAGTGGACTGTTCATGGGTTGAGTGGAGTTTGGATTTCCAGTGTGACTCGATGTACAACATGGCCTAGAATCAAGAACATGCAAAATTATATTATAGAATAATCAACGAAAAGATAATTTGATGATCAGCATGAAGATGCATTTGTCCAGTCTTTTGAGTGCAGTTAATCCTTCTTGTAGTTGAGCTCTTATATTTAAGCTAGGTTATGTCAATTATCAGAATTATGTTGACCAAGACACTTTGTGCCTACAATCTCCCCCATTATGATAATTAACAAACCATGTTAATACAACTCCCAAATTTGATAGCCTTTGAGAAGAGCTCCCCTGTAATCCATAGATAGCTTTTTGAGAAGAGAAGAAAAAGCTCCCCCGTAAATTGATGTCTTTTGAGTAACATACAAGTTGCATAAGTTATAATTCCTGAAAACCTGATCCAACCTTTTTTTTTTTGGCAAAAATCAAGTGATCATCTATATGAATAAAATAATAAAACTTATCATTACCGATGATCATATCACTGCGCATGAATAAACAAGACTTATTATTAATGTCTCATATATTTGTATTTGCCAATCTTAACAAGGAATGAATATCATATATATATACTCTGAGAGTCATATAATGACTTCTTTTTCGTCATATTTGCAGATAATGAATGTGAAATAACGTGTAGGCAACTCTAGAGGGGGGTGAATAGAGTTTGTGTCGATAATCACCAAATAAAAAATTAACTCTATATCACCTCCACAAACAACTATCAAAATAGTAAATAAATCAGAGAGAAATGCGGAAGTAAATAAAGATCAAGAAGAGCATACGCAAACACAGCAGTTTTAACCTGGTTTCCCTCGTGGAGGACTAGTCCAGGCCTGAGAACTCTAGCTCAGGATTAAATCCACTATTTGTGAAATAGTAGTTTACAACCCGTGCCTTTTCTTCAGAAGAGCACGTCAACTTCTTACAGAGGATCGCAGTGGCGATTGCTTGGAATTTTCCAAGCGACTTCTTCTTTTCAACTCTTGCACAAAAACTTCTAGCTGAATCGCATTTGAGCACCTTGGGGCTTAGGAAGTTTTGTGGCTAGTAGATTGGAAGAGTAAGGCTCTTGACTATATAGGCTATGTAAGAGAAGAAGAAGAGAAGAGTGGATGGTTTCAAATGAGAGAAACCAAGGCCTATTTATAGGGTTCGGGACATGCAGAATTCGGCCAGAATTCGGTATAAATAATTCAAATTTTTGGCCGTTGGACAGCTTCTAGCAAGCAGGCCCTAAAAATCAGGGTACTGGAAATCAGGGGACAGAGTTCGGCCCGAACTCTGTGTGGAGGCAGAGTTCGGCCCGAACTCTGTCTCCAGAAGACAGAATTGGTCCATTGGGCTTTTGGACTTTGTGGAGCTTGGGCTTGGTTCAGGAATTGGTCTGTTTGTATGGTAGAGTTTGGAGAGATATGTCTAGGGGTTGAGATGACTCAGTGCGACTCAACGTACACATTCTCCTAGACTCAATAAATTGAAGATTACAGACTTGGAACAAGTAGGAAAACCAAGAGCCCTTTGATGATGCCTTTCTTCTGATATTTGAGCAGCCCTGAAGACGTCTTTTTCCTTGACAGCAGTCGTCTAAAAGATAAGCAGATCTGAAAATCTTTTTGTATGACGCCGTCTTCGCTCCATCATTAATTCTTTATTGCCTATGTCCTGTTTGATCATGTTTGATCATGCTTACTGCATGTCTACAAATACATGTTAGGCCAGCAAAATATGTTGCAGTACGATACAAGCATAGCAATATAATACAGGACAATTAGGACATTGCTAAGTTTAAGTAACAACATGATAGCATGTTAGGCCAACAAAATATGTTGCAGTACGATACAAGTATAGCAATATAATATAGGACAATTAGGACAATGCTAAGTTTAAGTAGCAACATGATAGTGAGTATATGAATATTAGTGACATCATTATGTTAAACTTAACTGATTAGCCATATTCAAAAACACAATATAATCATTGGGCCAACAGAATGTAGAGATGATCATATGATGTGCTTTTAAGTTATAAACAAGAATATGGGTCATGTGTATACTCTGAGAGTAGTAGAATGATTTACCTTTTGTTTATATCATATAACATATAGAGTCACAGATGCATATGAAATATAAAGTATATTTCTACATAGGTTAAATTATTTATTCATAAAACAAAACAAAGTTGTATTATTTCTTCCCCGTTGTGATTTATCATAAGGTAGATACAACAAGTGCATAGCTTATTACAGATAAACTATAATAATATCATGAAGAATAGCATAAACCATGATATACAATCTGAACTATTTTAACTCGAAATCAACAATCATATCAAGAGCCAGAAGATGTATATCATAAGCAAAAACACACAAATAAATAGCAAAAAAAAGTAGTCTGAATATAAGCCAAACATAAAGAGTAACTAATCATGAAGCATAAAGGCATAGTATCCTACAAATATCTAAGTACATTAGAATAGTCCCAAAAGATAGAAATCATACCAACATAAGTACTACATAAGTAATGTTTTGGTAGATCAAAATGTCTACGAAAAACATAAGAAAGGTCATAAGTCCATAATATGAAAAAATCAAAACATAAACGCCTCAGAATAGAAAGCTTCTCAGAAGCAGCTAACAGAGGTTAGCTACAGGCCTGTACCACCAGTGAGATCATCAGTAGGTAGATGTCTAGAGAAGAAGACGCCAGATGGATTGCAGTAAGGCTGAACATACGGATCCTCGATCATATAGCCCTGACACAAGGGATCATGCATCACTGGATAAGGTAAGAATGGATGGTGTGCCTAGGTGTATTGAATGTCGACAACAGAGTTTTCCAATGTATGGATCTGCAATGTAGTGTGATAGTCATGCTCGCAAAGATGGGACATGATCATGGTATGCTAACAGAAGATTATCTCATTTTGTAAGCAGAACTGCTTATGGAACATCTCCTGAATGGAGTCCAGGGAGACTGGGTTGACAAATGTGGATGATCCAGAGGTTGTTGGTGAAGAAGTGGTAGGTGGTATGGGAGCAGATAGATCAGCAGGGTCCATATAGTCATCAGAGGATGTAGAGTCATCCTTATTAGAAGAAGGTGGATATGATGGATTGCTCCTGCGACCTTCTTGAGAAATGTTGGTTTCTTGAGAACAGTAGGCTCATCCATAGGAATGTGAAAGTGAGAAAAGATGATGGTAGGTACATAGCATAAAGAAGTTGGCATTTCGTGCCACCATAACTGATCATTAGGTTGATCATAGTCTATGGAAGACTGAATGTAATGGAGGCATAAAAGTTATAGAGGGCGGACATCTCGAGAGAAAAAACCTCATCAGTAAAGGATTTCTTAGGAAGGATTACCGAAAAGATAATTCGGTGAAGTTCGTAGTAGTATTGGTTGAGACAGTGCACGTGAAACTTTCTTAAGAGACAACGATGTGGGGCACATAGAATGTCACGGAAGGAGTCAATGTCCATTCTGTCCCTGAACTCAAAATATGTGATACTACCTAGGGCTTCTCCTTCATGGGAAATACCAAGGATCTCGTCCAAAAGATTATCATTAAACTTAATGTCAATTCCTCCCACTCTGGAAAAGATGACACCATTTTCATAGGACAAATTATAGTAGAACATCCTAATGGCGTTGATGTATACGCATTTTCTAGTAAAGTCTAGGTTGCAGAGATGGAATTGTTCAAATTTAGTTTTGTAGTCATGAAATACTGTAAAATTTATATGATTACTAGTGCAAATGTTTCTCTTGACAAAATCCTTAAACCAAGCTATTAAATTGTAAATGGAAAGAAAAATAAAATCATCAAATTCTCCTGGATTAGGTTTTGCAGGAGAGAATAGAGAGTGAAGTGTATCCTCTGGAGGATGATTTGATGAGGAAGCTTCTCCAACCTTTCTTTTCTTCTTTGAAAAGAGTTTAGAATCCATAAGAATATGAGATATAGGAAGAGATATACCTCAAAATTGATGGAGATGAGAGAAGAATCCTATGAAAGACTTGGATCTAGAGCCCGAAGAGGATGAGAATCCTTGGAGATGGAGATCCAAAAAGGCTCGGATTAGGGTTAGAAAATTTTTGGGTTGTTTTCATGTGAGGAAGAAGATGAAGAGAAGGGGATTTATATAAATACAACCCAATCCGTAAGCTGCTGCTGTTCTGGAACTTACAGAATCGAGTTTAGCCAGAACTTGGTGTAGGGACCTAGATCGAATTCGGTCTGAATTATGTCCCTATACTGCTTAGTATTTTCCTTTTTTTTGCCATTTTCAAATTTTTTTTTTTAAAATAAAGGTTATTAATGAATCAAACATAATTTTAGGACAATGAAGAATTTTTTAAAATAGTTTTTAATAAATGATTCAAGTAACAGACATATTTTAGAACTTTTGAAATACGAAATTTTAAAAAGGACGTCTTTAATAAAAGTTGAATACATATGTTTTAGTCCTCAGACTTAAAAGTCGACGATTCGACTGTATGTACTAGGAGACAACTTTAATGAATTAATCATGAATAGTCCATCTTGAACAAGTAAATCGGGAATGTTCAATTAAATAATATTTAAATTCCAGAGAAATATTTCCACAATAGGAACCAAGTTTTATCAAAATGTTAGGTCTTCTTTACCCAAGTTCATTTATTTCCTTTTAAAACCTTAGTACGACATCCATTGATAACCGTAGGTTTAAAGAAAAGAAATACTTTGAGGGAGGAGGGCTTAAATTCTCCCCCTTAAAGAATTATTGCTATAGGCAGTTAGTAACTCGAATAAGAAAGAAAAGCTTAAGATAAGAATAAGTCATGATCATGAATATTGCATAAAAGCTAGAAATGAAATATTCTAGATCAAATCATTTCAGAGTTAAATATGCTCAAACTGTATATGAATATATAGATATAGGCTCAGGCACTATGATCATTCAAGAATAATTATTTGCACATAGTTTTTTTTTGTATCTTTTGGTTAATAAGACGTTGATTAGTCTTGGGTTAGCTATAGGGGCCGTTTTCAAGCTACCGGTAGTCCGAAAACACTTGACACCGTGTCGCTTGTGCTATTTACGCCGTTGTGACAAAAGGACCCTTTCGGTTTGTACCCAAAATAAATCTCTTCCTTAATAATCGAGAATTAAATAAAAATGTTTGTAAGGAATCATTTTTTGAATTAAAACATTCATAAAGATTTTATTCTTAGGTTGAGAAATCATAAAACATGGAAATCAGAAAGCCTACAGAAAATTTAATAAATACAAGCAAGTGTTCATTTAGACTGAATATCTAAGTGAGCATGATATAGATAATCATGTCAGATTATCAATAAATATTATGAGACATAGATATTTAATGATGTTATGACATGCTAGACATACAAGTAAATATACTTGAGAGATAATATTTAGCATATTACCACAGTGGTTCTATTGACCACATTTATGTTGGTGCAACTACTTAAAGATTAACCTTTGTAGCTTTTGCAATCATCAATAGTTCCTTTTGATGTTACTCTTTTGCGGCATAGCATTCCTCCTACATGATTAGCCAATATTTTTGGTATCCAGTGTTTGGATCCACAATGATTAGTCTTAGGAACCCAAATAAAGATATTCTAATTGACTAGTTTTTTAACTTCACATATGTGTGAGGTATGACCTTTCAAACCGCAATAGTGAGTTGTAGGTGGTATTACCTGCTTTTCCAGTATGATTTGTTTTCTTTTAATGACTTGTTTTCTTTGTACATGATCTTTTGTGCGGGACTTTGTGATGAGTCGCATGTTTAGTGTTAGACTGAGTCATAGGTTGTATTACCTGCCTTTCTAGTATGATCTCTAACTTTAGTTCATAATCAGATCATTGTGTTTAGCAGTGAGTGTATCAACTAACTTTGATGTAATAAAATGCTTCTTCCTTTCTGATTATAATTTCTCCTTAAATTTAGCATTTTTTGAATACTTTTCTTTGAGCATTCAAGAGCATCATATAGTCTAAGCTTAGGTGTGGAAAGTTCATTAGAGTTGTCAAAGGTAGAAGTATTTTGTGCATCATTAAATAAGTAAGTAAGCTTCTTGATTTCAAGCTTATAAGATAGGAAATCTTTTCTGGCTTGCTTATATCTATCTAGAACTTTCTTATAATCATCAAATCGACCATGAAAGACATTTTATAGTTCATCTTAAGAAATTTTTTCAACCGATGACTCATTTCCTACCTCACTTACCATTAAGAACAAGTTGGTAGAATGTTGAGGATTACCATCATTATTCTTGCACGGAGTGTCTACTTCTTTTTCTATGCTTGCTTTAGTCAAGCAGAGATGTACAGTAGTGTGAGATTTTTCTTCAGATTCCTCATATGTTACCTTTAGTTGTTCCTATATCTCATGTGTGGTGCTGCACATGTAGAGATACGTCTAAACTCAGCTTTGCTTAGAGCATAGTAGAGTATGTACATTGCTTTTGCATCATTACTTGCTACTCTTTTTTCTTCTTTGGAGTAGTTCTTATATGCTTTGTCAGTCTTTTCATAACCATTAGTGACATTAGACCATAAATCAAAGCTAATAGAATTTAAATAAATGTTCATATGAGCTTTCTAGAGGTATAGTCAGAGCCGTCAAATAAAGGTGGCTTATTTGATAGCTGGCCTTCACCAAAGTTGGTGCAGATAGATTCAATGGTTGCCATAATCTCTATGGATGTTAATCCTGGTAGTAAGAGACTGTGCTCTAATACCAATTGAAGGAATAATTAGTATAATCAATAATACCTAAAGAGAAGGAACTATCTCTGATACCAATTGTAGGACCATTAGGCAACATTAAAGGGGGAGATGAATAGGTTGCAGTAGAAATTACTATCCAAATAAAGAGTATTCTAAGTGAAGGCAGAGTATAATCAACAGAATAAAATGTGTGTGTATGTGAAGTAAATATATAAGCGTAGGATAAAAAGAGAAAACACAAACACTGAGAATTTTGTCCTGGTATCCCTCTGAGAGGACTAGTCTAGGTCCAAGAACTTTTGCTCAGAATTGAATCCACTATAGTCACAATAGTGCAATAAAAGCTTTGAATCCGAAGCGCTTGCAGCTCCTTACACCTTGTGGTTTTATCTAAAGTGCACAATAACTTCACAACCACGAGCTTTGATTCAAAGAACTCATGACTTCAGTAACCGAGAGAAGCTTTTATAGACCAACCTTGTACAACTCTTTTCAGACTTCTAACCAAGATCATACTTGGAACTAGAAGGCTGAGAGAGTTGATCTTGGAGATAGGAAGGTTAAAGCTCAGAGACTTTCTCACTATAGGATAGAAGAATGGATTGTACGTGAATGAAGATGAGTGAATGAGAATGTGGAAATCCATGTCTATTTATATGATTTTTATGGACAGAGTTGGGCTAGAATTCGGGTGCATATTTAAAATTTTTTGAATGTTGGGAGCCACAATAATTGGGATTTCACAACTATCTGGATTTGTCCAAATTGGACATAACAAGTTTGGTCCGAGTTCGGGGCGAGCTCGGCCCGAGTTTAATTTCCAGAATATGAATGGATCTTTTGCTATTTTGAATTTTTTTAGTGGATGTGGTTTGGGCTTTCTTTGATTTGGCTTCAGGCTATTTTGAGTAGAATATTCATGGGTTTAGTGGAGTTTGGATTTTTAGTACAACTCAATGTACAATATGTCCTAAACTCAACAAAATATAAACTTACATTGGAGAATAATTAAGAAAAATATAATTTTTTGATCAACATGAAGGTGCATTTGTCCAGTCTTTTGAGTGTAGTTAACTTTTCTTGTAATTGAGCTCTTGTATTTAAGCTAGGTTATGTCAATTATCAGAATTAGGTTGACCAAGACACTTTGTGCCAACATGATTTTGAGAGTTGTGAGTTTGCGTCGTTGAACCATTGTATAATCGAGGATGATCATGAAAGGAATTACCTTAGGAATGGCTTGGATGAATAACTCGAATCCCTTCGATTGAACGTTACAAGTGTAGATAGGAGAAATCTATGCTCGAAGTTTAGAAATCAGAGTGATGCGAGCTTGGGTAGACAACCCAGTACCATCGACTATGGTTTGACCTTAGGATTTGGGGGTAAGTTTTGTGATATTGGTTAAAGGAAAATATGACTTTGATTTTAACTTTATCAGTTAGCCTAGCGATTAGACAGACATCCCTGTGCGGAGAGATAGAATTGTGTGATTGACCATAGTAGGAGTTGCTTGGGCAGATTAGAGCTGGTGGTCGCTAGCTATAGAAGTGAGACTTGAATGTTGGACAGATGATCTTAGAATGTTTTGAATGTTCTGAGGATTAGATTGAATGATGAAATTGGAATTAATATTGGTTGACAGGATGATTCAATTTTGTGGGATCAGATTATCTAACACGACACAAAGTTGACGATTAAAGATGAACTAGTGTTTCAAAGAAGTCAAATTAGTTCTTGAGGAGGTAAATTGAACCTGTCAATTTCGTTTGGGTTCTATATTACGAGGCTTGGCTGAAATGCATATATTTCGGGAACGCCTTAAATATGTGCATGATCCAACTCAAATGGTATGCTGAATTCAAATAAGACTAAAGAGAGGATCAGGATGTGATAAGAAAATTTGTGAAATTGTATGCTCAGAAAAATATTGATGAAGAATTGAATGAAAGCAAAATTTTATTTGGTTGGATTTGAAACAATATTATCGTAATTAAAATTGTAGTTGGAAGAGTGTAATCGAGTTGTGCATAATAAGAGATTCATATTTGATTTGTTGTTACAAGTTTGGAAAATTTTAGAAGATAGAACATAGTCGATGCAATAGATGACTTTGGAAGATAGTGAAACTGGTTAGCGAGAATTGAGTACCAATATTGGTGATTATGATTAAGGAGTTGATGCAGTCAGATTTAATGATCGGTTGAAGAATTTGAGTTGAAGACTTGAAATGTTTCGTTCGTTGTATTTGGTTAAGGGATGACACTAGGAATGTGTGATGAACTTGCCTCAGATTTGCCTTCATACTTACTAAATGAATGTTTTCAATTGCACTGAGTAAGTGCGCTAATAGAAGAGACAAACACACATAGCTAAATGGAATAATCCTACTCCGAGTCAGATTGCATAGAACATGGAAGTATTGAACTGGATGCCTAGATTACACTTCACGTTAGGATTTCAAAGTTAGCACTCAGTCTGTTGACCTCACATATTAAGTTAAACATAGTTATGCCATAGGCTATCGACTTGATGTCATAGCAGGCATGGTCCTACGGTTCTACGGCTTGTTATAGCCACATGTTTCTATGGCCTCAAGGTTCGTCATATAGTGTATGACTTTGTTGATAGTGTTGTACGGCAAATAGTTGGTTTATGGCACGGAACACGATTGGTTGATGGAACGGAACATGGTTGGTTCAATGGTGAGTAGGAAGGCTATGCATTAGTCCTTCCTGGATTTTATAGGTAATATGAAAGTTAACGCAACCGTTTGTCTCCGAGGCGACGGTCCCTCATTTGGGAGTCTCCAATATAATACAGGAAAATGGTAACAGTAGAGGAGTAAAGACTATGTAGGATGGTATGTCGAGTCATACATGGTCATTGGATAACTTGTGCACATGGTTTGAGTTCCTTGAGAGAATTACTGGGGCACTGGGATTGTATCAGCCTAGGAGGAACTAGTATTGCACGTTACTTCAGTGGAGTGCGATCGAGACTGAAGTGTACGACGCATAAGCTCGACTGGACCTTCGATGGAGTTTGTCGCATCGAACTGTTCCCGTATGCTAAGTCCAGGGATAGCTTGTCATGCTAGTGACCTTCATATAGATTGACTCGACATAATAGCGGCAATCCGCACGTATGCCTTAGAAGTGAGTTAAGAAGTGTATGCACGGTACGAATGATTCAAGAAAATGTATGTACGGTATAAAATTACTATTATTGAGCCTAAGATTTGGCCTTAATGGAGTCGTGTGTATGAGGCACTGTTTGTGGCATCAATTTTCAAGTAGTTTGACACGATGTTCCCAGGAATTGATGAGTCAATTGTATGTTAAAATGAGAAGGCAAGTTGGATAATGTTGTGTAGCACGATCACACTAATTTTGGGCATGATCACGATGCTGCGACACAAAGTCGGTTCATAGTTATGTCTTGAAATTAATTCTAAGGCAAGATTAGAAAGACCACAAAAGAATAAGTTGCACTCACTACAATGAACGTGTTGGTTTTGTATGGATGGACGAGATGCCCCTCACTAATACGGTTGTGTACTGAACCCCACCAGTCTTTATGCACAGGTTACAGGTACTTGCTCGTTCGAGGCGGAGCTCGCTTGGATGCATTGAGGCATGGAGTTCCTTGGCATATCGAGGCGTACATTCGCATTGGATTCTTCACCTATACGAAATATAGTGTATGGATATCGCCTTTTGGATTCTTCAAGTTGTAAACCTTCATGCATAAGAGATTGTAATTGATAGAAGAGCGGGAGCTGAGTGTTTGTATTTAGAAAGAAAGTGATCTTTAGTGACATGTAATCTTCGCTTCACGCCTTGTAATAGTATTTTCAATATCAATAAAGAGTATAGTTTTGTACATATTTTGTGTTGCTTTAACATTTTCTGCTTTGGGATTTCTTGCGACTTTGTCGTCTAGCTTCTAATCGACCGTTTCAGGTATTCGTCTTACGCGAGCGCAACCTAGGCTCGCATGGCATCACGCCATAACGAGGACGATCGGTTTTACAGAACCGGGACGTGACAGGGATGACCCTTGATCGATACTATTTTTGAGATTTAAGACATAGTTTTTTTTGAGTATTTTAAGCAAGAATTTAACCTATTAATTCTAGGAATTAAACAAAACAAACTATAGGGATTTATAGTCAGTTATATAGGGTGTGTACCTACAAGCCCATTGTCCCATAATTTAATTTTATATTTTTCAAGAGAGTTGTTAATACAAAATGTTAACTAGTATATTAAAGTAAGAAATAAATATAAATAGTTATAAATCTATTAAATACACTAGGAAATAAATTATATCCATATTCTATCATTATTAATCAATTCATACCAATCCTAAGTAGATAAGTTCTAAATTAAATACATAAATGATCTCTTATCTTTTCCATACTAAAATCCAAGCATCCTTTCTCTTCCCTGTCTAAATCGGCCTCCAAAAATTTGCCCAAAAAATAGTCTCATTTTCAGCAACTATAACAACTTTGAAAGGCCATATCTCCTAACTCTGAATCCGATTCGACTACAATTTTTTTATTTAGAACCATATTTAGGTAAGATTTTATAATCTAATTAATAGATTAATTTTTAATAACGAATTTTTGTATGATTTTTATAGTATCAGTTGTCCGTAAAACGAATATATTTTGGTGTTTTGCGATTATGAGAGTTTTAACGAAAACATGATCCCTTTAGTTTTTTTTTGGAAAGGTGACACGAATACCTACAACATAGTTTAATATCAAAGAATTTTGGATTTATATAAATATTTAGTATTACCTAGAAGTAGAAAGTGACTAAATAATATAGGTATGAGTACTTTGAAACCCAATAAATTCATATATATATATATATATATATATATATTTTATATATATATATATATATATATATATATATATATATATATATATATATATAAATTTTTTTTTTCAATGAAAAGGCATTTTATTGAATTGAAAAAGCGAGGCTCGAAACGAGCTTTACAAGTGCCAGGAACCCAGAAAAACGCAAAAGTCCTGGAAAACTAAGTAGAAGATACATCAGATTAGAAAGGCAAATATCAAAATTACGAAAAATTTCGAAAATGAGATGGGTGTGGGCACGCGACCCTAAGGAGAAATCAGCACGCTACCTGAAGCTACGGAGGCGCTGACCAGCGACACGAAACACGATTTGGGGGGTCCCTATTTTTTTTTTTTGGAAAGTAGCTTTTCGAATTTCGAAAGCAAGTTTCAAAAATTCGAAAAAACGAAACGACAGCTTAGCGGGAGCATGCCAAGCACACTACCAGAGGCTAGAGGTGGGTGGGCGCTGGACCCGATGAGGGTGGGTGGGCACGGGACCCCAGAAGCGGGTGCGGGTCTCGAAGCTACGGTGTGCGCAACGAAGCGCGACGGGTCCCGAAGCAGCCGGCGAGACGCGACGTGGGAGAGGAGGGGATAGAAGGGGGAAGGCGGGGAAGGCTGAAAGGGGGAGACGAGTCGACGTCTGCCGCCGGGGGCGGGCAGGGCGGCACTCGGAGGGGCGGAGGGGGAGGAGGAAGGGGAAAAGAGGAGGGGAGACAGGCCACCGGGCGGAGGGAGCGGAGGGCTCGACCTCCGGTGGCCAAGGCCGGCCGGAAGCTAGCGAATGGGCCCCCCCGCCTGCGATCGGAGGGCATAGCGGTAGCCGGACGCCGAAGGCGTCGACGCCGCCGGCTGCGAAAACACGACCGACGACTGGAAGGGGGAGGAAGACGTCGAGGAGGCCGCCTGGGGGTGGGAGGAGAACGGCGAGGCGTGGGACGGAGCGGGGGCGGGCCGAGGAGCTACCGTCATGGCCCACGAGAAGGGGGCCGCCGTCGTAGTGGGGATCACCGAGGAGGAGGAAGGGGAGGGGGAGGGGACGGGGGCACGACCATCGCCGCCGGGCGCCGGAGAGGGCGAGGACGTCAGCCACCAAGGAGCGGAGGAAGGGGGCGCCGCCCTCGAGGGAGGAGGCGTCGCTGGGGGGGAGCGTCGGCCACGCGAGGGGAGGCGCCGCTGCGAAGGCGGCCGCCGCAGCGGTGAGGGGCGGCGGCCACGAGAGAGGAGCGGCAGGAGGAGGCGCCGCTGCCGCTGCGAAGGGGGCCGCCGCACCGGTGAAGGGCGTCGGCCACGCGAGAGGAGGCGCCGGGGGGATGGGGGGCGGCCGGCGGAGGAAAGAGCCCGGCGTAGCCGCGGAGGAAGCTGCAGGAGGAGGAACCGGCGCGGAGACCCGCCTGGGCTGGCGACGCCGCTGCCGACGCTGACGGCGGCGCCGACGGGGAAGAGACAGGAAAGGGGAGAAGAAAGGGGGGGCCACTCGTTGGGGAGCCGGCGAGCGGAGGAGGAGGGCTCCACGAGGGGCATGGCCATGCACTGCTCGGCCAACCAGGGGAGGAGGGCCAGGCGCTGCCTCCAAGGGGGGTGAAGATGCCTATCGGCGTCGCCGGGCCTGGGAGGCCAACAGGCCAGCCGAGCCACCAGATGCCGGCTGGGGCGGTGGCCGGAGATGCTGGGAGAGGAGCTGGGAGGAGGGCTCCCGTCCGGGTCGGGCGCGCGCTGGTCGCCTGAGACCTAGGCATCTCCTTTATATATATATATATATATATATATATATATATATATATATATATATATATATATATATATATATATATATATTTTTTTTTTTTTTTTTTTTTTAAATTTTGTTACACACTCATGGCGCGAAGGCCTACAAACTCGGCCCAAAGACCACACAACTAGCCCAAAGGCCCGGACTTGTACTGCACTTGTATCGCACCGCACTACACTGCACCCATCTTACATTTTGGATGCCCTCATATTAATTCCTCCGTATATATATATATATATATATATATATATATATATATATATATATATAATCGAACATAGAATCTAGGCTAAACCTAACTCCCAAACTCAGTAATCTGAACCAAATACATGTATAGGCCTATTCTTTATGCTATATATATATTTATATATATATATATATATATATATATATATATATATATATATATATATATTAGTCAAAAGGACTTTTATTGATGTATCAGGCATAAAATGCTGAAGCCTATACAAGTAAGCGTGCCGAGCGCGAAGAAAGAACAAAAGCTAAGAACGAAACCGAGCACCAAAGGGCGCTGCAGACGGGCTAACGTAAAGCCTGCCAAAATGGGTCCGAGGAGTGGGAGCAGCAGTTTCTGAGCTTAAGAATTTGACGGAGGATCTCGCGGTTCAGTTGTGCCGCGGTGTATTGGCGATCTTCATACCGAAATTTGTTCCGGTTCTTCCAGAGGACCCAAATACCAGCGGCTGCAGCGATCTGATGACAATGGAAATCACCCCAGTTGACTAGCAGATCGTTGAAGCTCCCGGTCCGATGCCTCTTCCTACATTTTTGAGTAAGGTCACGCCAAATCTGATCAGCAAGATCTCTGGTGAACATGATGTGTTTAGCTGTTTCTGGTTTGTGGGAGGTACAGCAGTGGAAGCTAGATGCGACGCTGAAACCGATAGAGGTTAGGGAATCGTCGGTCGAAAGCTTCTTGTGCTGAGCTCTCCAGATCAGAAAAGACCACTTGCTGAGGATACACGATTTCCAAAATAGGGCTATCAAAGGGCACGGCACGCCGCCGCCCCTTACCTCACGCTTGACAGAGGCCATCGTGAATGAACCTCGGATGGAGGGGGCCCAAATCAGGTTGTTTGGGAGATCATTGAGCCAAACGTCCGCGTTTGTAATCGCATTCGCTGCCTCAGGCCCGATCCACTCTCTGATGCGATCCCATCTCCAACCCGAAGCGCTGTCCCACAGATCCCGAATCGTGCAGTTTAGGGGGGCGTTCGGGGATAGATGGTAGACCGTGTCGCTAATCCACCATTCGTGGCAGGGCGACGAGGTCCCGTTGCCAAGTCTCAAACGGATAAGGGGTTCTGCTAGATGACGTCCGTGGAGAATATGGCGCCAGGATGAAGAGGAACGGTTGTTGTCCACCACCGACGCTGGATGAGTGTGTTAGAAGTATCTGGCTTTCATGAACCGCGTCCAGATAGAGTTATGCGATCTAATATTCTACCACAATTTTATGGAGCAGGCATCCATAATGTGTGCTAATTTGATGAATCCGAGACCCCCTTCGTCCGTAGGTTTGGCCATCGTGTCCCAGCTGGCCCAATGGTGCTTGACCTTACCCTCTTGATGACCCCAGAAGAAGTTGGCGAAGAGAGCCTCCATGGAGGATAGAACCTTCGAAGGCGGGGAGCTGACGTCCAGGGTGTAGATAGGGATGGAAGACAGCACGTGCTTGATGAGGATCATCTTTCCTCCTGGAGAAAGAGTGGCGTTGTGCCAGCCCTCGATCTTCTTCCTGGTCTTGCTAACGAGCCCGGTGAAGATGCCCGAATTAGATCTGCCGTAGACCAATGGGCAGCCCAGGTGTCACAACCCATACCCTAGAGTAAGGGTACGAGACGTGGGTACGTCCAGCCTACGCCGCAGTGTTGACGGTAGAACGCTGTCCTAGGTCTCATGCATTTAACAGTATAAGGCTAAACAGTTTATACTCCCCGAATGGGGGTGACATAGCAGAAAGTAAACTCAATCACAACTAAGGCAGAAAGATAAGATAGAAAGGTAGACAGATATTGCTGAAAAGAAAGGAATCCACATGTATAAATAGAGAGTCTAAGTGTCTAAGATAAGTACATATCCCAAATCCCAAGTATCAAATATATACAGTCATCCAGAGAGTAATGTAAATAAAAACATCCTAGTCTAGAGGAGAGTCGTCCACAGCTTAAGGCTCCTGCTGCTGGTCCAGGTCTGTACTATCATCTAAGGTAGCCCCATAATAAGTGGGACAGCACGTCTCGTCCTCATCCTCTGTAATATTTCAACAGGTCCAGTCAGGACAGGAGCGAGCACAATACATCTCAACAAGTCATAACAGGAAAGAAAATATAATCATGCTAGAGAATAAAATACAGGAAACTGAAGAATAGCAGTATGTAAAAGAGAGACAGTAAGTAAATATCTATGATATATAAAGGAGAGACAGTGCTGTGATTCAGAGTACAAGATGAACATGTGAATGGCTTAGGACTGATTCATGACTACACTAAGAGCGATTCATGACTACACTACTTTGGATATTTATTCACATGACCCTTCATACTCCCCCGTACCCCAATCAATACACAAGTATCCAGTTAAGTTACGTTAAGATTTGTGACTAAACTACTTGACCCGTATAGGGTGATTCATGAATTGATTCGTGAAGGCTCGGTGATCATGAGAGTACATGAGTCACTAGCTGATTCTCGAAGATTCATGATAATAGAAGCAAGACATACGTGATGTAAGTGAAACACACAAGACAAGAGTATCTGATGCTCCCGAGAGGAATAACATCTCAAGAAGGGATCCATATAGTACTAATCCGTGTTACCAACGTGTCAGCATCAAGTAAGATAATCTAAAGCAGGAAATATAATCCTAAACAAGATATGAAATAATCAGAGAATGTACTCGCCTGCTATCTGAGTGTCCGGATAAAAAGTACTGTCCGAGGAGAGGTGTCTGGCTCCTAATCAGAACAACACAAGTCACAACAAGTCCAAAATGGTAACATGAAGTACTACTATACATTCTACATGATTCTAGATCAATCTAGACCAAAGTCAACTCTTGGTCAACTCTGGTCAACCCTAGAAGTCAAACTAGGTCAACCAAGTCAAATCTAAGTCAAACAAGTCTATACTAGTCTAACTAGTCTATTCTAGGCCTAATTAAGACTAAACAAGTCTAACTAAGCTCTCACTAGTCTAACAGACACACCATAGGCCAATACCATATATATATATATATATATATATATATATATATATATATATATATATATATATATATATATATATATATATATCACTATTCACATTATATATCACTATTCACATTATGAATATATATATATATATATATATATATATATATATATATATATATATATATACAAATAGAAATATGCCTAACACATTAGCTATCACACATATAGAAATTCCCATAATCCTACTCTACCATTCACACATCACATTAGATTAGGCATCTAATATATAGCTATAGGCATACTCACATATATAGAATATGTATACATTGTATTTCATAGAGAGGGGGAATAACATGTTAGATGTGTGTGTGAGAATGTCAAACATACAATGTGTGTGTGTGTGATGTGCTCCTAAGTGTCAGGATCATGTGAACCTGTGTTCACAGGAATATAGGTGAATTGAAACTTGTATGTGTGTGTATGTAGGATGTGTGTGCCACAGGGTTGTGTGTGTTTGCAGGAATTAGAGTGTGTGGACTGTACATGAATCTCAAGGACAGTAAGTCCAGTTAACAGTGTGTGTGATTGAGAGGAGGCAATGTGTTCATGTATGTGTGTTCCAGGAATAGAGTGTGTGCTGCTACAATGTGTGTGTCAAACATTAAACATGTGTGCAGGAAATGTGTGTTAGAGTGCTAAGAAAGGAACCTGTGTGTCATACAGGAGATAAATGACAGTGTCAAAACCATCTACTGGGATTAATGCAGCCTTGAACCAATTCCCTGTGTCTCAGATATGGGAAAAATGTTGACAGGGTATTAACAAACATGGGAATATCGACAGGTAATGTAACATGATCTGTGTTCTGTGTTCTCAGATGCAAGAATTCTCAGGTTTCAGATTTGAACCCAGGTTCAAATCAAGTGACAAGATAAATATTTATCATTGTGTTGTGTATAATTTGAATCTTAATCTCAGGAAATTAACTCAGGAATTGACAGTAAATATTGAACTACCATGAAACCTATGTATCAGTCCTGGCATTCAAAAGCCTAACTCATGCCAAAGTCTCTTTTATGGATCCAAAATCTATTCCATTAAGTGTAATCGAACTTAACATGAATAATCAAATATGTGGATCACTAGGCAATTTAAGACATTAGTTTAAAATAGGATTTGAATGGAATAACAGTTAGAAAGAAATTGAATATACCATGTATCAGTGGTATCAGCCACATACATCGACCAATTTTGAATCAACATGAAACAACAACCTAATCTACCATGTAAATCAAACTATCATATAGTAACTAACACGTAAGAGTAGTAATTGACAACTGAACAACAATTTAAAAATAGATTAAATGGGATTATCATAAGGGAAACTGGAATGGGAAAACAAGCATTAGTCGAACACCGAACCCCTGCCCAAATCAGATATTCCATTAATGATCAAGACCTATCCTAGCATGTAAATTTTACTAACAGAGATTAGGGAATATGTTAGGATACAATTTAGCATTTAATCACAATTAAACCATAATGTAAATCATTAACAACAGGAATTAAAAACAGTGAGGCACTCTGATACCTTATGTATCAGTCGACTGGGCACTTTCCAAAACCACATTCGATTTAACAATTCAAGAAGAACATTAGGTAGATAATTAATGGGGTATAATAGTGTGTGTCACATACACAAAATAGTGTCCTAAAACAGGACACACGAGTGTCCAAACCAACTCACACACACGCACGAGACTGGCACGAGTTCGTGTGACCAGTGCACGTGTCCAAACGCACCCGACACGCATCCGTTGGACACAAACCCTTGGGGATGACACGACAGTCATTGTCCCTCACTCTATGTCCAACCACACGTGTCCACGTGCTCTGTGCACTGAGCACGAACACGCTGGTAGCAGGGGACACTGCACGCTGCGCGCGCGCGCGTGTGCACGAGCGTGACACGACACGAAACCGACACGAGACACGCTCAGTCGAGCAAAAACATGTAAGCCACATCCAAACACAACTTCATATTCAAACAAAATACAAAATCTTGATCAAAATGCCCACTGTGGCATTTCGTCGAACACCTACGTTGGTTACTGATACGTGTCCGATACGGACACGTAAAGGACACGAAATCCAGCAAACCCTATTCCTACAGTACAAGGACACCTAGGGCTTGGTGTTTATGCAAATAAAACCTAATTTTAATGGATGAATAGAGTTATACCTATGTGTGTTCTTGACAACAAAAAGCCTCTTCAAAGGAGCTCTCCAAAAGCCACCCAAAATCTCTAAATTGTTTAAATCCTGAGTTGTGACTCCATAAATAGTAGGAGAACAGCGATTAGAATACTATGGAAGAAATCCCAATAAAAATGGAGCTCTATTGATTAAACTATGAAGAAATAAAATGAAGAAATAAAATGGAGGCTCACCTAGTTCTTAGGAAAAATGATAGAATATTGAAAGGAGGCACAACTTTCTAAAAGGATACTATATAGGCAAGGGGGGTCTTGGCCGGCCACTTAGCTTAGGGTTTGGGTTTCTAGGGTGCATCCAAGGGCTAGCAATGAATCAAGTCTAATGAGTGGCCTAGAATCTAGGGCTCCTTCCTAGTCCATTTGCAAACCACTCAACCTAGCTAAACATGACTCAAACCATAATCCAATACTAACTAATTCTCAATGTGGCTAACTAGACTAGCTATGACTAATCTAGGTTAGGCTAATCTAAACCACATGGAAATTAATTAAATAGTATTTAAATCACACCATTCAAATAAATCATTTTAAATTCCTAATAAAATATATTAAATTCAAATAATTCAAAAATGACAAAAATACCCTCAAACTAGGAATGTGGTAGTGACAAATCTACCCTCCATAAAAGAATTTTGTTCTCGAAATTGAAAGACGAAATGCAACTGATGAGAAGGATAGAAAGTATACCTCACGGTCCAAAAAGATATGGGTATCGCTCGCGTATCTCATCCTCCCGCTCCCAGGTAGACTCTCCTGGAAAATGATGCCTTAATGCGATGCGAACCAAAGGTATCACTGGTTCCTCAGTACCTTCTTTCGTCGATCCAGAATCTCTACTGGCTGCTCTGGATAGCTGAGAGAAGGCCCAACCTCAATCTCTGAATGGTCAAGCATATGGCTAGGATCAGCCACGTACCGTCTCAACTGTGATATATGAAATACGTTATAGACCCCCACTAGTGCAGGTGGCAAGTCTAGTCTGTAAGCCACGTCGCCTATCACGCCTCGACCCAGAATCACCCGAATCATCGTCCTCGCAGGGGGCGTGATGCCGCACGAGCCTGGAGTTGCGCTCGTATAAGGCAAGATGACAAGTTCTCAAATGGTTATCTTTTGATTCGATATTTAACAACAAAAGAAAATAGAGTATACGAAACAAATTCTTTTTATTGATATCCGAAACAGAGATTACAAAGGCTTTCGATAGCCTAACAATACATGCCAGATTGGCTACAACACTCAGGTTCTCTCTTGCCCACAAAGGATTTTACCGTTCCATACATCATGCCTTCTATATCTCGGCCGCATCAATCTAGCTGCGTAGTCCGAGCGTCAATACGATAGCACGCTTCAATGCGCTTCGGCATTCCAAGCCTTAACACGTTCAAGCAACGCTTCGCTGCGAGCAATCCATTCTCTGCACCCTGCATAAAGCTGGTGGGGGATCAGTACATTCGTCCTCGCATGTACTGAAGCAAAGATCATCTTTCCAAACCGATATTTTAATATTTATGTTGAATCATACAACTTAGCTTATGATCTTGCTATGTTCTCCTTATGGTCAATTTTATGGCATCTTCAAAAACGTAAAGCATGTTATAATAGCAGCATGTTATCGAATTGAATAGGCAAACAAACAAGCAATCTCGTGTTTGATTCGTGGTACGACTTACCAAGTCGACGCACTCGCCCTTGCACCGACGCAAGGTGAATACGCTGTAATCCTTCCCTGTCATATTATTGTGCATCTCTAATCAAGATCTCTATGCGGGATGCATATGCGCCTACACTTTCAATCTATCGTTCCTTAACTATATGAGGGCCGTTGGTGTATCTGTGCCAGAATGGACTAAAGGAGTTCCTTTCTTTTCTCTCATTTTTTTTTCTCTATTTGTCGGGATGCCCGGCGTTTCACAGGTGGGTTGCTGGCCCAACAACCGAAACGTTCCCACTGCATGCCATCATTTGTGGCTTTTTCCATCTATAAGACGAGCGCTACTCGTTTAAGGATGTGCGCCTACAAAGATTATTCGAATCCCTCCGCGGCCAATCGGTTCCGGGGCGCTTCTCCGACATTTAACCGTTTTGGGGGAAACAACCGTGCACGGGCTATTATCACAATTTAATCTCGAGCCCATTCCAATCGACCATGCAACGCCCTATCATTCAAGTAATCAAATTCAAACAATCAAACATAGTCTTGAGTCTGAGACTCAGACTTATCATCTCGCATCTCTTTCATTAGCTTTCTGTATTCTTATATTTTATACTTTGTTTCAATGATTCAATGGCATCGTGCCTTAACTCAATGCTCGTCAACCGAACGACCCGAAGGTCTTGAACACCTTTCGAGGCACCATGTCATATCCGACAGTTCTGCCACATTCATGCCACAACTGTATTCTCTCGCAACGAAGCCATCTTTTATTATCCCGTGCACGTAGGCACGTTTCGACCGTATCCCCATGTTCTATAACTTAGCATTCAATGTTCAGGGCTTGCGCGCTAGGGCGCTCGCCTATTGTCTTTCAATGTTCTAGCCTCTAACTCGTACAGCAAAGGCATGGTATGGTTCGTACACTAAGGCACTCGCCGATTACAGTTATCCTATGTTCTTACGGCTTGCGCACCGAGGCGCTCGCCTTAGCGACATCCAATGTTCCATAGCGACTCGTGCATTTGATGCACGTTTCATTTCAATTGTTCTAACTTAGTGTTCGACTCACACTATAATTTATCTCCGATCGGACCACGTCCGTGGCGTCGATAGGTTAACTTTAGCATACAATGATATATTTGACTTATCGAAGAAGGAGTAAAAAGAAGTCAATCCTCCCTCCTTTGAGTTGATATTCCTTCGTCGTTTTGCCGAGCCGATGCGGCTCGATTCCATAACTTTGTTGCACGGCCACTCTCCTGACTTAGCCATTCGAGCACTTCGTGCTTCATTGAGTTATACGTCCGATTTGCCTTAGCGTGCCCAAGTCTTAGCCCGTTGCAAGGCGACGATTTGATTTTGCGGACCCCTTACTAAATATTGCAAAAGATTGACCTCTAATATTTTCCCGTCAAAGTATAACCTGCACACGAAACCAACTAAAATCAATACTTGCATCGATTCGGACTTGCGCCTTAGTCGATTCGATTTCTTAGAATCTTCGAGCCAATTCAACGCACTCATCCTTCGGGGCAACGCGGCGCTTCGCATCGATTCAACTCGATGCATTCTTTCGGGACAAGGCAACTCTTCGCATCAACTTAGTTTGATGTATTGCTCGGGACAACTTAACTCTCGCATCGTTTTGCATCGATACATTCCCTTGCATCAACGTGACTCGTTGAGTCAACGCTTCAGCGTAATGCGCCATGAGGAGCGGGGCATTACAGAATATACCACTCAAAACAAGGTTCATCCTCGAACCAAAACCAACACTCCGACTAAGTGTTTTATAGATCGTATCACGATCTCGTCCCGCCAACGTTGTTCAATCTCACACTATCTTGCAAGCTTTCATTTTAACATTTCAAGTCTTCCCTGCAGCTCGATTTGAATTTTGTATACAACTCGATTTGGATCCATACCTATATTCAAGGCGACCCGAAGATATATGTATTTTGACCAATTCCAGTGGTAGCAAATTAGAACAAAGCTGACAGGTAAATTTCAATCCTATGCTTGCCATCTCGTACTCTCGATCGAACTTATCCTTAGCAACCGTTCTCGAAATTTCATCGCATACGTATATTCGATACATACGTGATTTATTCAATAAATCACTGCACGCGACGCGATTCATAATCGCCTTTCTCGTTTCGTATGTTTCATCGGGACTATCAATTCTACGCATTGCGTCAAGCCATCGCGCATCCAATCACAACGAGTCTCCGCAACGCCTTGCGTTCGAAGTCGCTATCCAACTATTTTCGAAGTCTTGCTTATGTAACTTATCTCGATATAATTTCTTTATCAATATTCGGGACTACGCCCGTTAGGTTACTTACGTAGTCCCCGTGCTTAACTTCTCCCAACGCAACTTTAAATTGACATTGCACAAAGGCCATAATCTATCCGACATAAAAGTTTACATCAAGGCGACAGTGCTCAAGGCAACGATCGCCTGAGCACGAAGGTCTTTACGACGCATCTTACGTTCAATTTCCTAATGAGTAGGAATTCACTAGCCAAATTCCCAACTTATCCATCTCGCAACATCGAATACAAGTTCGATTCACGCAAGCTCAATTGCAAGGTGAATCCGAATCTAACGACATGACTCATAAGTCATTTCCTTATCATTCCTTCTCGTGCATAGCACGTTTCTCGCAATCGACTATCCGAATAACCAAGTCCGTTGGTGAATTCTAGTTTGACCGTCGACCAACATAACCATTCAAGTATTCATACGACGAATACTCAAAATCTAACTATATCATTCTCAATCGAAAGCTGTTCCAACAATTCTCGATCGCCTAGACTTATCGTCAACATGCACCGTATTATATTTTTTATCGGTGCAATCTCATATGCGATATCGCATGGGTCATCTTACGGTCTGCAGCATTCAATTTGATTTGGCGGTCAAGTCTTCTAGGGTCAGCTGCCCCGAAGCTACGCTCGATAATTGTGGATCATCACCGAAGGATAGTTTACTATGAACCATGCTATATCTTATTTTGGAGCCAAATTACGTTCCGACGATTCTATACGACTACCCAATTTCTGACAAAACCATTTCTATCGGCGCAACTGATGCACAACTATCCTCCGAGTCAAGTCATGCACTGTTGTCGATGATTTTGCAATTTACGAAACATCTACTCGCAACAAGTTTGAGTCTATCTTATTCACGGTCGGCACACGAGATGCTATACGCATCGAGCAATCGTTGATGACTTATAGTCTCGTCTTGATTAATCATAAAATTTATGATCAACCAAGTTCGTTCATTCTCGTATCGTTACTTACAAAATTTTGATAGCACAAGGCGCACTCTATTTTGTATTCTCACATCGCTTACGTTTTCTTGCGTATCGATCTTGATAGTTCATATCAATTTCGATAGCAATTGGGTCGACTTCGAATCCGTTTCGACGTCAACTTAACTCGCATCGCATACATCCAACTTCGCAACGAGCTTTTCCATATGCATCAACTTGTTTTCCGATTCACCGCATCCAGCTATACTTTGATCGCGTAACCGAGTTACCGATTATCCAACATCGTGCCCTCGAGTTATACGATCTCACCCTCTAAGTTTTGCGTGTTTTCAGTCGTACTCAAATGAGTGTCGTCGTAACTTAACCAACTATTTCATAGGCACGGTTTCTCGCGTCAACCAACTTTCTTACCGAAGTTGCACATCGTACGATACGATTATAATTCACAATGCCCAACATTTCTATCGAAATCGCAAGTCGTGCGATTCGATTCGCCTTAGCCGAACATTTCTATCGAGATCACAAGTCGTACGATTCGATTCGTCTCGTCCAACATTTCTACCGAGATCGCAAGTCGTGCGACTCATTTATAAGTTCAAGTTTTTCCTTCCCGTCGATCCGATTATTGCCTTCAAGGCATAATCGTTTTGCTAGTCTCGGTCGTCCGACCAAGTTATAACTTCCGTCCGACGTATCGTTCATCGATATGAGTCTCGCCTTATCGTCCCAACCAATTTTCGAAGAACACTTGCATCAACGTACCGTCATACAAATTTTCAATCGAGTCTCGGTACTCCCCTATCCGTTGCGGACAAATCTTCCGCAATTCTAACAACACGTCGATACAATTCATCGCTCAAGTGCTATACCATATACCACTCGAGATCGAGTCATTCATCGCCTATGTGGTATGGCATATACCATTCGGAATCAAGCTATTTCCCTCGTACTATACTCAGTATAACCCGACAATCTTTTCCGACTCACGATTTCTGCAGTGATCGTGCTTGATCACAACTGTAACTTTGATTCTATCAAAATCTGACACAACTCGGTCAATATTCTCGCTTGCTAACATAAGTTTGGTGTGCAACCGAACGATTCGTTCTATCGATTTATGAATTCAAATCTTTTCTTACGTTGCATCTCGTACAACAATTTATTTGATATGCGTTGCACCTCGTGCAACAAATTTTACTTTTGATACGCGTTGCACATCGTGCTACGATTTATTTCCGACACTTTCATTCCATTTTATACAACGATTCAATTCCAATTTCCTTTGCACTTCGTGCAACGATTAATTTGATATGCGTTGCACCACGTGCAATGATTTTTACTTTTCAATACGTGTTGCACATCGTGCAACGATCATTTCCAATATTTACCGTACCTCATGCAACGAATTACTCTCGACTTTCTAAGTCAATGCATAATCCGTTTAACACATTCGGTATTGGCTTATCACTTCTCACTTTTATTTTAACACATATTCACCATTACTCGTTGCACTTTGTGCATCATTTTATTTCTCATTCAATATGTTACATTGCGACAACATCTCAAATCGTATTTCATAATTTATTGCGCTTACAGCAACTAACATTTTTACGGCTCGTTTGCATTCAATGCAATATACCCCTCACGACTTTCTTAGCAAACATCGTGTAATTTCCAAAACACATGCGAAAAAATTACACGATTTGTATTAGACTTATTGTATGGAACATCCAGTGCGGCATCGAGTAGAGTCAAGAGTGATATCAAGTGGTGGCGGGCAACTTTTCGAATTGTAATGAAGCAAGCGTCCAGAGGAAATTGAGCCTAGAGCTCTGATACCAATTTGTCACGCCCCGACCCGGAATCACCCGAATCATCGTCCTCACAGGGGGCGTGATGCCGCACGAGCCTGGAGTTGCGCTCGTGCAAGGCAAGATGACAAGTTCTCAAATGGTTATCTTTTGATTCGATATTTAACAACGAAAGGAAACAGAGTATACGAAACAAATTCTCTCTATTGATATCCGAAACAGAGATTACAAAGGCTTTCGATAGCCTAACAATACATGCCAGATTGGCTACAACACTCAGGTTCTCTCTTGCCCATAAAGGATTTCACCGTTCCATACATCATGCCTTCTATATCTCGGCCGCATCAATCCAGCTGCGTAGTCCGAGCGTCAATGCGATAGCATGCTTCAATGCGCTTCGGCATTCCAAGCCTTAACACGTTGAAGCAACGCTTCGCCACGAGCAATCCATTCCCTGCACCCTGCATGAAGCTGGTGGAGGATCAGTACGTTCGTCCTCGCATGTACTGAAGCAAAGATTATCTTTCCAAACCGACATTTTAATATTTATGTTGAATCATGCAACTTAGCTTATGATCTTGCTATGTTCTCCTTATGGTCAATTTCATGGCATCTTCGAAAGCGTAAAGCATGTTATCATAGCAGCATGTTATCGAATTGAATAGGCAAACAAACAAGCAATCTCGTGTTTGATTCGTGGCACGACTTACCAAGTCGACGCACTCGCCCTTGCACCGACGCAAGGTGAATACGCAGTAATCCTTCCCTGTCATGTTATTGTGCATCTCTAAGCAGGATCTCTATGCGGGACGCATATGCGCCTACACTTTCAATCCATCGTTCCTTAACTATATGAGGGCCGTTGGCGTATCCGCACCGGAATGGACTAAAGGAGTTCCTTTCTTTTCTCTCCTTCTTTTTTCTCTATTTGTCGGGCTGCCCGGCATTTTACGGGTGGGTTGCGGGCCCAACAACCAAAATGTTCCTGCTACATGCCATCATTTGCGGCTTTTCCCATCTATAAGACGAGCGCTACTCGTTTAAGGATGTGCGCCTACAAAGATTATTCGAATCCCTTCGTGGACAATCGGTTCCGGGGCGCTCCTCTGGCATTTATCCGTTTTGGGGGAAACACCCATGCACGGGCTATTATCATAATTTAATCTCGAGCCCATTCCAATCGACCATGCAACGCCCTATCATTCAAGTAATCAAATTCAAACAATCAAACATAATCTTGAATCTGAGACTCAGACTTATCATCTCGCATCTCTTTCGTTAGCTTTCTGTGTTCTTACATTTCATACTTCGTTTCAATGATTCAATGGCATCGTGCCTCAACTCAATGCTCGTCAACCGAATGACCCGAAGGTCTTGAACACCTTTCGAGGCACCATGTCATATCCGACAGTTCTGCCACATTCATGCCACAACTATATTCTCTCGCAACGAAGCCATCTTTTATTATCCCGTGCACGTAGGCACGTTTCGACCGTATCTCCATGTTCTATAACTTAGCATTCAATGTTCGGGGCTTACGCGCTAGGGCGCTCGTCTATTGTCTTTCAAAGTTCTAGCCGTCTAACTCGTGCAGCAAAGGTACGGTATGGTTCATGCACTAAGGCACTCGCCGATTACAGTTATCCCATGTTCTTACGGCTTGCGCACCGAGGCGCTCGCCTTAGCGATATCCAATATTCCATAGCGACTCGTGCATTTGATGCACATTTCATTTTAATTGTTCTAACTTAGTGTTCGACTCACACTATGATTTATCTCCGATCGGACCACGCCCGTGGCGTCGATAGGTTAACTTTAGCATACAATGATATATTTGACTTATCGAATGAAGGAGTAAAAAGAAGTCAATCCTCCCACCTTTGAGTCGATATGCCTTCGTCGTTTCGTCGAGCCGAAGCGGCTCGATTCCATAACTTTGTTGCACGGCCACTCTCCTGACTTAGCCATTCGAGCACTTCGTGCTTCATTGAGTTATACGTCCGATTTGTCTTAGCGTGCCCAAGTCTTAGCCCGTCGCAAGGCGATGATTTGATTTTGCAGACCCCTTACTAAATATTGCAAAAGATTGACCTCTAATATTTTCCCGTCAAAGTATAACCTGCACACGAAACCAACTAAAATCAATACTTGCATCGATTCGGACTTGTGCCTTGGTCGATTCGATTTCTTAGAATCTTCGAGCCGATTCAATGCACTCATCCTTCGGGACAACGCGGCGCTTCGCATCGATTCAACTCGATGCATTCTTTCGGGATAAGGTAACTCTTCGCATCAACTTAGTTTGATGCATTGCTCGGGACAACTTAACTCTCGTATCGTTTTGTATCGATACATTCCCTTGCATCAACGTGACTCGTTGAGTCAACGCTTCAGCGTAATGCGCCGTGCGGAGCGGGGCATTACATCGCCGACTCTCCCGCTGATAACGAAAGGGCCGATGAAGCGCGGGCTAAGCTTCCCACCTCCACTAAAACGTATCGTACCACGAGTCGGAGATATCCTCAAGAAATCCTGGTCTCCAAACTAATCACAAGCAAGGTCTCAATTTAATTATGATAAACAAATATGATCAAAATCACAAACACAAACCCTAAATCTAATCCTATCTCTAATCTGTACCTCAAACTCCAACGGCCTCCGGTGGCTATCGGTCCAGTACCGATGTCTGTCCTGCGCCATGCGAAGTCTGTCCCTGATGAGCTTCACCTTCTCGGCTGCATCAACAACCATCTCTAGTCCCAATAAAGCTCGCTCACCAACATCATCCCAAGATAAGGGTGTACGACACCTACGCCTATACAGAGCTTCGAAAGGTGACATCTCTATGCTGGCCTAAAAACTGTTATGGTAAGCAAACTCCACCAAATGTAGGTGATCCTCCCAGGAACCTCCAAAGTCCAAGACGCACGTCCGCAGCATATCTTCGAGCGTCTGAATAGTCCTTTCTGACTGTCCGTCCGTCTGGGGGTGGTATGCAGTACTAAACTTGAGCTGAGTGCCCAAGCTAGTCTGCAGACTCCTCCAGAAATGGAAAGTAAAGCGACTATCCCGATCTGAGACGATGCTGACCGGAACCCCGTGAATCCTGACTATCTGCCGCATGTACATCTCCGCAAGTCTCTCTGTAGACGTACCCACCTTGAATGGCAAGAAGTGGGCCGATTTGGTCAACCTGTCAACGATGACCCAAATCGCATCTTTTCCTCATGGTGTACGCAGTAACCCAGATACGAAATCCATAGTAATATGCTCCTACTTTTACTCGGGAATAGGCAGCGGCTACAATAATCCACCGGGCCTCTGCCTCTCTGCCTTGACCTGCTGACAGACCAAGCATCTAGCTACGAAGCGAGCTACCTCCCACTTTATCCCGTACCACCAAACATGCTCCTTCAGATCTCGGTACATCTTGTTGGCACCAGGGTGTATAGAGTACTGAGATCTGTGGGCCTCCTATAAAACCTGCTCCCTGAGCTCTCCGCTGGGCACACATAACCTGGAACCATGCCTCAAGGCACCATCCTCTGCAAGATAAAACTTGCCATCCACCAGCCCTGCTCGAACCTGCTCTCGGAGACACCGCAGAGCAACGTCCTAAAACTGTGTCGACTTGATCCTCTCCACCAAGTCTGACTGAATCTGCAGGCCCCATAACTGCATCTGAACTCCGGGCACGATCACCTCAATCTCCAGGCTCTCCAAATCAGCAAGCAAGTGACGGTCCATGGTCAAACACATGGCTGTTGGATACCTACTCAAGGCATCGGCAACCACGTTAGCATTTCCTGGGTGATACTGAAGTGATATGTCGAAGTCCTTCATCAACTCTAGCCATCTGCGCTGCCTCATGTTGAGCTCTTTCCGTGTAAACACATACTTTAAGCTCTTGTGATCTGTAAAAATCTCCACCCTCTCTCCATACAGGTAGTGCTTCCACAACTTCAGAGCAAAAATCACTGCTGCCAGCTCCAGTTCATGGGTAGGATAGTTCTTCTCATGGGGACGTAATTGCCTGGAAGCATAGGCAATCACCTTCCCATGCTGCTGCAAGACACAACCCAGCCCCTTTCCTAAAGCATCACTATAGATAGTGAATCCCCCTGATCCTGAAGACAATGTCAGAATCGGAGCTCTCGTAAGCCGCTTCTTCAACTCATCAAAAGCTGTCTGACACTCCTTTGACCAAACATACTCAGCATCCTTCCGGGTCAACCGAGTCAACGGCTCTGCAACCCAGGAGAAATCCTGCACAAATCTTCTATAATATCCTGCCAGCCCCAAGAAACTCCTGATCTCTGCCACTGAAGTCAGCGCTGCCCATGCCTCAAATACTACGATCATCTTGGGGTCAACTGAGATCCCATCTCCAGTCACCACATGCCCCAAAAAGTCAACCCGGTCCAAGAAGAACTCACACTTGGAGAGCTTCCCATAAAGCTGCTCCTTCCTGAGAGTCTCCAGCACTATCCTCAAATGCTCCTCGTGCTCCTTCTCAGTCTTGGAATACACCAAGATGTTGTCAATGAACACCACCACGAACTTGTCCAAGTACTGGTGGAACACCTTGTTCATTAGGTTCATAAACACTGCTGGTGTATTGGTTAGCCCAAACGGCATAACCAAAAACTCAAACTGTTCGTACCGCATCCTGAAAGCGGTCTTGGGAATATCCTTCCCCTTCACCTTCACCTGGTGATAACCTGACCTCAAATCAATCTTGGAGAACACCTGAGCTCCGTTCAACTAATCAAAGAGATCATCGATTCGCGGCAGTGGATATCTGTTCTTGATCGTCAGATTGTTGAGTGCCCTGTAGTCAATACACATCCGCACTGATCCATCCTTCTTCGGCACAAACAATACTGGTGCACCCCATGGCGACAAACTCGAACGAATGAAGCACTTGTCCTACAGCTCATCCACCTGCTTCTCCCGCTCCACCAACTCACTGTTGTTCACTCGATAGACGTACTGAAAGATGGGTTCCGCTCCTGGAATCAAGTCTACCGAGAACTCAATATCTCTTTCTGGTGGCAATCCAGGCAACTCCTCTGGAAAAACATCCATATACTCTGCTATCAAGGGGTGTGGAATCGTCTTCTCCTCAACCGAGACTCCGCAGAAAACTCTGCTGCTCTACTCCACCTGACGTCTGGAGTGCTCAAACTCTGGCTCCCCCGACACTCTGAAGAGAACTCTACCCCCTCTGCAATCAATGCTGGCGTGGTGCCTGCTCAACCAATCCATACCGAGTACTATATCGTAGTTCGGCAATGGCATTACGAGCAGGCTCACCTCCAACTCACGGCCTCCCAAAATAACACTTCGACCCTTACAAACATCACTCACGAGGATAATGCCACCCCCAATCATGATCTTGTAAGTCATAGGCAACGATTCAGCTATGATACCGTGTCTAACCGCAAATGATACTGATACAAAGCTATGCAAAGCACCGAAATCAAATAATGTAAAAGCTAGACTGGAGTCGAGAAGAATCGAACCTGCGATCTGCTCTCCTATGGCCTCCGCATCCTCGGCTGCCATGGCGAAGGCTCGCCCCTGCTGGCCTCCTCTGGCCTCCTGTTGGTGCTGAACGAACCTCTGCTGCTGTGTCGGCAAGGGTCCCTTCTGCTGCTTGTAGGAACCCTAGAGGGGGTGAATAGAGTCAAGCTAACTAATCAAGCACTTAGCACAAGCTAATGGGCAATTTAAAAATATAAGTGCAAGAGAAGAAGCAATAACAATACCGATACACGATATATCCTGGTATCCTCCCAAGAGGCACTCCAGTCCCGGAACTCTCTCCGGCTTTAATCCACTATTTGAGCAAATAATTACACACGAGTTTGGATCCGAAGAACTCGCCAACTTCTTACACGAGAGCTTTAATCCGAAGGCCTCTCCGACTTCAACCGAGAGTTTGGATACGAAGACTCTCCAACTTCAACCGAGAGTTTGGATACGAAGACTCTCCAACTTCAACCGAGAGTTTGGATACGAAGACTCTCCAACTTCAACCTTTCACAATTGGTTTTGATCTCCTTATACAATATGATGAAGGTCTTACTTTTCAACTCAATAACTCTAACACAATTTGTGGATGGCAAATGAAAGCTTTGTAGAGTTGTTTGTGGATAGGCTTTGGTGGTTTAGAAATTTTTAGGCTTAAAGCATCAACCTTGAATGAAGGGGTTTCAAGGCTATTTATAACCAAAGCATTGAAAAGAGCCAAAGACAACTTTTCAGTCAGCGATCGGCATACCGCCGGTATGAGTCGACATACCGTCGGTATACCGGTCTGGGATTGCAACGGCTCGAAATATAGCCGTTGGGATCATTTAATGCTGGAAATCCGACCGTTGGACTTTCAACGTTACTGAACCGGTATACCGTCGGTATGCCGATTTTGTATACAGAAAACTTTCTGTAAACAAATCGGTATACCGTCGGTATAGACCGGTATACTGTCGGTATGTCGGTTTGCATCCAAAAATGATCCTGGGCTAATTTCTACCCTAGCTTTCGATTTTACCATCCATTTTTTGTGTTTACAATTATTCCTAAGACTCATTACAGACTCCAGATATACTGTAGCAGGTGCAGGCTTCTTCAGAGTCTTGAAATGATGATGGCATAGCATGGCTTCTTTCCTTGATAGATGTTGGCTTTTTCCCTTGGCGGCAGCTGTCCAAAGATATCCAGTTTGTGAAAACTGAATACCTTTCGGGGGCTTCATCCCCGAACCCCCGACGAGGGGCGCTGCCCCCTCGACCCCCGTCCGCTGACCGGGCAGCGGAACCCCCGAGTGCTTGGCTCCGGAGATGTTGTCGGGTGGTTCAGAGAAATCTTGTGGGATCCATCGTCTTTGGCCCACCATGATTTCTTCATTGTATATGTCCACATTGATCTTGCTTATTGCTTTTCTGCCTGTACATGTTAGACGAACAAAGCAATATACATAGAAGCAAGTATGATAAGTTTAATGCACATTTGGACAATGCTGAGTTTAAGTATAAGTACTAAGGTGACAGCATAAATGTTATTGATATCATAATGATTAAAAATTAATTGAATAACCAAAATCAAAAACATAGTTTTGATTTTGGCAACCCGATTAAATTTAAGATAGATAAGCTCGTATCACTAATATGTAAACCAATAGGCACATATCACCAAGATATAAGTATAAGTAGAAATGCTATAGCGATAGTATGAAGATTAGTGATAGTGAAATGCTAAACTTAACAGATTAACCATATTCAAAAATATGATACAATCATTGGGCCAACAATCTCCCCCTTTTTGATTATGGCAAATTGGTTAAGTTTAGTATGGACAGAACAGATGCATGTATCACTAATATACAAAAGACATAAGCAATATCACTGAAAGCATACTACTTAGATTACTTATAAATACATACTTAAAACATACTTCTCCCCCTTTGACATGATCAAAAATACGCTCCTCCGTACTAATAGATAAGAAATCAATCTTAAGTACATAAATCAGAGCATGAGGAAGGCATAGACAATCATGATCAAGTTATACTAATTGAGGAACAATAGGAGAAGTGTGTAAAGACAAGTGTATAAAACTACATACCAAATGTAGAGTACTAAATAGAAAATTGCTTGTCAAAACACAATATGGTTGGTAAAACTAAAAGTATTTGAAAAACAAGAAATAAGTAGTTTACCAACTTGAAATCCAAGGAATAAATCCAAAACACAATAGGATATGAAATATTGCTCTAGTTTTGGAAGAGAACTATGAAATAAAGAATTTCAAACAAAAGCCATAAGGAATAGATAATTGCAACTAATAGATACCAATTGAGATATGATATTAAATAAACTTGATACCAATTGAAAAGATGTAAACTTGAAACATTGATCAAAGAAACGATTAATAATCATAATTGTCCACAAATAAATATTGGAACAAAATAAAAGAATGATCAATGTAAAATATTACAATTGATATAAAGTAATCTCATTATTTGCAAAATCTATATGCTTATCCAAGTTCATGCATTTGAACTCAATTACCTTATCATGCTATATGAATACCCTTTAGATAAACATGAAGGTAAAGGAGAAAAATACTTGAGAAAGAGAAATTCAGTCGACTTGAATGCTCTCCCTCAAAGTACTACCAAAGGTGATAAAAATCATGAATTTTGGATAAGTCCTCAATAAGGAAAGCCAAATCAATTAAGCATATAAGGAAAGCGAAAGCAATGAAAGCATAATATTCATCAAGATAAAATCTAAAAGTTAATATTAGCAAGATGACATATTTAACCCATATGAAAGGGAGAGATAAGATAATAAGGACAATCACATACACTCTCATAAACCCTTCAAAATAAAAATTTTATGACCTCAATCAATAAGATATGAAAATGAAGAAAATATGGGTCCATGATAAACTATGTATACGACATATTAGAGGGTATAGATGAATTAAAACAATTTATTTGCTCCCCCTCAAAATATGTATAACTAGTTTCAAAGCACTTATAGCATCAAAATCTAGGGGTAAATCAACTATGGATTTCTCCCCCTTGCTCAATGCATATAAGGCTATAAAATTGTCATAAAATGAGTAATGTCATCTTTAGTCAAGAAGAGATATCCAATTAAAACTTAATAAAGATGAGAATTCAAAAAAATATTCCAATATAGCACATGTAATCAAAAGATGTCATCATAAAAAAGAATAAAGACAGTTAAATCAATCATGATGAGAGTCAAAATATTGCTCAAAAATAAAATAAAAATAAAACTCAACATCATATCCATGATTATCTATTTAAGAAAGAATCAACCAATTTATTACTTTACATGGACTAGGTATGTTTCACCATATATGTACCCATCAACAGGTAAAATCCAAACCTTGCTAATGGTAAATAATAAACCATAAAGTTCAAATAGCAAAGGCCCATATGTGGCAATCCATGAGTAGTCAAAGTAGAGTAATAAATTAGTCTGATACTCACATAATAAGATATATAGGACTACTCAACCATTAGGATCTTTTATCAATAAAAATAAACAAATTAAACATGATCCAACAAATCTCATAAAGAAAATCCCAAATCCATATTTATGATAAAATCTCATAAATCAATAAAAAATATAGAAAAGAGTCATTCTCATTTAAATGATTGCAAATATAATCAAGAAGAGATGTAAATAATATACGATGAAATCATAACTCAAAAGTGAGAGAAATTTAAGAGATACATGCTAATGAATAATAAGGAAGGAGACTTAAAGAAAGGAATCACAAACCTCCAAGAGAAACAAGATCTAATCAAGAATTTGTAAAACTAGTTTTAGAGAACAAGCATATGTATCTAAAATAGGATACAAATTACATTTAGAAGAATCACAGATATTGTTTATGTAAACCAGCAATTCATATATAGATAGAAAAGAAAAACAATAGCTAGATGAGTGAAAGTGAACATAGATTATGTAGCTCAACAATATATCATAAATAAGCCAGCTACATAACTAATTTAAGATCAATGAGTTAAGTTATTAACAAGATAAAGTGCTCATTAAATCTTAAGTCACAAACACTAACGATACTTGCTTAAGCATAGAGTTCACAATTAAGGACATACATTTTGAATGATCAAAATGATTTATAGACTCTTTACTAAGCAAGGATAAGAGCAAGAAGATAGTCAAACAAAAATTAGCTAGACTCTTATCAAAATATGGCCAAAGAGATATTCAAGAAAACACAATAACATAAATCTCTTTGCCAAGTAATGAGATTAATCCAAGATAATAAATTAATAGATCGATCTAGAGAATGCAAAATATTATAGCCATTATGCAATAAGTGTATTCTCTAGAAATGAAAAATCTCAACACAAAAGCTCAAACCATAGTAGCTAAAGTCATAAGAAATATGATGTATCAATTTACAAGTATTCTCATGTGCTACAAAAATCATTGAGCAATAATAATTCAAAAGAAGCATAAATCCAAGGAATGAGCAAGGAAAGATAATTAAGATCAAGAAAGTTATAAATGAGCTAAAAATATCAAGAATCATATTTTACGAAAATGCTTTCATAGTGCACAATAGGAGTATATAGAAGATATAGATTTAAAAATGTGCACTAAAAACGGAGGTAAATATAAAAACAAGACAAAGCACAAAACCAAGTGATTCTTAAAAGAACTTCCATAATTAGTCATGAGCAAGAAATTAATAAATATTTCCTCTCAACATCCTAACTTAAAGGTATAAAACAAATAGATATCAAAAGTTAGGAATCATTTATATATATAAAACTATATATATCACGAATAGGCATACATAAAAAATCAAAAATCAATTAAGAACATGTATCCATAATGCCAACCAAAAGTCAAGAAGATATCATCAAAAGAAGACTTTAAGGAAGAAGCCAATTGATTCAAGAAGAACAAATTTGGTCAATGGAATCAATAGCTAAGGTATGAGATAAGCAAAAGTTTGAAGGTAACAAGTATATTTAAATACTCTTCAAGTCAATATAAAACTTTCGCTTAACTCATATGCCCAAATAAAGATATTTATACTAAAAAATATCAACATAAGAAATACATGATCTACATGTAAATGAAAATTTTAATGAATATAGTCATGTATCCTTAATGAATGTTTGAAAAACTATCACAAATTCAAAACACATATAAATAAGCTTTATTAGGCAAAAACATAATTGATTCATAAGATGTTTAATAAAAATAAAATATGAAAATCAATAAAGAATATATTATGTAAGCACAAGGTTAAAAAGGAAGTATAATTGTATACTTGTCAAGTGATAAGAAGCTTGTGCTAAACATATATATTCACAAATATCGATTTAAAGTAAATATTACATATTAAGGAGAAATCGGTAAGAAGTAACTATTTCAAAAACTTTAAAGACGGAGAGTTAAAATCATATTAACTCAAATCAAAATCAAGCTCCTATGGACTAGAGTGATATGCATGCTTCATAATATAGAGATTAAGAATAACAAGCATTCATAAATCAAATATGTCACACTTAATAGAAAATGAGTGATAAACTATATAGTGTGAACTAATCATTTAAGCCGAGTAACTAGTCATGCTAGATAAAAGAATTAATAAGAAAATTAACTAAGCATGCTAGTATTGTATCTCACATTGATTTATATAAAAGGCAACTGAAGGATATCAATGTGAGCTAGTAGCAAGACATCAAGAGAAACATGCTAGATTCTACAAATATAAATAATTTAAAGAGAAACGATTAGCATGTTACCAAAGTTGCTCTAGTGGCCACACTTTTGTTGGTGCAATTGCTTAGAAGATGACCTTTGAGCTTTGCAACCACCAACACGCTCCTCGGTGCTATGTTCCGATACAAGAAGCTTCACCTACAATATTAGATGAAGACTTTGGTATCCAAATAAACTTGGATCCACATTTATTAGCTTTAGGGACCCATATAGCACTTACTCTAGCACTGGTAGTGAAGGTCCTACGAATAGGGCATATAAAGCTCATGTGTCCAATACGAGAGCAATAGAAGCATCTAATGCTAGTGTGTGCACATGTATCAGAATGAGCATGGTTATGAACATGTGACATACTAGAATGATGAATGTCTCTAGAGTGAGCATGCATGGATTTGGTCTTAAGAATATCATGTTCTAATATCAAATCATCATACATACAAGTAAGAGAATCAAATTTAACATTTAAAGCATCATTCTCTTTTTCAAATAAAACAATTCTAGAAATAAAATCATCATTTTGTTTCTTTAAAGAGTCAATAGAAGAATCATGCAAATGATTTAGCTCATGAGTTTGCCACTTAAGATCTTCTATTGATAAGGAAAGAGATTTGATTTTCAAAATTAAAGCCTCATTCAAACTCTTTAAAGAAACACAAGAAGAGTTTTGAGAATCAAGTCTAGATAATAAAACTTTATTTTCATTTCTCAAAACTTATTTGCTTCTTCTAAATGAATAACCTTTTCAGAAAGTTCTTCATTTGTAGAATGAAGGTTGTCAAGAATCTCTAAGGATTGTTTAGCCATGGCTTTCCACTTAGAGCATTTCTTATATTTAGAAGAAACATGATTGTCTATGCTACTAGAAGTAAAACCCTCTTTATCGGAGGAGGAGTAGGAGGAATACGATGCCATAGAAAAATAACAAGGATCTACTCTAAGGATATTAAGCCTAACAATATAGTCATCGCTCTGATACCAATTGTAGGAACCCTAGAGGGGGGGTGAATAGGGTCAAGCTAACTAATCAAGCACTTAGCACAAGCTAATGGACAATTTAAAAATATAAGTGCAAGAGAAGAAGCAATAACAATACCGATACACGGTATATCCTGGTATCCTCCTAAGAGGCACTCCAGTCCCGGAACTCTCTCCGGCTTTAATCCACTATTTGAGCAAATAATTACATACGAGTTTGTATCCGAATAACTCGCCAACTTCTTACACGAGAGCTTTAACCCGAAGGCCTCTCCGACTTCAACCGAGAGTTTGGATACGAAGACTCTCCAACTTCAACCGAGAGTTTGGATACGAAGACTCTCCAACTTCAACCGAGAGTTTGGATACGAAGACTCTCCAACTTCAACCTTTCACAATAGGTTTTGATCTCCTTATACAATAGGATGAAGATCTTACTTTTCAACTCAATAACTCTAACACAATTTGTGGATGACAAATGAAAGCTTTGTAGAGTTATTTGTGGATAGGCTTTGGTGGTTTAGAAATTTTTAGGCTCAAAGCATCAACCTTGAATGAAGGGGTTTCAAGGCTATTTATAACCAAAGCATTGAAAAGAGCCAAAGGCAACTTTTCAGTCAGCGACCGGCATACCGGCGGTATGAGTCGGCATACCGGTCAGGGATTGCAACGGCTCGAAATATAGCCGTTGGGATCATTTAATGCTAGAAATCCGACCATTGGATTTTCAATATTACTGAACCGGTATACCGTCGGTATGAACCGGTATAACCGTCGGTATGCCAATTTTGTAGACAGAAAACTTTCTGTAAACAAAATCGGTATACCGTCGGTGTAAAACCCCTCAAATATTTACATTTTATGTTATTATTTTTTTTATTTTATTTATTTAATAATTGTTATTTATTCATTATTAATTATTTATATAGTTAGATATATATGTGTATATATATATATATTATATATATATATATATATATATATATAATATATATTTATATATATATATATATATATATATATATATATATATATATATATATATATATATATATATATATGCAAAATATATATATATAATATTTATATATATATATATTATATTATATATATATTATATAATATATAATATATATATATCTATATTATATATATATGCAAGTTTTGTGTGTGCATTGTATTAGGAACTCCCTAAACCTTAATCCTAGTCTAGAAACCCTAGAATATAGAAAATTCCATATTCTAATAATTGGTTATTGTGTTGTTATATTAGATATGATTATCTATATATACTAACTTAGAACCCTAGAATCCTATATATATATATATATATATATATATCTATTATATAATATATATAATAGCCTTCTTTAACCAAGTTCCTCATAACCCTAACCCTAAAGTTTTGTCTCCAAGTCACCCCCTTGACCTCGCCTACCTCCTCCCTCAACCCGAGACTCCTCGTCGACGTACGGAGGAGCACGAGGCCGGACGGGACTGCGGCTGCTGCGAGCAGCGGAACCGGCGATCCCGGCGACCACCGGCCGTTCCAGGCGCAACCACCGCACCCAGACGGCGGAGCCACCCCCCTGCGGCGTGGCCAGGTATCCCCCGACCTCCCCACGTGGCGCTGCCCCGTGGAAAACCCCCTTGCATGCGTAAAACCTAGTTTTAGGGTTTTTAATCCAATTTAATTCAGTTTTTATGATTAATTATTGTCTAATATTGGTAATAATTAGATCTAATTGAAGGGGATCAATAGTAATTAGTATAGGATCTACATTAAATTTGTGTGAATTAATATTATTTATTAGTATTTATTATTATTTATTTATGAATTTTATTGCCGTTAATTAATTAATGATATTTACTGTTTTAATCAGTAATTAATAATTTTATTATTAATTAAATAAAACTTTGTAGATAAAAAAGTTTGTAAAATTAATGTAGTATTTTATAATAATTTTTCCAGAAATTATAGAAATTTATTTGTAATTATTTTATATTAAAACCGAGAACTTTAGATTTTTTTAAATTAATTCCAATTACTATTTTTAATTTATATTATTTAATTGGTTGTTAATTAAATAATATATATTATATAGAAAATGTTTGTAAAAAGATACTTTACTGTATAAAAATATTTCCAGTATTTAATTATATTTATTTATATTTATTTAGATTTTAGTAAGGTAATTTTGATTTACTAGGTATATTATATAATTAATTGATATTAATTAAGTAATTATTTGTAAATTGTAAATGTTAGGGTTTCTGTTGTAAATAGTTAATTAAATTATTTTGGGAATTATTTTAGGTATTTTATAATTATTTACTAATTTTTAGGAATTAAAAGTAATTTCTAGAATTGTTTTAGAATTATTTATTAAGTCGTTTATAATTATTTATTAATTTAAATAATTATTAATTATGTGTTATTATTGTAGAATAGTGAATTTAGGTTTATTGGATAAATTTAGGGTTTATAGTGATTTTTAGAATTTATTTAGAATTATTATGTATTTACTATTGTTATTAACTAGTTATTTAATAAATAGTTTTAATAGTATAATTCATTTCTGTAAAATATATATAATATATTTATTATTCTGATATTATTTAGTTTATTATTAAAGTAGACTAAAAATGATTTTTAAGGATTTTTACTATTTTTTTTTAGTATTATTAGGAATTGTGTATGCATGTGTTATTAAATTGATTAGTTAGTTAATTATAATTAATTAATTATTAAATATCATGTTGTATATTAATTACATAATATAAATGTATGATAATAAGTATATTTTGCATACTTATTATTGTATAATTATTATTCATAATTATTGGTACTAGTTAGTTAGTTTTAATAAAATACTATGATTGTTGAGTATTAGCAATTAATCAATTTAGTAAATTGTTAATTAGTGACTAATTAGAAATCATGCTTGTTTAGGATTATTTGCTTCTCGGAACTCGGACTCTACATCGGACCCGGATACTCAGTTGCTGGACACAGGCAAGTACACCTTGCTTGACATTACTATGCAGTAGTTTCAATTCCCAGTTTATTGCTATTTGTGTGCACTCGTCTCCATTGATGACTACCCAGTATAGTGTTAGTATAACTTGACACCGTCTCAGACACGTATCACTATGAGTGAGCTGAGTACAGAGGTTATGTGTTGACTGGCCCTTAACATATGAACTGAGTCTGTTAGCAGTTTGGTTTAGTTACATTATATTTACTATGACGTCTTGCATATTGTTCGTACCGCGTATACGGTACGAGTACATTGGGTGGGGAGAGTCTACTAGTGGTGTATGAGAATTTCTGTTCCAATGTACGATGCTCGTAGCCCCTCGTTTCTCAAACTGTAGAACGCTTGGTGGCAGTTTCTTCTTCTTCTCCCCTCTCATGTGCCACTAGAGATGTCTCGAGAGCATTTACACATAGATGGTTAGAACACCTTTATTGCTTACCTTGTATTTCCTGTCCTTGTTTGGTTAGGGAAATACTTGTTTGCATACTTATAGTTACTTTTACATTACTGCTCATTATTATCATGCATGTCGATTTCCTGTGTATTTGTTATGTCCCTCTGAGGACTGGTATCTTTTCCAGAGCTGACGAGCACTTATTCCTGACTGATTACGGAGTAGAGACTTGTTGACGACGACTTTGAGGGTGGGCCACAGCCTTGATCCTTTAGAGGCTAGCTACATCTTCAGACGTGGGTTCATTTCCATATTCCATTTATTTCTATTACTACTCCCTTCATTCCAGTTGTACTCATTTACTTATTTAGTGGACTGTTCTCCACTAGTCATAGTTGACATTTGGACTATGTGGCAACTGATGAATTTCTATTCAGTTATCTCTTACTTTATTCATAGATGAGACTAGTTTACCTGCCTGTGATTTACTGTATTAGTTTTACTTCATGTACTACGATCAGATCATAGTCCATTAAATTGGGTTTAGCGTCTGGATTGTACAGCTGGCATGTCACGTGTTCCCAATCCGATTATTTGGAACGGGGCATGACATATTTTTAGTGGTGGCCCATGCAGGTCAGAATTTGTTTGGTTATGTTACTGTACTGAACAAGCCTGTAAATTAGATTTAGAATATTAGTCTCATCCATACTTGACTATATCATTCTTGATTATCCTTGAACAAATTCTTTTGCATCCGTTTGTTTCCGTCCTATTCTCAATTCCTTCTATCTTATCTCTGCAGAATCATGAATCTAAGGAGTGGATGTACCGCTGTCGGAAGAGACAACCAGTCATCTGGTACGGATGATCAGTCTGCAAGGGTAGTTCCAACCACCCCTTTGCTACCAGGGCAGACGTCTCAGCCAGTTGGTGCATACCGACTGGGGTACCTCCTCCTCCCCGCAGTACCCTCAGACATCATGGAGTGCCCCGGCTGTGCCTCCAGACAGTTCAGGCACAGACGTTTCATTATGCACATGATGATGCAAGGACAGAGATAGCAAGCAGCGGAGCAGAGGCAAGAAGCAGCTGAGCAAAGCAGTAGCTGTGACAAAGACGGAAGCTCTGAGATGAGAGGGATTTTGTGCATCTGGAGAGGAGGATGATCGTACCAATACCTGCACCAGCTCCGACACCAGCTCCCGGAGACCAGCATGGGTAGGTTCAGTGAAGGACTACATGCATATGAACCCCAAACCTTATTTGGGAATGAGAATCCGAAGGCTACTACTACTTGGATCACCAGCACCAAGAAGCTATTACAGGCATCAGTTGCCTGAGGATTTTGGATGACTGGCGTAAGAACTCAGCTGGAGGGGAATGCCCATCACTGGTGGGATTCTATGGAGCGTCAGTTGTACTCGTCAGTGGAAACAATTTCTGGAGTTTTTTGATAAGAAGTACTTCCTACTACTGTGAAGAATGCCTTATACAACCAGTTCCTGCACTGGAGCAAGGGAACATGACTGTTGACGAGTATGACTCGGAGTTCAGTCGACTCAGCAAATATGGGGAGGTACTGATACCCAATGATCTGGAGAAGGCCAAGAGATTTCACAACGGGCTGAGGCAGGAGCTACACATTATACTAGCTCCCAGTCCCGCATCTCTTATGCTGAGTTGCTGACGGAGGCCAGGATTCAGGAACAATTAGCAAGGGGAAGCGCTGAACCGTAGAAGAACAGCCAGTGCAGACGAAGACGCAGCAAGGAGGTCCTATCAAGAGACCTATGGGACATCACCAGCATCAGCAGAATATGGACCCTACCAGTCTACAGGAGCTTCCGACTTGCCATTTCTGTGGCAGGAAGGGACACTACAGAGAGAGTGCAGAAGATGCTGGGTACTTGCTTAGCTTGTGGACGAGCCAGCATCAGGCTCAAGATTGCCCAGTTCGGGAAGCCATTGTGCCAGCTGGAGGACAGAAGCCACCAGTACCAGGAGGTCAGCAGAGAGGACCTATATTCACTTCACAGTCAGCACAGTTTGAGAAAGCTAAGCAACAGGCAGGAAATAATAAGCAGGACGATTTTTGCTCTCACTCAGGGAGAAGATGAACTGAAGGTGAGGCTATCATTACTTCTAGTAGGTTCATTGCCTGCTACAGTATTATTTGATTCTGGTGCCACCCTATCATATATCATCTAGATTTGTAGCTGTGCATATGATAGCTACTTCTACAATGCCTAAGAGTGTGGAAAATTATTACTAGTGGGGGTATAGTACCTGTGACTAGTCATGTAGAACTGTTCGGTCGTCATTTGTGCCGAGAGATGAGAGCTCGACTTTTGGTATTTCCTATGCTAAATTTCGATGTAGTATTGGGTATGGATTGGCTTAGTCAATATCATGCGATATTGGACTGTCACAGGGGTTGGTGCTATTAGACCGCCAGGCTAGCCGGAGTTTGAA